>CM064485.1:62648404-62864947 GCA_032716605.1 Paralithodes platypus
GGGTTGAATAACTCTTCGCAGATCTTAAGAGACTGGGTGAATGGTCTGAGACATGGCAGATGCCACTAAACTTGGAGAAGTGCAAGGTGATGCATACATTGCATATCAACAATGCAAATCCCAAAATCACACTGTTCACTATCTGGAAGTGAGTGACTAGGAAAAGAATTTGAATGTTCTGACTAGTGGTAAGATTTGAGTGTTCTGACTAGTAGTAAGATTTGAGTGTTCTGACTAGTAGTAAGATTTGAGTGTTCTGACTAGTAGTAAGATTTGAGTGTTCTGACTAGTAGTAAGATTTGAGTGTTCTGACTAGTAGTAAGATTTGAGTGTTCTGACTAGTAGTAAGATTTGAGTGTTCTGACTAGTAGTAAGATTTGAGTGTTCTGACTAGTAGTAAGATTTGAGTGTTCTGACTAGTAGTAAGATTTGAGTGTTCTGACTAGTAGTAAAATTTGAGTGTTCTGACTAGTAGTAAGATTTGAGTGTTCTGACTAGTAGTAAGATTTGAGTGTTCTGACTAGTAGTAAGATTTGAGTGTTCTGACTAGTAGTAAGATTTTAGTGTTCTGACTAGTAGTAAGATTTGAGTGTTCTGACTAGTAGTAAGATTTGAGTGTTCTGACTAGTAATAAGATTTGAGTGTTCTGACTAGTAGTAAGATTTGAGTGTTCTGACTAGTAGTAAGATTTGAGTGTTCTGACTAGTAGTAAGATTTTGAGTGTTCTGACTAGTAGTAAGATTTGAGTGTTCTGACTAGTAGTAAGATTTGAGTGTTCTGACTAGTAGTAAGATTTGAGTGTTCTGACTAGTAGTAAGATTTGAGTGTTCTGACTAGTAGTAAGATTTGAGTGTTCTGACTAGTAGTAAGATTTGAGTGTTCTGACTAGTAGTAAGATTTTCCAAGCAGTGCATTATAGGAGAGAAAATCGCCTAGAAATTATTGGGGTATATTAAGATAAAGTATTAATAAGGAGATAGTCTTCACATTATAATGTTCTGATGTCAGGGAAGATATAGAGTGACTAGAAAGAGTTCAAGCTAGGACTGCAAAACTTTTTCTATCGATTACTAGACTGACCAATGCAAATCAGTTGAGAGCTTTTGGTCTCTTTTCATTGGCAACGCGTAGACTACGAGATCAGCTCACTGAAGTTTTTAATATACGTATGGGTTTGACAATGTGGATGATAAAAACATTTGTTAGCCTCCATATGAATACAACACGCAACCATAGCTGGAAATTAAAGTTTAAGAGGCTTAACATTACTTTATGCTGAATTTTCTTCACACATTGAATATCCCCTCATAAATTGTAAATAGTTCATCAGTACAGCAATTTAGGAATATAGTAGATCGCATTATGCACACGTTGCAATAAGTGTATTATGATTCACAATCTCTCTCTTTCCACCTAGAGTATCTCCCTGGAATGGAGCGAAAGGTCTTATAGATACAGACTATTCCTTCTCTCTCTCTCTCTCTCTCTCTCTCTCTCTCTCTCTCTCTCTATCTCTATCTCTCTCTCTCTCTCTCTCTCTCTCTCTCTCTCTCCATCCTGTGCCTCTTATATTCAATTCACTTCGCACATGCATATTTTTCACCATCCCACTCTCATTCTTCCTCTTTCTCTCTCTCTCTCTCTCTCTCTCTCTCTCTCTCTCTCTCTCTCTCTCTCTCTCTCTCTCTCGTATTCAGTTGTAGCTATCAAATTGTTCCATTGCGTTCCATATGTATACAGTTCCTCAGACGGGTAATTCAAAAAGTGACGTTTTCTTTACTCATTCAACGGAAACCGTTAACTGATATAACCGGTCTATATGATCTGTGCCCCATGAATATTCTTTCCTCTCACTTAAACAGTAGGCTACCATAGTGCGGTTGGGAATATGAACATGATTGGATTAATATCCAGTATTCGAGAATGGATAATAAGTCGTAGGCGTGTGCATAAACCTTTAACCGTCCTGGTGGTGTAATGGTTAAGGTGCCAAAAATATGTGTGTGATAACCTGGGTTCGAATCCCGGTGGATCATATATACTTTAATTAATTTCATTGGGGGTGTGGTGGTGAGATTAATAAAAATAATATACAGTATAATTATTATTTTTTATTGAGATTTTATATTTATTTGTATTCCTTTATGTTTCGTATGCCTGTTAACCATTTCAGCATACCATAAAGCATTCTTGCCTTAAATGCTGGCTATTATTAGACTATTTTGTTTACTTTAGGAAGGATCTGTGAGAGTATGAGGGTTAAATTGAGGTCGAGTATTACCCCGATGATTGCTAGAGGTCCTTTCTAAGCTGCTCTGAACTTATCTGAACTCTTTCCATTCTGTCATCATCCTTTCTATGATATGTTGACCAAAAGTGAGCACAGTACTTCAGGAGAGGTCATCAGTGCTACTTATTACGGTAGAATTAGTTTTTGTTCTGATTTAAATAGCAATTTAGACAGTCAGTAAGTTATTCAATCATTCAGTTAGTTGGTTAGTCAGTCAGTTAGTCAATCAGTTAGTCAGTCACTTAGTCAATCAGTTAGTCAGTTAATTAGTCAATCAGTTAGTCAGTTAGTCAATCAGTCAGTCAGTTATTTAGTCAGTTAGTCAGTCAGTTATTTAGTCAGTTAGTCAGTCAGTTAGTCAGTCAGTCAGGTATTCAATCAGTCAGTTAGTCAGTCAGTTAGTCAATCAGTCAGTTAGTTAGTCAATCAGTCAGTTAGTCAGTTAGTTAGTCAATCAGTTAGTCAGTCAGAGTCAGTCAGTTATTTAGTCAGTTAGTCAGGCAGTTAGTCAGTCAGTTATTTAGTCAGTCAGTCAGTTAGTTAGTCAATCAGTCAGTTAGTTAGTCAATCAGTCAGTTAGTTAGTCAATCAGTCAGTCAGTTATTTAGTCAGTCAGTCAGTTAGTTAGTCAATCAGTCAGTTAGTTAGTCAATCAGTCAGTTATTTAGTCAGTCAGTCAGTTAGTGAGTCGGTTAGTCAGTCAGTTAGTCAATCAGTTAGTTAGTCAATCAGTCAGTCAGGTATTCAATCAGTCAGTCAGTTAGTCAATCAGTCAGGTATTCAGTCAGTTATTCAGTCAGTTAGTCAGTCAGTCAGTTAGTTAGTCAGTCAGTAAGTCAATTAGTTAGTCAGTCAGTCAGTTAATAAATTAGTTAAGCATTTAGTCAGTCAGGTAGGCAGGCAACCCATCACTCATTCAGTCAGTCAATTTATCAACCAATCAATCAGTCTGTAAACCGAACTCTGGCATTCACTTTATCAATCAGTCAGCAAGTTAATCAGTCAGTCAATCTATCCAACCAACCAATCAGTCAGTCAGTCCATCATTCATTCATTCAGTCAATCAATTGTTCAGTCACTCAATCAACCAGTCAGTCATCGAACACTGTCAATCACTGTATCAATCAGTCAGCAAGCCAGTCAGTCAATGCCCTCCAGTAAGTCAGCCAATCAATCCTCCAGTCAGTCGTCGCACATCATTAATATATGTCAATTATATTAATAGTTCTTCAGTTCTTGCTACTCAGACTGGGGAGAAATTTCTTAAGGGGGGTAACCTGCTTTTTTCTCTCCTTTTCTCTCTTTCTCTGGCTTGTATCCATTCGGCACCATTCAGCCTACTGTTTTAAGACGTTTATCCTCATCCAGGTGTCGATTTTTTCCTGGCGAGTGGTAGCGAGCCAGCATATTTAAAAAAATGTTTTTTTACAGCAGGCTAAATTTGTAAATTTTTCGATAGAAATATGTGTCCGGCGAAGCCGGATTTCTTCATATATTGCTGGCTCGCTATCGCTCGCCAGGAAGAAATTGACACCTGGATGGGGATAAACGTCTTAAAACAGTAGGCTGAATGGGGCCGAATGGATACAAGCCAGAGTAGGACTAAGAGAGAAAAAAGCAGGTCACCCCCCCTTAACACATTTTGGTCTGACGGCTTGTTATGTGGTCTCATTATTATTGAGGATTGGGCTTGTTTGGGCCACATTCCAGAGTGTATTGGGCTTGTTTGGGCCACATTCCAGAGTGTATTTTCGTTTGACCCGTAAAACTAATGGAACAAAATATGGGGGACTCAAAAACACCTTCGAACCAAATAGGGTTAAGCATGAAAAAATAGGGTGTGGTAGTTCGTGGTGGGAGGGGTTCTAGGTTAGCTATAAGATCAGGTAGGGTGTGGTGGCTCTAACTGGAGGGGTTCTAGGTTAGCTATAAGATCAGGTAAGGTGTGGTGGTTCTAACTGGAGGGGTTCTAGGTTAGCTATAAGATCAGGTAAGGTGTGGTGGTTCTAACGAGGGGTTCTAGGTTAGCTATAAGATCAGGTAGGGTGTGGTGGCTCTAACTTGAGGGGTTCTAGGTTAGCTATAAGATCAGGTAAGGTGTGGTGGTTCTAACTGGAGGGGTTCTAGGTTAGCTATAATAGATCATGTAATACGTAATACCCCCCAGTCCGATTTAACTCCCATGCCATAATATCTAGGTGTGTGTGTGTGTGTGTGTGTGTGTGTGTGTGTGTGTGTGTGTGTGTTACGGCTAGGCTGACTTAGGTTCTTTAGGTGAGATTAAGGGGAGGTATTTAGTTTGTTCCCTACTTTTCCATCAAGCTTAAAATTACACCCCCTAGACCCCCTTTCAAAATAAATTTGTACATTTTTCGGTAGAAAATGTCCCGGCCGAAGGCCAGTTCCTCTTAAATTACAGGCTCGCTATCGCTCGCCAGGAAAAAATCGACACCTAAATGGCACGAAAGGTCTTAAAAGTGACATAAATGGGGTGAAAGTTCTTAAAATCGCCAAACTAATGGGGCGAACATCTTAAAATCTCAAAAGCAATGGGGCTAAACATGAGGGAGAAAGGGGTCAAGAAAAAAAATCCCTCAAGTGGAAATCTCCCCTTAAGTTCATTTTTTAGTCGAGTTTTTTCTTCTTGTATTGATTATTTTAGGTTTCCTCCCTAGACCTCCATCACACTTAACAAAAAGAACCCCAGGAACCACCTGCAAGAACCCCAGGAACCACCTGCAAGATATATTTGTACATTTTTCGGTAGAAAAATGTGCCGGCTGAAGGCAGATCGCCGTCGCTCACCAGGAATAAATCGATACTTAAATTAAACGAAAACTCTGAATATTGACCCCCAAAAAAAGGGGGGGGGGGGTGAAAGGTCTTAAAATCGCCAAACTAATGGAGCGAACATTTTAAAATCTGAAAACTAATGGTGCTAAGCATGAAGGAGAAGGGGGTCGAGATAAATAGGGAGGTTTCTAGTTTGTTTCCTACTCCTCCAGCAATCTTAAAATGTCACCCCCTTGACCCCCTTTCAAGATAAATTTGTACATTTTTCGGTAGAAAAATGTCCCGGCTGAAGGCCGATTACGCTTAAATTACAGGCTCGCTATCGCTCGCCAGGATAAAATCGACACCTAAATTGCACGAAAGGTCTTAAAATTGACAGAATGGGGCGGAAATTCTTAAAATCATCAAACTAATGGGGCAAACGTCTTAAAATCTCAAAAACAATGGGGCTAACCATGAGGGAAAAAGGGGTCAAGAAAAAAATCCCTCAAGTGGAGACCTCCCCTTAACCCTCTCAGTATTATAACTCATTTTCCCTCTCTATATTTTGATTCACTATCGTTGATTTGGTGTGGCTTAGGAAAGACCTCTCTCTGGGCGTCAAAGGGGTGAATTCTGTTTTAACCTGTTCAGTACCAGTGTTAACCCCTTCTATACCGGCGACGCATTTTTTGTATTTGATTTCGGCTACCTTTAGGCAATTTGATCAAGCTTAGGAAGGATTATGTGGTAGCTAATAGTAGGATGAAAGGGGAGATTTCCACTTGAGGATTTTTTTTTCTTTACCCCCTTTCTCCCTCATGTTTAGCCCAGTTGCTTTTGAGGTTTTAAGACGTTTGCCCCATTAGTTTGGCGATTTTAAGAACGTTCAACCCATTGATGTCACTTGTAAGACCTTTCGTCCCATTTAGGTGTCGATTTTTTCCTGGCGAGCGATAGTGAGCCTGTAATTTAAGAGGAACCGGCCTTCGGCCGGGACATTTTTCTACCGAAAAATGTACAAATTTATCTTGAAAGGGGGTCAAGGGGGTGTAATTTTAAGCTTGATGGAGGTTTAGGGAACAAACTAAATACCTCCCCTTAATAGAGATGGTTTGTTGCCTGTTTACTGGTAGACTTCCTTTGTAAGCTGAATAAAATGGTCTAAATGTAGCTGAACGCCACATAAAAGGGCGTCACCGGTAGCGTATGGGTTAATTAGCCCTTTATTAGATCCTACACAAGTCTCCTAATCTTAACCCATACAGTTACCGGTGACGACCTTTCCATTGTACTCTAAACATCTAGGCACGATTTTATTCAGCTTAGGAAGGAAGTCTACCCATAAAAAGGCTACAGAGTCTATCCCAATTAGGCCTCTTAGCTACCCTATTTCCTTCCCAAGCTTCATACAATCTTCTGAAGGTAGCTGAACTCAAATATACGTTTCCGGTACCGAAGGGGTTAATCAAATCGTTTGATATTATCCGTAATGACGTGGAATAATACGTGATGATATATTGAGAGGGTTAAGTTACACCTAAATGGCACGAAAGGTCTGTATATTGATTAACAAATTGGAGCGAAAGGTGTTATAATCGCCAAACTAATGGAATGAACGTCTTAAAATCTTAAAGCAAGTGGGACTAAACATGAGGGAGATAAAACAAACACCTCCCCTTAAATTGTCCTGACGGTGGGGTCAAATACAAACTATAGTTTTATTAAAGGGGAGATGGGTGCTTTTTCTGGTCCCCCTTCTTCCTCATATTTAGCCCCATTAGATTTTATGACGTTCGGCCCATTAGTTTGTCGATTTTAAAACCTGTGGTCCCATTTCTATATAAATAGCAATGCCTTTCGTGCCATTTAGGAGGCAATTTTTTTTCTGGCGTGCGATAACGAGAAACCGGCTTTCGGCCGGGACATTTTCTATCGAAAAATTTACAAATTTATCTTGAAGGGGGGTCTAGGGAGTGTTTTTTTTTGTTTAATCTTTATGGAAGACTAGGGAGGAAACTAAAAACAATATTAAAATATATGTAAATGAGGAAATAAATACGCCCATCCCCCTTTAAATAGTATACATTTGTTGATGTGGATGTGGAACCGTGAGTGTGTGTTGTCCAGTGTTCGAACATCCGGCCCCATTCTGGCATATACGGTATTGCATCATCACAAATTACTGCTGGGGATTCGGACACGCCCACTTTCGAAGACCCCCCCCCCCCCTATGGATATTTCTATTTTGGACGCTATCGGTGGAAGATATCGATCGCGTATGTGTGTTTGAAGTCTGTTTGGTGCAATAGATGTCAACTGGACACCTATGCGCATACCTCTGCTTCTTAGATTACACAACACGATACAGCATATACCTTTAAGCCATAATTCACAGGGCTCGAGTCCATGGTACCTTCATTTTCGAGTTTTGTATGCTTGGTTTCACTCGGAGGTTCGGGATGCCTTCACCCCAGGCAGGCATCAATAACTAACTAGGTCTATATATAAACACTGTCCACTCCTCTTCCACCACACACCCCTGTCATCATCACCACAAGCATTCCAGAAGCCTAATACGGTGGCTCATTTCGGCTTACCTTGGCTGGCACAGAGGAGGAGAACCAGGCCTCCCACACAGGAGCCCAATAGTGCCTTGTTCATGTCGGCGGGGGAATTTTAAAAGGTGGTCCGCTCGGGGTTTTACAAGAGGGGAAAAATTTCGAATGCGGGTGGTTGTGTTGTTTTTTGGAGAGAGAGAGAGAGGGAGTATTACCGCAGTTGCTCACAGTATCTCGGCCACTGCGCGTCTCTCCAACTGCCGACCGACCGAACAACCAGCCCCCTTCCCCTCCCCTTTAGCCCCCATCCCACCCGTCCCCTACCATCCCAGCCCCCCTCCACCCCTCCTCCGGTCCCCCTTCCCGTAGAGCCTCTAGTAAGTAATCGATAAAAGACAGCGAGAACCCGACCCGTGGAAGCAGCCTTACAAGCGTCACCCCTCGGATCTCCCCTCTCTCTCTCTCTCCCCTTTCTCTTTTACTCTCCCCTCCTCACATATGTTCCTCCACCCCTCACACTTACACACACACGCACACGCACACGCACACACATATATCCACGCCCGGAATAAACCCGCCCACCCCAGCCAGGCCGCGGGGTTTGTTAATAAAGTACCACAAGCTGCCGTCTATTGGTGTCCTTACTATCAAGCACCCTCACCACCACCACTCAATGTTGACAGTCTTATTCAAGGGGAGATTGTCACTCAAGTTTTAGTTTTGCTGGAACCCCCTCTCCCTCATGTTTAGCCCCTTAATTTTGTGATTTGAAGACGTTCACGCCATTAGTTTGGCGATTTTAAGACCTGTTGACCCATTTCTGCCAATTTTAAGACTGTTCGTGCCATTTAGGCGTCAATTACTTTCAGGCGAGCAATAGCCAGCTTCTAATTTTGGTGAAACTGGCCCTTGGCCAGGACATTTAATATTCACAATTTATATTCACATTTATCTCGAAGGGGGCGTCTTCGGAGTATTTGTGTAAGCTTGATAAGAGGTCTATGGAGCAAACTAAAACCTACCCTTCACCATTTATCTAGCATCTTGAACTTAATTTAACACAATTCCCCTTTTAGCGACTTTCGAAAGGGCGTGCATTGACCTCCGAAATACTCCTGGCGAGTATTTTTGGCCGGCCGCAACTTTATTCCCGGCCGCGGTTCTTCATGGAAAATGGATTAAATACAACCCACCGCGAGGGCAACACTGCGACATTCCGAGCGTCATTTATTCGGTTTCCCGCCCTTAGATTTTCCTTTACTAACTCGAAATAACCCAATGTACACAATTAAACTAGGTATTAATATCACTGTCCTTCAATATTCATCAAGATTTTGATCATTATTTTGGAGTGGATGGCATAAACAGGTTGTACTCGCTAGAATGCACCTCACATCTGCGCGCGCATGACCATCGGGCTAAGCAATGTAACCTAACATTTATTAGGCTTCCCCTATGGCTACACGGCACTGTCTGACCTCCTTTACCGCCTAGACAATATAATCTCAGCCAAGGTTAGTAAGGAAAATGAGTTACATGAATATATGGATGTTTTAAGATAAGTTGCAGAACAGTTTTAGGGTAGTTTAGTTTAAGTCTATTTCCCTACTCATGCATTCACCTCCTTTGCTTAAATTTAGATCATGTCCATTTTATTTCAACTTACCTATATGGATAATGGAATGCACGACTTCTTCATAAATCAATACATGGAGAGGAAATTATTTATGATATATTCACTTTAGTCAGTCCTATATTCTGCCTACCTGGCCGTTTTCTATTATATCAATATATTTACAGAAAATTAATGTGTTAAGGGTAACTAAAGATATATTTTTCAACATCAGTAAGGTAGCGCTAGTAAGTAGTGTCTCCGCTGTCATTACGTTTGGCTCGCTCTGTACTGTATTAATGTCTGTCAGATGTTGAATAGGGTGGGTAAGTGTAGGAGCATGCGTGTATATCCCACTCGAAATTAATCAATGAAGTTTAGATATTGCTGATATCAATTATTTATCACAATATTATACTTGGTGCCGAGATATCACGTATTAGGCCGACTGTACATACCCCTTCAGTTACATCGTCGCCTGAAATGTTGGGGCTTGGACTGAAGAGTAAACACTACATTCGAAAAATAATTAAGGGAAGATGAGTCTGTTTTCTAGACACCCTCATACTTACCCCTTTTTGTTTTGAGATTTTAAGACGGTCAGCCCATTAGTTTGGCGATTTTAAGACGTTTTGCATAATTTCTTTGTTAATATTAAGACCTTTCGTGCCATTTTGGTGTAGATTTTTTTTCCTGGCGAGCGAGCCTGTAGGAACCGGCCGAATTTTTTCTATCGAAAAATGTACAAATTAATCTCGAAGGGGGATCTAATGGATGTTTTTCTAAGTTTGATGGAGGTCTAGGGAGGAAACTAAAAAGGATAATATGTGTATGAATAAATCGACCAAAAAATATACTCTTCCCCCTTAATTACATAATAAATTGCTATGTCTGTATTAAATTGACCCTCTGATATTCTGGCTAACATTTGATTATTTTATACAGCTTAGGAAGGATCTGTGGGTATTAGAAGGGTAAGGACTATCTTCATTAACCCTCTGACTTCCATATACCCTTCCTAATCTGCAGAAAATCGTCTAATAAGAGCCATAAATCAGACAATATACTGTATGCGTCATCGTATCTTGAAAGGGTTAATATCAACTCTGCATAATTAACCCCCTCTGTACCGGCGGCGTCTTTTACATTTGATTCTAGCTTCATTTAGACGATTTTGTGCAGTTTAAAAAGGATCTGTGGTAGTAAAAAGGGTTAAATGAGATAGTTCGAAGCCTGTTAATTGCTGGAGGCCCTTTTTAAGCTGAATAAAATCGTCTAATAGTAGCCCGAATGAAGTTAAAGGGACGTCACCGATACAGAAGGGGTTAAGGGATTTTTATTTATTTTTTTAGTTTGCTCCCTTGACCTCTATCAAGCTTGAATAATACCCCCAGGACCCCCTTTCAAGATTAATGTTTATATTTTTCGGTAGGAAAATGTCCTAAATGGCAGGCTCGCTCTCGCTCGCCAGGTAAAAATCGACACCTAAATGGCACGAAAGGTCTTAAATTTGACAAAGAAATTGTGCGAAATATCTTAACCCATTGGCTGCGGCTATGTTTGGGCTATTTAGGGCATATTCAGGCACTCCTGAATGATAAATCAAGCATCTGCATTAAATGAACTGTATTCTGCCGAAAACTAGACGAAAATAGCTTCAAAATGAGACCAGAACGGGCCCCGTACGTGGTCTGGTTCACCCGCAGCGGTGCCAGTGAAACGCGGGAAACCCGCTATTTGGTAGCACAGTCTTGTCCGCTTGGCTACACTGTTGTGAGAGAGAGAGAGAGAGAGAGAGAGAGAGAGAGAGAGAGAGAGAGAGAGAGAGAGACAGAGAGAGAGAGAGAGAGAGAGAGAGAGAGAGAGAGAAGAGAGACTGAGAGAAGAGAGCGCGAGAGAGAGAGACCCGCGCAGAGAGAGAGAGACCCCGCGCGAGAGAGAGAGACCGCGCGAGAGAGAGAGAGAGAGAGAGAGACCCGCGCGAGAGAGAGAGACCCGCGCGAGAGAGAGAGACCCGCGCGAGAGAGAGAGACCCGCGCGAGAGAGAGAGACCCGCGCGAGAGAGAGAGAGACCCGCGCGAGAGAGAGAGACCCGCGCGAGAGAGAGAGACCCGCGCGAGAGAGAGAGACCCGCGCGAGACACAGTCAACCTCAGTGGGCCGCTCGCTGCTCTGAGGAACGGAGGTGGGCCCCTCATGCCCACTGACACTCGATTTTTACGGTTTTTACAGGCTTTTAAAGCCTGGAAATTGCTGTAACTTGCCAGGACGTTCCAGAACGTCACCCGCAACGAAAGGGTTAAAAAAGCCAAAATAATGAGCCGAACTTCTTTAAATATCAAAACTAATGGGGTTAAACATGAGGGAGAAGGGGGTCCAGAAACACACACACACTCACTCACTCACTCTCTCTCTCACACACACACACACTCACTCTCTCACACACACACACACTTCTTCTCTAACACACACACACTCTTCTTCTCTAACACACACACACTCTTCTTCTCTAACACACACACACACTCATCTCTAACACACACACACTCACCCTGTCACACACAAACACACTCTCTCGCTCTTTCTCACTCACTCTCACTCTCTCACTGTCACTCTCACTCTCTCACTCTCTCTCTCTCTCTCTCTCTCTCTCTCTCTCTCTCTCTCTCTCTCTCTCACACGTTATCTACATAGAACAGATGTCCATCGTTCTCACAGCTCACCTTTCTGCCCAGTATTTCCTCACTAGAATCGTTTATCAGTATCACATTTATCTTTATTTATTTCCACTGATAACTGAATAACGAATAATAATGACTGAATATATTCATTAGTATTATAATGACTAGATACGTTTAATATTATGAGCAAGAAACGGTGAATATACTGTAAATATGCATCGTAAGAACGATATATGTAAAACACACGCACACACACACATATGTACTATACAGTATATATATATTATACGAAAATTAATCATATATTCAACCTACTTCAAAATTATATGTAGTGGCTACATTTTAACAGTCAAAACTGCTCGTATTTCACCTATATATTCTAGTATTCAACTGGCCAAAAATACAATCCTTTACCAGCTGATGTATTGATGCTATGAAGAAAAAAAATATATATGAATACAACAATACGGGACTTACCTTAGGGGGGGGGGGGACCTGCTTTTGTTCTCTCCCTTACTTTCTTTCTCTGGCTTGTATCCATTCAGCCTACTGTTTTAAAACGTTTATCCCCATCCAGTTGTCGATTTATTCCTGGCGATCGATAGCGAGCCAGCACTGTATGGAGAAATCGGGTTTCGCCGGAGACATTTTTCTATAGAAAAATGTACAAATTTAGCCAGCTGTCTAACTCATTATCAAAGATATGGTGGCTCGCTATCGCTTGCAAGGTATAATTTGACACCTGGATGGGGATAAACGTCTCAAAACAGTAGGCTGCATGGGGTCGAATAGATACAACCCAGAGAGAGAATAAAAACAGGTCACTCCCCTCAATGTATACTGATGATTCTCGTGTGTAGTCAGTCTATTTCATATACATTGATTATTCTTCCCTCTAGTATATATTTTTTGTATATATATATATAAATAACCATATGACAATTACGAATGTGTATGGCACGTAAGTACTCGAGTTACTATAGTCTATTCGTTGTAAGTAGGCGAAACATAATTACCTCTAACCTCTCTAACTCAAAAACATCATTACCTCTAACCTCTCTAACTCAAAAACATCATTACCTCTAACCTCTCTAACTCAAAAACATCATTACCTCTAACCTCTCTAACTCAAAGGGACGTCACCGATACAGAAGGGGTTAAGGGATTGTTTTTGTTTTTTTAGTTTGCTCCCTTGACCTCTATCAAGCTTGAATAATACCCCCAGGACCCCCTTTCAAGATTAATGTTTATATTTTTCGGTAGGAAAATGTCCTAAATGGCAGGCTCGCTCTCGCTCGCCAGGTAAAAATCGACACCTAAATGGCACGAAAGGTCTTAAATTTGACAAAGAAATTGTGCGAAATATCTTAACCCATTGGCTGCGGCTATGTTTGGGCTATTTAGGGCATATTCAGCCACTCCTGAATGATAAATCAAGCATCTGCATTAAATGAACTGTATTCTGCCGAAAACTAGACGAAAATAGCTTCAACATGAGACCAGAACGGGCCCCGTACGTGGTCTGGTTCACCCGCAGCGGTGCCAGTGAAACGCGGGAAACCCGCTATTTGGTAGCACAGTCTTGTTCGCTTGGCTACACTGTTGAGAGAGAGAGAGACAGAAAGAGAGAGAGAGAACCTCAGTGGGCCGCTCGCTGCTCTGAGGAACGGAGGTGGGCCCCTCACGCTCCCGCCCACTGACACTCAATTTTTACGGTTTTTACAGGCTTTTAAAGCCTGGAAATTGCTGTAACTTGCCAGGACGTTGCAGAACGTCACCCGCAACGAAAGGGTTAAAAAAGCCAAAATAATGAGCCGAACTTCTTTAAATATCAAAACTAATGGGGTTAAACATGAGGGAGAAGGGGGTCCAGAAACACACACACACTCACTCACTCACTCTCTCTCTCACTCTCTCACACACTCACTCACTCTCTCACACACACACACACTCATTCTCTAACACACACACACACACACACTCTCTAACACACACACACACACTCATTCTCTTACACACACACACTCACCCTGTCACACACAAACACACTCTCTCGCTCTTTCTCACTCACTCTCACTCTCTCACTGTCACTCTCACTCTCTCTCTCACTCACACTCTCTCTCTCTCTCTCTCTCTCTCTCTCTCTCTCTCTCTCACACGTTATCTACATAGAACAGATGTCCATCGTTCTCACAGCTCACCTTTCTGCCCAGTATTTCCTCACTAGAATCGTTTATCAGTATCACATTTATCTTTATTTATTTCCACTGATAACTGAATAACGAATAATAATGACTGAATATATTCATTAGTATTATAATGACTAGATACGTTTAATATTATGAGCAAGAAACGGTGAATATACTGTAAATATGCATCGTAAGAACGATATATGTAAAACACACGCACGCACACACATTTGTACTATACAGTATATATATATTATACGAAAATTAATCATATATTCAACCTACTTCAAAATTATATGTAGTGGCTACATTTTAACAGTCAAAACTGCTCGTATTTCACCTATATATTCTAGTATTGAACTGGCCAAAAATACAATCCTTTACCAGCTGATGTATTGATGCTATGAAGAAAATATATATATATGAATACAACAATACGGGACTTACCTTAGGGGGGCATCTGCTTTTGTTCTCTCCCTTACTTTCTTTCTCTGGCTTGTATCCATTCAGCCTACTGTTTTAAAACGTTTATCCCCATCCAGTTGTCGATTTATTCCTGGCGATCGATAGCGAGCCAGCACTGTATGGAGAAATCGGGTTTCGCCGGAGACAGTTTTCTATAGAAAAATGTACAAATTTAGCCAGCTGTCTAACTCATTATCAAAGATATGGTGGCTCGCTATCGCTTGCAAGGTATAATTTGACACCTGGATGGGGATAAACGTCTCAAAACAGTAGGCTGCATGGGGTCGAATAGATACAACCCAGAGAGAGAATAAAAACAGGTCACTCCCCTCAATGTGTACTGATGATTCTCGTGTGTAGTCAGTCTATTTCATATACATTGATTATTCTTCCCTCTAGTATATATTTTTTGTATATATTGTGACATACGGAGCCCTGTATGTAAATTTAAGAGTTAGAATTAGAGTTCAAGGAGCCAAACTACCCAAGTGGTGAAGCAGACTAGCGAACGAGCGAGTGGGCAAACCATCTCTCCCCCCATACCAGCATGCTAGCCTTCACACCTCGCTGACCGATGCTATGACGTATGATCGACGCCAGGAGCTGTGAATGGACCTCGCACCTGTTATGTGATTCGAGGGGCTATGATTGGCGCCGGCACCACCCGCCGCCTCCTGATTCGTTCCTACACCATCATTGTTTGGTATATAAGACCCGAGTTGTGGGCATTCAAATCAGTCTCATTTGGAGTTGGGGAAGGTGAACTTGCAGCTGGAGGAAGACGGGGTGAAGTATTATAATGGGATTGTGACAGTCAGATTATATAAATGTGTGTTAAGTGTGTTCGGTGTAAACACTTACGTTATGTTGGTTAGTGAGATATGTGATTGGGAATTAACGTGATGTGTTTAATGTGTGTAATGTGTTTAACTATTTAATTGGGAATTAACGTGAAACGCTACTATTATGTGTTTAACTATTTGATTGCGAATTAACGTTAACGCTACTATTTATGTACTTAACTATTTGATTGGGAATTAACGTTAACGCTATTATTATGTACTTAACTATTTTAGTTGACTAACTTGTGGACTAAAGCAACTCTTTAAGTAATTGGGTTATGATGAAAGTAATACTATTGTTTTATATTAATACTTACGAGTTCTTTAATTTTCTTTGAATTAAGCTTACAGTGCTTAATGGTGCTTAGTACGGTGATGCTATTGTCTCGTATTAGTAATATCGCCTTCGACTAACATGGCTGTGTTAATATTACTTCTAGTGATTTTCTAAGCTGAAGAAAATTCTTTTGCTTCAAAATATTATATTTTGCTTTTCATATTTGAGTGAGACCTGAATCGAATCTATGAAACGATCCTGTAACTTTATTTACTCATAATCAAACCTCAATGTTACGTGGTTAAGAAATAAATTTAACTAATTATTAAATATATATCTAACTTTTTATGTGACTTTGATATTACTCCTGATGATAATAATAATAATACTATTAACGTAAGACAAGAACCAAGAATAATTAAATTAAATATAAATAAAAGGACATAAGAAAACTATCTATTCATTTCAAAAAGGGTAAGAGACAGAAATATTCTTACTTTAATATTTATCTTTCAAGACTTTTTATAAAATTAATAGTCCTTCTTTAGCTATAACTTATTCGGTTCATGACCATAGCCTACTAAGCTTCGGTTAAATAATAATTCTTTATAAATACTACATGACTTTAATTAGTTTCAGTATTTTTCATAAGTAAAGAGTATCAGTCAATAAAGAATACCAAGTCCTAAGATCCAAAAGGAAAGGAAGCAACAACAGGAAATTATTTTATTAGATTTTACTTTTGTTTTGCCTTCAGCTGACTGATACCTTAATATATATCTCTGTGCTATCTAGATTCATCAAGTTAACCACTTGAGGATCAAGATACGTAACAGAAGAGTGGCGACCTTGCCAGGATCCGGTTCATACAGTTTCACTCTGTTTCATTAACGTTTCACTACTTAAAAACCAAATATTAATCATGCCTCAACTAATTAATGAAGAAGATGCTCGAGTTTTCATAGAATCAGAACCCACAGCCCCTGATATTGACTGTCTGTCAAAATCTGAACTGAAAGTGCTTGCCTCACATCTCCAATTATCTGTCTCAAACATGTCTAAAAGTAGAGGTGGCTCAGACCATAAAAACCCACCTGTTCCCTGTAGAAGGCGGGGAGGGTGACGGAGCAGTTGGTGGGATCCCCAGTAATCCTAGCCAACTTGATGAACAATTGCCACCTGGTTTGACCGGTGATCAAATATTAGAACTAGCCAGAATAAAAGCAAACACTGACTTAGAACTAGCCAGACTAAATGCCGAAGCAAAGACCGAACAAGCCAGACTAAATGCCAGTGCAACGACCGAACAATGTGAATATCAATATCGTACGGCTCAACTAAATGTCCATACAAATGCTCCCGAAATTGCTCCCCCTCTGGGATTAACTATGACTAGTGTCATTCCACCTTTCACTGAGGATAATGTGCAGGATTTCTTTGTTTTGTTTGAGGAAGTTGCTGGAGGTATGAAGTGGACAAGAGATCAATGGCCTTTTATGTTACAAACTGTTTTGACAGGGCAGGCTCGAGCCACGTATTTGTCAGAAGTAGCAGAAGTTAGGCAGGATTATGACAATCTCAAAGAAGCTATCCTAAAAACCTATCAATTGCAGCCTGAGGCTTACAGGCAATCTTTCCGTAAAAACCAGAAGAAAGTAGAAGAAACCCATAAGGTATTTGCCAGGACCATGACTAAAACTTTCAATCATTGGGTCAAGAGTAAGAAAGTCACAAGCTACAACGATCTGAAGGAGTTGGTCCTGTTAGAAAATTTCCTATGGAAAATTGATTCTTCTGTATCCTATCATTTAAAGGGGAAAAAGGTAGATTGTCTTGCTGACGCCGCTGACATGGCTGACACATACGTGCTCAACAACAAATTTCGTGGAAAGAAGCCCTACGATAATTCTAGTTCTAATTTTAAGTATCCCAATCACAAATCTGACGGACCCAGTCACAAGCCTATAACGTCTTCCCCAGCTAGCCAAAATAGAAATGTTCCCCCAACTAAAAATGCGACTCAGGGCAATGGTAACAGAGGTGGGCCCCAAACTAATAGTAATGCTCAAAGAGGGAACTTTCCCGTATCCCCTAAAGTATGTACTTTTTGTGGCATGAGAGGCCACCTAGCTTATCAGTGCTGGGCCAAGGAAAAAACGGAGAGATCGGGGCAGACAGTTGCCGCCGTATCTCAAATTCCATGTGTGCCTTTAATGCAGGGCTCCCGACAGAAGGAGTACCTAGCACCAAATGTTCCTTTAATGCAGGACTCCCGACAGGAGTACCTAGCACCAAAAGTTCCTTTAATGCAGGACTCTCGACAGAAGGAGTACCTAGCAGCTAACGTAAATCATCTAGACAGGGGTGTGGTGCAACCCACAAGGGTTAAACCAATAATAATTTCACCATCAGTGCAGGACAGTTACCGTCCCTTTATTTCATCTGGCAACGTGAGATTAAATGGTTGCATGCATGAGGTAAAAATTCTGAGAGACACAGGTTCTACTAGCACCCTCATGGTGAATCCTTACACTGAGTGCCCACCTGGCGAACCAGTTGTAATGAGAGGTGCTGGAGGCCAGTTTTATGCATACTTGGTAAAAGGCGAAATTGAATGTGAGTTACTAAAGGGTGAGGCCACCATAGCTTTGTGTAGGTCTCAAGATATCCCTGTGCCTGGGGTAACACTCCTTTTGGGGAATGATGTAGCAGGTGAGAAGGTCCGACCAGACCCCATTTTGTCACTTTCCCCTGTTAACGAGCCACTAACCGGTGAGCTCGACAAGGAGTTGCCAACTGTTTTCCCTGTGTGTGCTGACAAACTTTCAATGTCTCAAGTAGCAGTTCCCTCAGACAGAAATGTACCGAATGTAAGAGTTGATGAAAGGGATGATGAGAGTGTGAATGATGCTCCAACTGTGCCTGATGATGTGACTGAGGTGGATTTATCCGACACCTTTATGGCTCATCTTGACCCTAACGATGACCATGAAACCCCTCCAAATTGTCTTAGTGGCCTGGTAGAGCTACAGAGAGATGATTGTGAATGCAAGGAGTTAGCTGCCAGGTCCGTGAGTGAAGAGGAATGCGAGAAGGAGGGTGGTGAATGTTTCTACCTCAAAGGAGGAGTATTGTGGCGAAGATGGAGACCGCCACACAGACCAATCGATGACGGGGCTTGGGACGTCCATCAAGTAGTAGTCCCCAAACCTTGTCGTAAAGATATCATGGAAACGGCACATTGTATACCATTGGCAGGACACCTAGGTGTGAGAAAAACTCTAGACAGAATCAGATCCCACTTTTACTGGCCAGGAATGCGTGCAGATGTAGTGGAGTGTTTTAGAGTGTGTCACACTTGCCAGATGACAGGAAAACTCAATCAGAAGGTGCCTGTACATCCTCTGGTGCCCTTGCCCGTTTTCGAGAATCCTTTTACTCGGGTGGTAGTGGACATTGTAGGCCCATTGCCTAAGACTTCCCAAGGTAACATTTATTTATTAACTATCATGGACATGGCAACTCGCTACCCAGAGGCTATACCCTTAAGGACTACCTCTGCTCCAACTGTTATCAAGGAACTGCTCAAATTTTTCACCAGAATGGGTTTCCCCCATGAGGTGCAAAGTGATCAAGGAACTAATTTTACCTCTAACATTTCCAGCAGTCCCTGAAGGAGTTGGGCATCGAGCATGTAAAGTCTAGCACCTACCACCCAGAGAGTCAAGGGGTTCTCGAACGATATCATCAGACATTAAAGGGAATGTTACGTAAGTATTGTACAGAGACCGGAGTTGAGTGGGATAAGGGGGTACCTTTTCTTTTATTTGCTACTCGTGAGGTTCCAACTGAATCCCTGGATTTTTCCCCTAATGAGCTAGTTTTTGGCCAACCTTTATCTGCCAAGTTCAGGGGCCCATATAAGATCATTCGGAGGGTGAGCATTACCGATTATCTAGTAACTACCCCAGACAGGAGAAAGCCCACGCAAGTATTCCATATAAATATGTTGAAGCCCTACCATAGGTCCCCTGATTCCTCTCCTCCAGATTCTCCCACTGTGGCAGTGAATGTCAGGACCTGTGAACAGCCTGGTGCGGACAAAGTCTTCAGTTCTCTTACTGACCCGCAACAGACGGTTCCAGAGCCTGAAGGTATCCATGCAGACTTTGACTTGTCATGTAGCCTATCCAACTTTCAGTATAATTCAGTGGCTTTGAGGGAATTACCATCTAAACTATGTCATCTTCCCTCTGATCAAGCGAACCAACTAATCTCTGTTTTATCTCTGTCTCCCAATGTGTTCCGTGATACTCCAGGGCTTACTTCTTTGGCCGTGCACGACATCGACGTAGGGGATGCAACTCCCATTAAACTATCCCCCTACCGTGTCTCGCCACAACGCAGGAGTATACTGCAGGTCGAGCTTGACTTAATTTTTTCAAACCAGCTGATCACAAGGGCCTTCAGCCAGTGGAGTAGTCCGGTCATACTTGTGCCAAAGCCAGACGGGAGCCATAGGTTTTGTAGGGTCTATAGGCAAGTCAATGCTGTCACAAAGAACGATACCTACCCACTGCCACGGATCAAAGATTGCATTTCCCAGGTTGGCCTCATGCAGCAGTAAGTATAATTTAATGAGAGGATTTTGGCAATTAGCTCTCCCTTGTAGCGAGGTAAATATCATGCTTTTGTAGTGCGCTTTCAAGCCTTCAGCTGTGAGAATGCCTTGCAGTTCGAATAACGCTCCAGCTACGTTCCGGCTATGTTCTGATGTGGTACCTGGAGACGTTGCCTACTTTGGGTGATATCCTTATTATATCCTCATTATAATCTTGCTGTTGCCAATCTGGTGGTGAATCTATTTATGTATTATGTTTAATATTATGTATTATACTCCTTAAACTCTTTTCTAGGGGGGAGGTGTGACATACGGAGCCCTGTATGTAAATTTAAGAGTTAGAATTAGAGTTCAAGGAGCCAAACTACCCAAGTGGTGAAGCAGACTAGCGAACGAGCGAGTGCGCAAACCATCTCTCCCCCCATACCAGCATGCTAGCCTTCACACCTCGCTGACCGATGCTATGACGTATGATCGACGCCAGGAGCTGTGAATGGACCTCGCACCTGTTATGTGATTCGAGGGGCTATGATTGGCGCCGGCACCACCCGCCGCCTCCTGATTCGTTCCTACACCATCATTGTTTGGTATATAAGACCCGAGTTGTGGGCATTCAAATCAGTCTCATTTGGAGTTGGGGAAGGTGAACTTGCAGCTGGAGGAAGACGGGGTGAAGTATTATAATGGGATTGTGACAGTCAGATTATATAAATGTGTGTTAAGTGTGTTCGGTGTAAACACTTACGTTATGTTGGTTAGTGAGATATGTGATTGGGAATTAACGTGATGTGTTTAATGTGTGTAATGTGTTTAACTATTTAATTGGGAATTAACGTGAACGCTACTATTATGTGTTTAACTATTTGATTGCGAATTAACGTTAACGCTACTATTTATGTACTTAACTATTTGATTGGGAATTAACGTTAACGCTATTATTATGTACTTAACTATTTTAGTTGACTAACTTGTGGACTAAAGCAACTCTTTAAGTAATTGGGTTATGATGAAAGTAATACTATTGTTTTATATTAATACTTACGAGTTCTTTAATTTTCTTTGAATTAAGCTTACAGTGCTTAATGGTGCTTAGTACGGTGATGCTATTGTCTCGTATTAGTAATATCGCCTTCGACTAACATGGCTGTGTTAATATTACTTCTAGTGATTTTCTAAGCTGAAGAAAATTCTTTTGCTTCAAAATATTATATTTTGCTTTTCATATTTGAGTGAGACCTGAATCGAATCTATGAAACGATCCTGTAACTTTATTTACTCATAATCAAACCTCAATGTTACGTGGTTAAGAAATAAATTTAACTAATTATTAAATATATATCTAACTTTTTATGTGACTTTGATATTACTCCTGATGATAATAATAATATAATACTATTAACGTAAGACAAGAACCAAGAATAATTAAATTAAATATAAATAAAAGGACATAAGAAAACTATCTATTCATTTCAAAAAGGGTAAGAGACAGAAATATTCTTACTTTAATATTTATCTTTCAAGACTTTTTATAAAATTAATAGTCCTTCTTTAGCTATAACTTATTCGGTTCATGACCATAGCCTACTAAGCTTCGGTTAAATAATAATTCTTTATAAATACTACATGACTTTAATTAGTTTCAGTATTTTTCATAAGTAAAGAGTATCAGTCAATAAAGAATACCAAGTCCTAAGATCCAAAAGGAAAGGAAGCAACAACAGGAAATTATTTTATTAGATTTTACTTTTGTTTTGCCTTCAGCTGACTGATACCTTAATATATATCTCTGTGCTATCTAGATTCATCAAGTTAACCACTTGAGGATCAAGATACGTAACAATATATATATATATAAATAACCATATGACAATTACGAATGTGTATGGCACGTAAGTACTCGAGTTACTATAGTCTATTCGTTGTAAGTAGGCGAAACATCATTACCTCTAACCTCTCTAACTCAAAAACATCATTACCAATAACCTCTCTAACTCAAAAACATCATTACCTCTAACCTCTCTAACTCAAAAACATCATTACCTCTAACCTCTCTAACTCAAAAACATCATTACCTCTAACCTCTCTAACTCAAAAACATCATTACCTCAACCTCTCTACATCATTACCTCTAACCTCTCTAACTCAAAAACATCATTACCTCTAACCTCTCTAACTCAAAGGGACGTCACCGATACAGAAGGGGTTAAGGGATTTTTTTTTTTTTTTTAGTTTGCTCCCTTGACCTCTATCAAGCTTGAATAATACCCCCAGGACCCCCTTTCAAGATTAATTTTTATATTTTTCGGTAGGAAAATGTCCTAAATGGCTGGCTCGCTCTCGCTCGCCAGGTAAAAATCGACACCTAAATGGCACGAAAGGTCTTAAATTTGACAAAGAAATTGTGCGAAATATCTTAACCCATTGGCTGCGGCTATGTTTGGGCTATTTAGGGCATATTCAGGCACTCCTGAATGATAAATCAAGCATCTGCATTAAATGAACTGTATTCTGCCGAAAACTAGACGAAAATAGCTTCAAAATGAGACCAGAACGGGCCCCGTACGTGGTCTGGTTCACCCGCAGCGGTGCCAGTGAAACGCGGGAAACCCGCTATTTGGTAGCACAGTCTTGTCCGCTTGGCTACACTGTTGTGAGAGAGAGAGAGAGAGAGAGAGACAGAGAGACAGAGAGACAGAGAGACCCGCGCGAGACACCCGCGCGAGACACAGTCAACCTCAGTGGGCCGCTCGCTGCTCTGAGGAACGGAGGTGGGCCCCTCACGCTCCCGCCCACTGACACTCGATTTTTACGGTTTTTACAGGCTTTTAAAGCCTGGAAATTGCTGTAACTTGCCAGGACGTTCCAGAACGTCACCCGCAACGAAAGGGTTAAAAAAGCCAAAATAATGAGCCGAACTTCTTTAAATATCAAAACTAATGGGGTTAAACATGAGGGAGAAGGGGGTCCAGAAACACACACACACTCACTCTCTCTCTCTCACACACACACACACTCACTCACTCTCTCACACACACACTCACTCTCTCACACACACACACACACACTCATTCTCTAACACACACACACACTCACTCTCTCACACACACACACACACTCACTCTCTAACACACACACACTCACCCTGTCACACACAAACACACTCTCTCGCTCTTTCTCACTCACTCTCACTCTCTCACTGTCACTCTCACTCTCTCTCTCTCTCTCTCTCTCTCTCTCTCTCTCTCACACGTTATCTACATAGAACAGATGTCCATCGTTCTCACAGCTCACCTTTCTGCCCAGTATTTCCTCACTAGAATCGTTTATCAGTATCACATTTATCTTTATTTATTTCCACTGATAACTGAATAACGAATAATAATGACTGAATATATTCATTAGTATTATAATGACTAGATACGTTTAATATTATGAGCAAGAAACGGTGAATATACTGTAAATATGCATCGTAAGAACGATATATGTAAAACACACGCACGCACACACATATGTACTATAAGTATATATATATTATACGAAAATTAATCATATATTCAACCTACTTCAAAATTATATGTAGTGGCTACATTTTAACAGTCAAAACTGCTCGTATTTCACCTATATATTCTAGTATTCAACTGGCCAAAAATACAATCCTTTACCAGCTGATGTATTGATGCTATGAAGAAAATATATATATATGAATACAACAATACGGGACTTACCTTAGGGGGGCACCTGCTTTTGTTCTCTCCCTTACTTTCTTTCTCTGGCTTGTATCCATTCAGCCTACTGTTTTAAAACGTTTATCCCCATCCAGTTGTCGATTTATTCCTGGCGATCGATAGCGAGCCAGCACTGTATGGAGAAATCGGGTTTCGCCGGAGACAGTTTTCTATAGAAAAATGTACAAATTTAGCCAGCTGTCTAACTCATTATCAAAGATATGGTGGCTCGCTATCGCTTGCAAGGTATAATTTGACACCTGGATGGGGATAAACGTCTCAAAACAGTAGGCTGCATGGGGTCGAATAGATACAACCCAGAGAGAGAATAAAAACAGGTCACTCCCCTCAATGTATACTGATGATTCTCGTGTGTAGTCAGTCTATTTCATATACATTGATTATTCTTCCCTCTAGTATATATTGTGTATATATATATATATAAATAACCATATGACAATTACGAATGTGTATGGCACGTAAGTACTCGAGTTACTATAGTCTATTCGTTGTAAGTAGGCGAAACATCATTACCTCTAACCTCTCTAACTCAAAAACATCATTACCTCTAACCTCTCTAACTCAAAAACATCATTACCTCTAACTCAAAAACATCATTACCTCTAACCTCTCTAACTCAAAAACATCATAACCTCTAACCTCTCTAACTCAAAAACATCATTACCTCTAACCTCTTAACTCAAAAACATCATTACCTCTAACCTCTCTAACTCAAAAACATCATTACCTCTAACCTCTCTAACTCAAAAACATCATTACCTCTAACCTCTCTAACTCAAAAACATCATTACCTCTAACCTCTCTAACTCAAAAACATCATTACCTCTAACCTCTCTAACTCAAAAACATCATTACCTCTAACCTCTCTAACTCAAAAACATCATTACCTCTAACCTCTCTAACTCAAAAACATCATTACCTCTAACCTCTCTAACTCAAAAACGACTAGAGAAATCGAGCTAATATTTATAACATTGGGGAAGAGTCCGTCAAGGAATAGATGTGGATATATACAGCCAATTTGCTCTAGTCCTTTTTGAGTTACAAAGGATAGAGAGGTCATGATTTCTCGCCTACTTACAGCGAATAGACTATAGTTAACCCCTTCGCTACCGGCAACGTCTTTCTCATTTTATTCTGGCTACTACTAATCGATTCTATTCAGTTTAGGAAGGATCTCTAGCCATTAAGGGGAGGTATTTAGTTTCTTCTCTAGAACTCCATCAAGCTTAAAATTACACCCCCTAGACACCCTTTCAAGATAAATTTCTACATTTTTCGGTAGAAATTTTTCCCTGCCGAAGGCCGGCTCCTTATTGAAATTACAGGCTCGCTATCGCTCGCCAGGAAAAAAACGACACCTAAATGGCACGAAAGTTCTTAAAATTGACAGAAATGGGGCGAAAGTTCTTAAAATCGCCAAACTAAAGGGGGCGAGCGTCTTAAAATCTAAAAAGCAGTGGGGCTAAACATGAGGGAGAAAGGGGTCCAGAAAAAAATCCCTCAAGTGGAAATCTCCCTTAATAGGCTTCGAACTATCTCAATCAACACAAATTTAACGACCACAGATCCTTTCTAAGCTGCATATAAACGTCTAAATATAGCTAGAAGAAAATGAAAAAGACGTCGCCGGTACAGAAGGGGTTAATGTAAAATTATGTCTGGTTATTATCTTCTCTTATTACAGTATGTTTAATTGATGTCTGGTTATTATCTTCTCTTATTACAGTATGTTTAATTGATGTCTGGTTATTATCTTCTCTTATTACAGTATGTTTAAATGATGTCTGGTTATTATCTTCTCTTATTACAGTATGTTTAATTGATGTCTGGTTATTATCTTCTCTTATTACAGTATGTTTAATTGATGTCTGGTTATTATCTTCTCTTATTACAGTATGTTTAATTGATGTCTGGTTATATCTTCTCTTATTACAGTATGTTTAATTGATGTCTGGTTATTATCTTCTCTTATTACAGTATGTTTAATTGATGTCTGGTTATTATCTTCTCTTATTACAGTATGTTTAATTGATGTCTGGTTATTATCTTCTCTTATTACAGTATGTTTAATTGATGTCTGGTTATTATCTTCTCTTATTACAGTATGTTTAATTGATGTCTGGTTATTATCTTCTCTTATTACAGTATGTTTAAATGATGTCTGGTTATTATCTTCTCTTATTACAGTATGTTTAATTGATGTCTGGTTATTATCTTCTCTTATTACAGTATGTTTAATTGATGTCTGGTTATTATCTTCTCTTATTACAGTATGTTTAATTGATGTCTGGTTATTATCTTCTCTTATTACAGTATGTTTAATTGATGTCTGGTTATTATCTTCTCTTATTACAGTATGTTTAATTGATGTCTGGTTATTATCTTCTCTTATTACAGTATGTTTAATTGATGTCTGGTTATTATCTTCTCTTATTACAGTATGTTTAATTGATGTCTGGTTATTATCTTCTCTTATTACAGTATGTTTAATTGATGTCTGGTTATTATCTTCTCTTATTACAGTATGTTTAATTGATGTCTGGTTATTATCTTCTCTTATTACAGTATGTTTAATTGATGTCTGGTTATTATCTTCTCTTATTACAGTATGTTTAATTGATGTCTGGTTATTATCTTCTCTTATTACAGTATGTTTAATTGATGTCTGGTTATTATCTTCTCTTATTACAGTATGTTTAATTGATGTCTGGTTATTATCTTCTCTTATTACAGTATGTTTAATTGATGTCTGGTTATTATCTTCTCTTACTTTAATTAATTTCATTGGGGGTGTGGTGGTGAGATTAATAAAAATAATATTATTAGTAGGTTTAGGGATATTTCTTCGAGAGGCCGGTCTATATGATCTGTGCCCCATGAATATTCTTTCCTCTCACTTAAACAGTAGGCTACCATAGTGCGGTTGGGAATATGAACATGATTAGATTAATATCCAGTATTCGAGAATGGATAATAAGTCGTAGGCGTGTGCATAAACCTTTAACCGTCCTGGTGGTGTAATGGTTAAGGTGGCAAAAATATGTGTGTGATAACCCGGGTTCGAATCCCGGTGGATCATATATACTTTAATTAATTTCATTGGGGGTGTGGTGGTGAGATTAATAAAAATAATATTACAGTATGTTTAATTGATGTCTGGTTATTATCTTCTCTTATTACAGTATGTTTAAATGATGTCTGGTTATTATCTTCTCTTATTACCGTATGTTTAATTGTTATAATGATATAGAAGTTGTATTTGGTCTCTATCTTGCTCACACACACAAGACACACAAACACACACACACAAGACACCCACACACACACACACCCACAGACACACACACACAAACACACACACACACAGACACACACACACACACACACACACACACACACACACACACTCTCTCACATACACACACACTCTCTCTCACTCTCTCTCTCTCTCTCTCTCTCTCACAGTTTGGCCAAGATACATTATGTTTTGGTTGTATCACTATAGACTGTATGTCGTAACCTGGGTGTGAGAAGTTGTTTACTCTGTGTCCTTGTGGGGTATGGGAACCAACAGCTGTGTGTGTGTGTGTGTGTATGTGTGTGTGTGTGTGTGTGTGTGTGTGTGTGTGTGTGTGTGTGTGTGTGTGTGTGCGCGTGCTCTGAAATGGTTAAAGATAACACATGTACACCGGCTTTTTTTTTTATCGGTTTCTCCCTTTCTCTTTCCCTAGCTTGTATCCATTCGGCCCCATTCAGCCAACTGTTTTAAGACGTTTATTCCCATCCAGGTGTCGATTTCTTCCTGGCGAGCGATAGCCAGCATTGTATAGAGAAATCCGGCTTCGCCGGAGAAATGTTTCTATCGAAAAATGTACAAATTTAGCTTGCTGTCAAAACAAAATTATATATATGCTGGCTCACTACCGCTCGCCAGGAAAATATTGACACCTGGATGGGGGTAAACGTCTTAAAACAGTAGGCTGATTGGGGTCGAATGGATACAAGCCAAAGAGAGAGGGAGAGAAAGAGAAAAACAAGCGAGGTGGGCTCCCTTAAGACACCTATTTGTATGTGTTTGCTCTCATTTTACCTGTCCCAAAGAAGGGTGACTGCTCTCAACCCTCCAACTATCATTATGTTGCTCTCATTTCTTGCATCTCTAAAGTGTTTTAATCTATTCTTAACCCTTTGGCAGCGGCCATTTTTGGGCTATTTAGGGCATATTCAGGCACTCCTGAATGATAAATCAAGCATCTGCAATAAATGAAGTGTCTTCTGCCGAAAACTAGGTGAGAATAGCTTCAATATGACACCAGAACGGGCCCCGTACGTGGTCTGGTTCACCTGCAGTGGTGCCAGTGAAACGCGGGAAACCCGCTATTATGTAACACTCGCTCGCTTGGCTACACTGTTGGGAGACACAGAGAGAGACCCGTGCGAGACACAGTCAACCTCAGTGAGCCGCTCGGTGCTCTGAGGGTCGGAGGTGGGCCCCTCACGCTCCCGCCCACTGACACTCAATTTATACGGTTTTTACAGGCTTTTAAAGCCTGGAAATTGCTGTAACTTGCCAGGACGTTCCAGAACGTCACCCACAGCGAAAGGGTTAATTCCAAATTTCGGAAGGATTTGTCTTCCCATAATCTATTTTCAGATCACCAGTATTGCTTCCTTAACCCCTTCAGGCTAATATGACACAGAGTTTGCCAGATTAGCAATAAGAAATAGAGTTATCTCACTCTTATAATTACCTCTCCAATATTAGTTTTCTGCCCACAGCTAACTCAAAGACAACTGCAGAGGTTGAAATAACTAAACTAAAGGTTTCTAAATACCCCTGATGGTAACAAAGGCTTTAAAGTATCCCTAATAGGCTAGAAATCGCGTCATATGTCGGAGAGGGTTAAGGGCCACTTTACTGGTGATCTCCTTGCCTATCTTACTAACTCTTGGTCATCCTCCTTTCGGGACTTTGATGAGACCTTTTCTATTGCTCTAAAAGTCTTTCTAGACATATCAAAAGCCTTCGACAAAGTCTTGCACACATCTCTAATTTCTGAACTACCCTCCTTCGGTTTGTATCCCTCTATCTATGCCTCTATCTATGCCTCTATCTATGCCTCTATCTATGCCTTTATCTCAAATTTCCTTTCTGACTTTTCCATTGTTGTGGTTGTGGACGGCCATCACTCTCTTTATCAACCTATCAACTTATTCGATTATCAAGAGAGCAAAATAATGTTGAAATCATACAAGTGGATCATGAACATCAATGTACCCTACTGAATCGATATACAAGGTCACATTAAGCTGAGAATTGTTAGGTAGTAATAAGTAACACCCCGTTCTTAACATTAATCATCAATTACAAACCCCAATGCACTTGAATAAACTAATGAAAGCATATGGTCCTCCCGGGATTCCAACTCGGGACACCACACCCAGAACATAAACATCTAAAGTTCTAAACCATTACACCACCAACACATCCCATGAGATCTGATAGCGCCAATTTTCGATGGTCAACTTTTTCAAGGCAACTTTTCTGGATTTTTGTTTATGTTTTTGTATGAAGGATACAAAAGGTAAAGCTACCTATAGCAAGTGGCTCCCTCAAAGTTGAAAGAGTGATAGTCGTTGCTTTAAAAAAAAATTGTGTGTGTGTATTGGAAATAAGTATGGTGTGCTTGTTAAGTGTATTCAAGTTCACCACCTAAGCTGCCAGACCAGTGTTGACGATAATAGTTGTAGGAAATAGCGCTCGTGTGATACTGGCATTAGCAGACTCCGGAATTACCTATGGTGGAGATAAGCCTATGTAATATATGATGAGTCAGTGCACCTCATGTGATATCAATAATACCAGGTGGCGAAAATTTGTATGAGGACATTTCCACCGTGACCATATGCCTCTCAGTTTCCACCATGACGTCGGCAAGGGCAGTCGTGTCCCTCCTCTTCTCCCTCGCAATAGGTAGCATTTTCAGATATCAACTCTAGGATGTTATAAGCAAACAAGACATTTGTAAAAATACACCAATAATTTTATTTTCTGCTCTAAAATATATATGATTATGTAATTAAATATTATATAAAGCAGACTTTGTACAATATTATATAAAGCAGACTTTGTACAATATTATATAAAGCAGACTTTGTACAATATTATATAAAGCAGACTTTGTACAATATATAATAATAATACATAATCACATTAAATAGAATTATTGGTGATTTTAACAAATATAGTCTGACATGTAATACGATGCTATTTTGGTCTATGATGTAAAATAATGGTATGTTAATATAATGGTATACTATGTTGGTTTACTTGACAGTGAGCGGAGTTCCGTTGGACAGTGAAGAATGGATCAATCAAGAGTTCCGTGAAGCTCTTCAATTCGGCACCGTAGGACCTGTACTTTCAAGCATAGCAAAAGGTTTGTGGCACAAACATATCTATCAAGCTACATACCAGCCTCCTTTATTATTATTATTATTATTATTATTTGTAGTAGTAGTAGTAGTAGTAGTAGTAGTAGTAGTTTTTATTATTTTCGTTTCCTCCCTAGACCTCCATCAAGCTTAATCAAATACTTCATGCCTCCCTTCGTGATCAATTGTGATGCCCCTGCCAAAGGCCGGTTCCTCCTAAACTGCAGGCTCGCTGTCACTCGCCACGAAAAAATTGACACCCAAATGGCATGAAATGTCTTAAAATCCTCCTTCCATCAATTCATGTACCCTAGTATTTATACCTCATATCCAATTCAATTTCACAATACTATGCTCTCTATTTCTTCACACGACAGAATTGACACTCTCACTTCTTGACACTTGGAAATCCCACTGAAGGAAGGAAGAGACCTAGGAACTTTGTGATATGCCAGATCTGTAGAACTGGGGTTAACTGTATCATCCCTTTCCTAGAAGCCCTGTTATAACTTCATCTCGGTTTACCTATCATCTTCCTTTCCCAATGTATTTATCCCACTTTCATACATCATTGTTAATCTACTTTTCTACCTCCCATCCATTTCAATCACACAAGCCTATACTCTTTCTCTTCATCGTCTACTTTCCTACCTCCAGTCCAATTCAATCTCACAAACGTATTCTCCCTCTCTTCACACGACAGAACTAGCCCTCTCTCATCTGGACGCTTCCAAATCCTACTAGAAAGAAGGAAAAGGCCCCCACAACTTTATGATATACGGTACCAGGCCTGCAGAACTGAAGTCAAATATATCATCCCTTTTCTATAATCCTTCATTCCTTTTCTATAATCCCTATTATAACTGCATCTCAGCCTACCTACCATCCTCCTTCCATCGATTCAGGTATCTTAATTTTATACATCACATTAGTCTACTTTTATACCTCCGATCCAATTCAATCTCACAAACCTAATCACCCTCTCTTCACACCACAGAACTGGACTTCTCACATCTGGACGCTTCCAACTCCCACTGGACGGAAGGAAGAGGGCCCAGGAACATTGTGATATGCCAGGCTTGTAGAACCGGGGTCAGCCAGATCATCGGGTCCCTGAACGATGGCGGTGACCCGTTGGCGATCATCAACCAGGTCATCGATCTCTGCGTCAACTTGCACATCGCCAATCGGAAGCTGTGCGAGAACGTTATTATGGAAAATGCGGTATGTAAATATATAACAGAGATACTGTACTTATCTAGAGTTACCGGTACTGTCGTGAGCATATATATAACTTACAGCAGTTCGAATCTTTGAAGCTTTAAAGCAAAGTTCTTAAGCATCTGGGCTATAATAAAGCATGGTATTGTCTCGTTTTCGTTCGCTAATGATTCGTTTTGGTGCGTCACCATTAATGCTCTCGACTGTAGGCCTACACTGCGATACCATAGTCTCTAGCCCACTCATGCAAATTAGTGGACTTCACCTATTTCTAGTTATGGAAGGTATATCTCTGGAAACGAATTTATGAATAGAATTTTCTATAAATCAACTACAAAACTATATACTGTATACTATTTATTGAAAAGCAAGTTCTATCCAAAATACAATCCGGATAGATATAATTGCGTAGAGAAAAACATAGGGGGTCCACGAATTCTCCTGAGTGGGCTAGAGACATATATGGTATCCGAGTGTACATTACATTGCTATAAAGACCAATAAATCCAGGAGGGGTGGTTCATTTTTAAGCACAATTTATAACAGATCGATTCCCAATATTCTACATTAGCACAGTTAGCTATTATAGGCGGTTCCATAGGGATTGGGCCCATACGGAATTGGGCCCATACGGAATTGGGCCCATACGGAATTGGGCCCATACGGAATTGGGCCCATACGGAATTGGGCCCAGACGGAATTGGGCCCATACGGAATTGGGCCCAGACGGAATTGGGCCCATACGGAATTGGGCCCAGACGGAATTGGGCCCATACGGAATTGGGCCCATACGGGATTGGGCCCATACGGAATTGGGCCCATACGGAATTGGGCCCAGACGGAATTGGGCCCATACGGAATTGGGCCCATACGGAATTGGGCCCATACGGAATTGGGCCCATACGGGATTGCTACCTTTTCCAATTATATACTTAATCTAGAATCACACCCATGAATTATTTATTACACATTACTCTATTTAACGCTTTCAAGATACGATTACACATTTCTTTTCTGTTTTCTGGCTATTATTAGACGATTTTGTTCAGATCATGAAAGGTGTATGGAAGTCAGAGGATTGATTGAGACAGTCTTTACCCTTTTAACTCCCATGATATCCACTCCATATATTTAACAGGTATAATACTGCCAATATAGGTAATTGATAAGGATATAATTATGGACACTTTATATATATATATATATATATCTTTTTCATACCCTTTTTTCAGTGTGATCTTATAACTAACCTAGAACTATCACCAACAGTCTGTTTAGTGTGCTCCTCCTCATATTGTCTTTACACTCAGCCAAGGTGTTAAAACGGAGCAATTTTGTTTGAAGACTTGAATATGAGAAGGAATGCAAGACACATAACATGAAAGAGCATTGTTTTGGCTATTTTTGATCACTTCCTAAGAAATAATTTGAACTATAAAACTTAAGGGGAGATGGGTAGTTTTTCTGGACCCCCTTCTTCCTCACACTTAGTCCCATTAGTTTTCAGATTTTATGACGTCAGGGTCATTAATTTGGCGATTTTAAGACCAAATGCCCCATTTCTTTGTCAACATTAAAAATGTTCGTGGCCTTTAGGTGTCAATTTTTCCCTGGCGAGCAAAAGCGAGCCTGTAATTTAAGAGGAACCGGCCTTTGACCGGGACATTTTTCTATCGAAAAATGTACAAATTTATCTTGAAGGAGGGTCTTTGGGGTGTTTTTTTTTTTTTTTTTAGTCTAGGGAGGAAATATAAAAATATATAAAAATATATGTAAATGAGCAAATAAATACGCCCATCTCCCCTTAACTGAATCTTTGCGTATACAATAATATAGACTACAAATAATGGACTCGGCTTTCGTTTGACACCCTGATGCCAACAGTCTGTCTTGTGTGCTCCTCCTCATATGTTTTTGTTTATTTTCAGCCTGCCTTGTACTGGATCTTGATGAACCGGGAGTTGAGCGGTAAGGATGTATGTGGTATGATGCTTCCCAGGTACGGCTGCACCACCGACAACCCTGACCGAGTGTGGGAGGTCACGCTGCCGGACGTACCCAAGCCGCCCGTCACCGGTCCTACACTGCCCGAGGTAAGTGGATTTCTTACATTTTCTTACATTTTGAATCCCATTATGCCATCAGACAGTACACTAGGACCATATGGCTGGGAAAGTGTAGATAGCAGATAGCAGTTAGTGAGCTTAGTGGCTTAGAAGTAGACCTGTTTTCCAAAAGGGGCATACTAGATGAGAAAAGGGTACTTAAAACAATTCTACATAGTGGCAAACAATCTTAAATTATTTAGTAACACCAAGTAACACATTAAGGCAAACTGTGATCACCTTCCAAAAAGTCAGCCAATGGGTGACCCAGAGGCAACTCAATGTCCAGCTCCATGGAACCAAGACCAACTTCCTGATCCGGTGTTCAGCCTTTGGGGTGACAAAGTTCTTCATGAGCTTTTTTGAGAGGTTATCTTCTTATTGAATTACCATCGAAGTCTAGCCTCTTATGTGATGGCACCATAAAGCAGATGCTCTTCAGATACCTCAACCAGTAGACCATTTTAACCGGTAGCTCTCAACTTGTGCCACCTCAACCAATAGTGCTAGGTGTGGTTAGGGTAGATTATAATTAGTTAGGACTAGATGTTGACACTGGTTTTGTAATTCATGGTTGATTCGACACTGGATAAGAGCTTGTGGTTGAAAGGGTTTACTGGTCGAGTTATTCGAGAACTGCTCCTCATCACTTCATCCAATTTTCTTACTGATCATTTCCATCTCTCTCTCCCTTACTTTGGTCAGCCTGGGTCTCCGGTACTGAAGGTGTTGCACTTGGCGGACACCCACTTCGACCCTCTCTACTTACCCGGTGCCAACGCTGAGTGTCCCGAGAAGTTCTTTTGTTGCAGGGCGGACAGTGGTGAGTATTTTGTTAAGATTGCTTTTATATATTCTAGTTAATTTGTGAAATAAACTTTGTTCAATCTTTGTTTATATACAGTTAGTCTCAAAATATTACCTGTTGAATTTTGTGATTTTTTTTAATTTTAATGTGGTTTGCAATTGGCGAATTCATTTTTGGATGCATTTGTTACTATTCGTACTCACCATTTCATACACATATACTACAAAATATATATATATAATTATATATATATATATATTGAGAATATATCACAAATATTCTAATCTCTCAGTGGGGATCGAACCGTCGACCATCAGGACGATAGCCGACACCACTGCCGTGGTGTAGTTGATTAAAGCATCGGCTATCATCCTGATGGTCGACGGTTCGATCCCCACTGAGAGATTAGAAACATATATATATATATATATATATATATGTATATATATATATATATATATATATATATTGCAAAAGTATACAGTAGTTGTTGTTGTTGTTGCTGTTCCTCAGGCTGTCTGGCCGAGCAGCCCCAAGGTCCCGAGCAAGGTCAAGGCCATAACCGAGCGCCCCCACAGAACCCTCCCAGCTTACCACTAATAATGCCCAGGTGACCGAAGCCACTCAAAGGCGGGGAGCTGAGGAGGGTGCGGAAATGCCCGGGAAACAAAAGCCCCACCCAAGGCCCTGTGCCCCTCAGCAATTATAAAGGGAAAGTTGAGGGGCAAAGGAAAAATGTGACGCTTTGGCACCCAATCTGCCAGAGTTGGCAGTAGGGAGGTCAATCCACGGAAAAGATACCGTCACTTGAGATCTAGAAAATATATAAGCAAAAGGAACAGTCAGAGTAAGCTATGGGTATGGCAGAGAACGCTCAACTCTCATTCTGATAGACCAGCCCATCACCAAGTATACAGTAGTTTTTGATCATGTGTTCAACTGTACAACTACCTGCACAAATATCTGGTACACTTCTATATGATCAACTTGAGACAGTGTACATTGCATGAGGAAGATCACTAATTCGGTCATTTATTTAAAGGTAATGATTCAGGATATTAAATATCAGAATTATGCAATCAAATTAGTACCACCTTTCACTTCAGGCAACTGTACAGACACCAATACATAGAAAAATACTGATAACACGTCATAAATAAAGTGTTTTGTATACAGGTCCCCTTGAGACTCCCGAGGCTGGTGCGGGGAAGTGGGGTGACTATCGTAACTGTGATGCGCCGCGCTGGCTGCTGGAGGCGCTCTATACGGACATCAAAACCAACCATCCTGTTAGTGTTATTACCAGTATTGTTATTAGTAGTAGCAGTAGTAGTAGTAATAGTGGTAGTATCAGAACTGTGTTATGGGGTGATTACCGTAATTATTGTGATGCTCCACGCTGGCTGCCCGAGGCACTTTATTTATCTGTTGAATTCAAAACGCTAACTTCATAGGACAATTGAGTTCATATCATCCAGGATAATGACTTCATATCTCTCATTTCCAAACAATAACATCTCATTCCAGGACATTGACTTCATCCTCTCATTCCCAAAAATTGACCTTCATATCATTCCAGGACATTGACTTTATCATCTGGACTGGCGACATCGTGCCTCACAACGTTTGGAACACCAGTCGTGAGGGCAACCTGGAGATCATCCGAGAGGCGGTCCAGATGATTAAGGACTTCTTCCCAGATACGCCCGTCTTCCCAGCCATTGGCAACCACGAGTCTCATCCGCTAAATGTGTAAGTAAAATCTTTAGCCGGTATCACACAAGCGCATTTTCCTTCAAATGTTATCGTCAACACTTGCTTAGCAGCATATGAAATGAGCTTCACTGAAGACTTGTTGGTTCATGTATGAATGCCTCCAATTATCTCTCTAGGTTCGCCCTGCCTTACATCAACAATGTATTCAACATCTCTGTGTTGTAAAATTAACTTGTATTTTATTGGATATCTTAAATCTTGTAGTTGATATAGCATTAAAATGTAAAACTTGCAAACTAAACAAACCAAAATTGGGACAAGGACAATATAAAGTCAAATTAAATTATCAAAATCGCTATGTGGAAACAACGCTTACTAAAATGAAAATTATTAAATAAAAGAACACAATCCACCACATAGGGTGTACATTACTACATGAGCAAGTTAATATGTTTCCCAAGCAAACTAATCGCACATATAACAACGCACTATCGTCACGTTAAAGGAAGTAGTCAAGTTTGGGAAGTCCGGGACGTTCTGGCAAATTTTACTAAACTCTGCATGAATAAAGAAACTACATGTTAAATGTCAAAATATTATTTAAAATCAAATTTGCAACATGACAAGACATTAACAATAGTACAAAATACAAATATTGATAAGATATCTATACTATTACAAAATAATATATAAAATACAGTACAGCACTCACTAACGATAGTGCTATCGGGTAGGTACCTGTAAGCATAGCATGCCTCAAGTGACCCCTATCAATAACTACCCTACAAATAACCTACATTTATAGCACAAATAAACTAAGGAAATCGCAAAAGTAAGCAATTGATACTATCGACAATGAATACATATAATATAAAGACAAATAATTGCAAAATATGAAGTAACAACAGATTTAAACAAAGAGTACTCTTTTAACAAGAACAATAAATTTAAAAAATCATCAATATTAATATTAATAATAATAATAATAATAATAATAGAAAAAGAAAAAGATAAACAATAAATACAGACAAAAAGTAAGCAGAGGTTATACAAGAAACTTCAAGTTAAAAATGCTTGATTAAAATTATTGATGTCAAATTTTAGAATACAGTCACAATAATTGACCCTAAAAAGATTAAATTTATGGAACAATTTACTTGCCTCAAAACCTCTGTCCACTAAGAGTCTGTATAGTAACCTAGCTCTAGCCCAAAAGTCATCTATCCTATCCAGAGTGAGGTTTGGCATTCTCCACCCAACCTTAGCCATTTCTGTCTGTCTCTTTTACTGTCCTACTTTTCCTTATGGGGGCAGGAGGCTAAGAATCCTCCTACTCAACGAGACAAAGAAAGGGGCGAGGGAACGTGAAAGTGGTCCCAGACCCTAAGAATTGGAACTTTACAGGTTTCTGTTCGGGCTCTGTCTCGAGTCGGCCACCCCCAACAATGGAGTATGTGCCTGAGTATATACTGTACATACATATGTACATACCAAAGTCTCTAATTTATCCCCAACTTTCCCCCGTCATACATCGACAACGAATTCAACATATTTTGCCTGTACAACAAGATCACATTATTTTGGATATTTAAAAGGTACCAGTAACTTGGGCAATTCATATTTGCATTTGATTAGTTATATTGATCTCTCCCCCCAGATTCCCTCAACCATACATCGACAACGAATTTGACATCTCGTGGCTGTATGACGAGATCACCCTCTTGTGGGAGACCTGGCTGCCCTCCGAGGTCGCGGCCACCATCGCCTACAGCGCCTTCTACAGCACCCTCGTCAAGCCGGGGCTCAGGATCATCTCCACCAACTCCAACTACTGCTATAGCTTAAATTTGTAAGGAGTGGGGGCGATAGTTTTCAGGTCTTGATTTATCCTTTGTGTTAACTTTCTGTAGTTACTTCAACTTTATACAAGTGCATCCTATAGAACTATGTCATATATACAGTACATACTTACCGTCATGAATTTTATTATAATCTATTTTAGCAACTCTTTGATAGCCTTTATACGATCCCAGCCATGAATTTAATCCTCACTATGGCATCTCAGGTTATGCTGACAACCACCTTAACCTGATGCTGGAAAGTACAACTGGTCACTGACCTGAAACATTTTCCAGGAAAGATACATCCTGTGACCGACACACTGGATAACAACAATGATCTCTTATAGCTGGCTAGTGTACGATGACGTGGACCCTGGAGAGCAGTTGTCGTGGCTGGCTCAGGAGTTACAGATGGCAGAGGACGCGGGGGAGAAGGTGTTCATTATGGCTCATGAAGCACCTGGTGATACAGACTGTCTGCCTACATGGAGTCATCAGTACAACAAGATCATACTCAGGTTGGCCAAGGATACAAGGCACACACAAGGCACATGTTTTTTCATGTTTTGTTTGATTCACTTGATTGACAGTTGTTGTTGTTGTTGTTATTCCCTAGGCTGCCTGGCCGAACAGCCCTGAGTCCCTAAGGAAGGCCATGGTAACGATTGGGCTTTCCCACAGGGCTCTCGAGGAGTGTTGATTATCTTGTTGGCGTAAGTGATTGTGTGGAATGCAGTCATCTATGATGTGTTTAATGGTATGGGGTGCTGTGTTACATCCCGGGCAGTTATATACAATAGTGACCATCCAATATCGTGCCATGACTCACCAATGTCATTTATAGTACTGTCTCTACCTCTTGATCTTGGATGGTCATGTTGAGCAAATTATAGCTTTTGAATGGTTTCATATATACACCTGTGCCCTTATCTAGTAATTTATCACATGATTCAAACACAATATATGTATCAAGTAATGCGCCTGTTAAATATACTAAAACAAAACTTGCAACTTTTGGAATAGATTTTTTATTCAGACTAAGAGATTTACACTATCTCGCCAGGCTTTCATAGACACAAGCTGAGCAGAATAGTCTAAAATGTATTTGTATATATATTTTTTCCAGATATGAATCGACTATCGCAGGAATGTTTTACGGCCATACCCATAACGACCACTTCATGATGGTGTACGACGAGACTGACCGACCGGCGATGGTGGGTTACATCGCTCAGAGTCAGACACCCTACCATCAACTCAACCCGGGCTACAAGATCTACACCATTGATGGACACTATGAGGGATCTTCATATGTAAGAACTATTATTTACTTCTGTTTCAGTCTGAAACCTTCTTGCATAATATTATAACTTAAGGGGAGATGGGTCGTTTTTCTGGTCCCTTTTCTCCCTCGTGTTGAGCCCCATTTGTTTTGAGATTATAAGACATTCGGCCCATTAGTTTGGCGATTTTAACACCTTTCGCCCCATTTCGTTGTCAATTTATGACCTTTCGTGCCATTTAGGTGTCAATTTTTTCCTGGCGAGCGATAGCGAGCCTGATATTTTATGATATTTTATTATATACCGAAAAATTTACAAAATTATCTTGAAGGGGGTTCTAAGGGGTGTTTTTCTATGCTTGGTGGAGGTCTAGCGAAGAAACTAAGAAATAAAAGGAATAGATGAATCAATAGACCAAAAAACCGGCTCATCCCCCCTTAATAACAAGCATTGTGAATGTTGTAGAATGACACACCCCAAGCTGTTGTTGTTGTTGTTCCCCAGGCTGTCTGGCCGAACAGCCCCAAGGTCTCAAGCAAGGCCAAGGCCATAAACGAGCGCCCCCACAAAATCCTCCCTGCTTACCACTAACAAAGCCCGGGTGACCGAAGCCACTCCAAGGCAGGGAGCTGAGGAGGGTGCGGAAATGCCCGGGAAACCAAAGCCCACCCCAAGCTGTTGATGCAAGTGATGACACATTCCGAGATCTTAGTTGGGTATACATGCCTAGGTTGTAAGGTCCATACTAGAAATATGTTGGATGGGCCAGAGATGTTTGTCATCACTTTGACCTAGCATAAGTTGTAGAACTCTCTTAGCAAAAGCATATGCTGTTATCATTTGTGGAAAAAGACAAATACTTGTGCTTTCTCTCTCTTGTTATTATTGTTTGAGGAACAGGAATTCCTTTACTACTAAGGCTCTTCGTAAGATCATAATGATTGCAAACAAAAGTTTCAAACTAGTTACCTTTGTGATTGCTCTGTGGCTTAATGGTTTCATCATTGCCATCTTAAGGTGTATATGGATTGTTTCCCGAAAGCAGATTAGGTAGCTCATTAGATATTATTTGTAAGATGCAGCACCAAAGGGACAGCACATTGGATATATTAAAGTTATCTTTAAATTTTATCGACCAAGAATTTTGTGCACAAGCCTGTTGAACTTTCAGCTTATTGTTATATAATTAATAAATGTAATATGACCAGGGATTTCATAGATATTTATATTCTCTTTGTTGAAACCACTATATCTCTGCACCAATTAATTGCCATGTTTACCTAAATGTCAATATATTTTGCTGTAAATCTTTGTAATAGCCGAGATATAAAGATGGGAACGTGGCAATTAACCTCAGCTAGAAAAAATAAACTCTAGGATTATATTAATATGTTGACTGACCGGTGACCCTTTCCTCCCACAGCAAGTACTAGACCACGAGAACTACATCCTGGACCTGGACGAAGCCAACGCCAACGATGACCCGAGGTTCTTCCTGCTCTACTCTGCCAAGGAGGCTTATGGGTACCACACTTTATGGTTGATAAATGTGAACAAAATTATGGAACAAAAATATGCACTGTAGAGAGAGTGAAAGATGTAATTTGTCATCCTACTGGGCCGGGGCCCTCATAAGGCTGGTGAAGGGAAATATGATGGAAGGGATTAGGATGCGGTATTGGAAGGACGATAATCAGAATTTACGAAATAAACTAATCGCTTTTAACTACAGTACTGGCGAATAGGGAAGAAGGTAAACGTTGGTGAAAGAGCTAGGATATTGTGGACAGAATTGTTACGTAAATATTGGTGGCATATGAATAACTTCAATCAGATTTCATGAAATAAATTAATTGTGTTTAAGTATTGGCGGATAGGGGAGAAAATAAACGACGGTGAAATAGCTAAGATATTGTGGAGAGAATCGGTATGCACTGTAGACTGATGTAAAATATGTAGACTCAAATATAAAGTATATCTGCAAGGAAGGAAATTATGCTTAAAAAATGTGCACTGTAGACTTTGATGTAAAATATATCAGCCAGGATTTAAGGGGAGGTTTTTGTATTTTCTGGACCAAAAACATAATCTGACCCATGTTTTGTGCCCCAGAATGAGTGACCTGACCCCCACCTCCTGGTCCAGCCTGATAGACCAGATGAAAGCACCCAACAGTTCTCTCTTCGATGACTTCTTCACGTGAGTAGTAGAGTTAGTGACTATTAAATGTTCTTTTTGGAGATTCTTTGGAGATTCTTTTTGGAGTAAGGGGTCGGGCGCAAGTTGGACTAGATAATAGTCCATCAGGCGCCTGGCCCGGGGAGACGATTAATATGAAGGGTGCGCCTGGAAGTGTGGTGGGAGGGCTTGTGGCTTTGGCTCCGCTGCATGTCTGCCTGCCGAGATCGGAACCTCTCCGGGTGGTCGGGGCCGGGAGAGTGCTGGAGCGACCTTGGTGACCCTGGTCTCTGGGTCTTCTCCTGGGTGACCTGGATGTGTGTGAGTTTGTGCTTTTTATCTGTGTTTATTTGTTGTTTTATGTTGTTTTTTGTGTTTTTCCTGTTCTTGCTCTGTCTTGAGTCGGCTGCCCCCAAAATGGGGATTGGGCCTGAGCATATAGATAGATAGATAGAAATGTTCTTTAGAAATGTCAGTGAGTATTGACCCTTTAACATAATTATGAGGATGCTATTCTTCCTTGTATTCTGGTTATCAATAGACGGTTTTATTAAGCTTAGAATGGATCTGTGGGAGTCAAATGGTTAATGTTGATCATTTTTAAATATTTGATTCGCATAGAGCCTTCCTAAAGTACGGTAGGCTACTATTGCCCACAGATGTTTTGTGTCCTCTCGAGGAGAGCGATTAAGTAAATGTGGCAACGTATCATGACAGACTACTTAATAAACCTCAAAAGCTATCCAAGGAGAGGGTAGGAGGGAGGGGGTGTAGAGGAGGAGACTCATGTTACCAGATCTAACACAGCACTCTTAAGGAGAGGAATGAAACTTCTGTGGTCAATAGTACATAAAATCATCTAAAGTTAGCCAGGATCATAGCAGAACGACGCTATTTTCTATTGAAGTGGATAAGTTGAAAATGTAATCAATCTAGGCAATTCTGTGACTGCTCTTACCCTGTTATGTACAAGATATACCGTTGTATTTATCTATTAAGCCTGCTGCACCCGGGCAGTATTTACTCCTGTGGGAATGACTCACACGTGCAAAATGCTTGACATTCACATAAACATCTGTTTCAAGAGCCTTGTTAAATCTCTAGCTCCATGGACAATGAATGGGTTCTCCTGTCACGCTTGACTGAAGGACCCAACTACCGTAAATACAATTCTAACGCACCGAGTATGTAGAAGTTTAGCAGTAGGCCTACAGACAGGGTGTGAGTGGGAATGCAGCTTGAGCTTTCCCTTGACACATTCATATGAATTGTCTTATCTTCATATATTTCTACCTCACCCGTGCATATCATAAAGCAGGCCTTCGGCATTACACTAAGGCAACTTAAAGCATTATACTAGCCACTACTACCTCTATCTTTTGTTTAACCTCCCCTACCTTGTTACTATCCAACTTCTAAAAATTATCCACCTGACCTTCATCACATTTTTTTTCTCCTTTCAGGTATTTCACAAAGGCAGCGCGGCCGTACAGAGAAGAAGGCTGTAACGAGGACTGTAAAGCTAGTCTGCTGTGCCGCCTGGTGGTCTCGGATACCTCGGACAAGTCTAGGTGTGACCAGTTCTAGTCTCTGTATAAGCTATCTGATTATCGTGTGCCAGACTTCTCGACCAGTAGACCATCTCAACGAGTAGATCTCAACCCCTGAAAGGTCAACCAGTGCCTACCAATAATATAGTTCTATCCTAACAGAATTGGTTGAGTTAGTACTGGTTGGGATCTACAGGTTAAAATGGTTTACTGATAAAGTTGTCTAGTCACGCTATGTAGTGCATGAACTATATTCTTAAGCATGTGGGTGGTGCTTCTTAGTTCCAATCTCTGTCTGTCTACCAAAATTCCTATTTATCTAAAGCACGAGCATACCGAGGGTGATACTTATCCCAAATCAAGAGAAGAAAAATGTCGCTGTCACATGAGCACATCTAGCGGAATATATATCTGAGTCTGGTGTCTGGTAAGAATTATCAATAATTTTGAGGGATTTATTGGTGTTTTTGTTTTGATCTGACGGCTTAGAATTGTAAGCCGTTATTGTAAGTGTTTAGGGGAGGTGTGGCAGAGTGGTCTTGCCACTGGACTGGTAATCCAATGGACCCGGGTTCGAATCCCAATATGTCAATGGGAAGATAATATTGGGATGGAATTTGTGCTGTACCTAGTTTCAGTGCATTACCACAGCACACCGAAATGCCAAAACAAAATACCCTCATTGTTCCCTGATTAAATAGCACTGTATGAATATTCCCATATTCAAAATATGCTACAGGGGGGCAATGCCTAGTGAGTTAATTGCTCAATAGGTGGCGTTCTGAGAGTGAGGGTCCGAGCCTGAGGAGTGGGACTGTGAGGCGCAGGGGCGAAGCAGCTTCAGAGATGGAGTTGGGTTCGAGCCGTGAATAGGTGCTTCGCATGTCTCATTCCCTAGGCTGGAGCAAGACCTCACGGGCCTCACCGTGTTCAGCGGTAGAGTGTAAAGGCTATCAGCCTATGCCCGAGAGGGAGTAGTTGGAATATAGAAAAAAAAAAAAAAAAAAAAATAGCAAGAGATTCAAAGCACAGTCATAATAGAGGTGAGAATAGTTTGCTAATAGATTATTAATATAGTTTTTTTCCACATCGATGCTGTGATTCCAATGCAATTCTCCACTAAATTTCTTGTGTGACGGTGGCTTAAGAAACTGATATTGGCACAGAGCAGAGAGTTGTGACGTGGCTGGCATACCTGACCCGGGATACTCATTGCTCAAAACATTTACGACGCCTTATCTGCCTCTGATCATGGTAGCCTATCCTAAATGCTGACATCACCGTAATTTATGGTAATTTTGAGTCTCCTGTCTATTTTGCCGTAGGCTAGGTACTGTACTGTTGATCTTGGGTATCTCAGAGAAGTCTAGGGGTGACCTGGTCCATGTATTGCTTCAGCCTTAAGATCACTGTTCAGATCGTTTTACAAAATTTCCTTTGATGCACAACGCCTTTGAATATATGCAACATTGCATAATTATATGATGCACTATCTATACTACAGTATTTGTAATGTTCCCTACTATCTGTCTGTAGTATTTTTTTTTTTTTACTGTCAATTATAAATTTAATACTATGTAGTATTCACATACAATATAGTATCACTTAAATTGTAGCTATGACATAGTATCTTGGACGTAATACTGGACGTAGTTTATAGAACGTAGTACATACGACACATACCTCGGATAAAGAGTTTATAACATGTAGTTTCTATGTCCTAGTCATTATTATCTTCAATGTAGTATCTGTGAAGTTATAAGTTTGAAGATGTATCTATGAATTATTGTGTATGATGTAGTATATTATATATTGATTTTATTACTAATCATAGTCCTATAATTCTATACATTTTGTAGATATGCATGACTAATAAATTTCTTATGAGCATGAATCAATAGTTATAAAAATATAACCCCCTGACGCTCAGATAAGTATCTGTATAATATTTTCCATTACAACTGTTACGCTGGCCAGCTTGCCAGAATGTACTCATGACTCGTTAGCACTCGCCACGGCAGTGAAATGGGCTATAATAATCGTAGAACGATATTCTTTCTTTCGTAGTATTCATGTTGTCACAGACATATCAGTGTTTGCCTTTATTCTTGTCTGTGACACTTAGAAGTATTTTATATCCATAGTAGTGATTATAACATGCAGCGCGTGAGAGAGAGAGTTTGAGAGCGAGGAGGCAGTGTGTGTGCGTATGTACGTGTGTATTCCTCGCTCGGTGGGCCCACCCGCTCGCTATTGGTCGGCGTGCCTAGCGTGGTCTATGACGTCTGCTTTTCCTGTGACGTAGTGGCCTGTGGTTGGTCGCCACCCTCCTTTGCCCAGTGGTGGGGCTCCTACCTTCCTCTCTCCTCAGAGCATGGCATTGTGCGCTTGGTCCTAGACGTCCCTCGCATTCTGTCTCACATCTAACCCCCTTTACTGCTGTGTCTCTCTCTGAACTCCTTCTTTCCAATACTTCTTATCTTTATTCAATTACCCATCCCTTCTGGTTCTCGCATACGACTTCCATAGTCGGCCAGTCGTATTACCAGCGCCTGTTCTCACATATATGTTTTGCACTAGCTTTAGAGGTTATTAGAATCATAGTCACAGGGATTCATAATGTTGGGTGCTTCTAATTATTTGGTTGTTCTTTATTACTATTTAATGCTAGACAGTGGAGGGTACCTTTGGTCGTTGTCTGTGTTATGTATATGGCAAGTCAGAGCCTGTACGACTTCGACGGAGCTAGGTAGCCTGTAGTACACCCTTGTGCATATTTTCCTTTGCGAGCTTAGCAGTATACAAGCGAAGGGCTTTTGCCTACTCTTGCTTGTATACTTGCTAACTCATTTTGTTGACCTTTGAGGAGAGCCAGGGTAAGACCAGATACTTGAGATCTGGACTTACCAAGAGAGCCTCCTAGTCACTTAACGTAAGATAAGGGAAATCTGTTCAGGGGAGACAGTAGGCTGCGAGCATGCTTGAGCTCTGCCTAGGCTCCCTGTACCTTTATGCTGCTGCTAGACTTTATTAGTAAGAAAGACAGCATTTTGTTTATTAACTTTAACTGCGTATGCTTTAGCAATTATTCACGTATTGTTTTAGCCTAGGTTGATGCATAGTGCACAACCCAAAATGGCTGTTACTTTGGCTAAGGAAGTACTGTTTTTGTTAGTGCTGTCACAGAGTTGTTGCACTCTCTTGTTTCCATATATATGTATCCTACTTTTAGGTGTATTTAAGATACACGCTTTGGTGTCCTGCCCCTGCATTATTTCTGTTCTATATTCGACGAGCATCTTAGAGCATCAGACGTTTTCAGAAGATTCCATATCTGTTTGCTGTAGGACTAGACTTCAAGTGTTTTCATAGAGCATTGAAGAGTTTTAGTGTTGAGTCCAAACTCACACTAAAGATAACGTAAGCATATAACCTTTTATTAAATCTTGTCATAGTTTATTTAATCATTGTTATTACTTGAGAGCTTTTTATTAACGTAATTACTCTTGTTGTGAGTAGGCTTTGCCGTCACCAGAAAGCCTTTGTAGAAGTACACTTAACCCAGTTAATTGATACCCCGTTATCCAGTAGATTAACTCTGGAGGGTTTAGGTGTTTTGTTCACCGGCTTAATAGTTCGAGGGTTTGGAATTAGCGTACCGTTGTTGCAGATCTAGCCTATCTTTTAGTTCAATATTAAGTGCCCTTGTTTATTTCGTTGTGCCGGTCGTAACAAATGGCGACCTTAGTCCAGGATACAGTGAACTGAGTTTTGCAGGATTTTTGGGGGGAGAAATCTTATTCGCCATTTATGGGTTCGATTTATTCTCGCAGTGTTGGCAGTGGACATTGTTTTTGAGGATATATGGAACTTGTTGGAGTTTATTGGTGACCTAGTATTGCACTTAAAAACATCTTCGAATATTTTTTGTGAATAAAGCTACGCGAGAGTTTGGCTACTTTTGTCTTGACTTGGGATTTTTTGTTGTTGACTCCATCATGTCGTCACTGGACGGGTTTGAGGATAGTGAGGGCACAGTGCGAGAGACAGGCGAGAAGGTGGAGTTGTCTGACGGCGTTCGGGTGGTGAACGGTGAGGAGGATGCTCGGAGGTTTTTGGAGGAGCCTGTGTCGGCGGACCGGGTGTCGGGGCTGGACCGGTATGGACTGCAGTGTATAGCCACGGTCTTAGGGTTTTCTTGCACTAGCGGTTTGTCATGAAGTGAGCTGGTTGCCTGTGTGCTGGGTGGGGTGCGTGAGGCTTCGGGTGGAGCGGGAGCTGGGGCACCTTTGTCCCAGCCCCCATTCCACTCAACTCCTATCATGGCGCCCCCTCGGGTTCCGGAGCCGAGTACGTTCCCGCAGGCCGATGCCCGCTGGCGGTTGGGTAGGCCTCTAGGTGACTCACTGGGTGGGTCCCCGGTAGTAGCACCCCCTCCTCAAGGTTTGTCTCCCGAGATGTTTTTTCAGCTCGAGCTCGCCAAACTTAAGCAGCAGGAGCGACAGGCTGAGCTCGAGCAGCGAAAGGCTGAGCTCGAGCAGCGAAACCATGAGGCTGAGCTCAAGTGCCGAGAGCGAGAGCGAGAGGCTGAGCTCAAGTATGAGTCTGCAAGGTATTGTGCCGATGTTGATCTAGAGAAAACTCGTATAGAGGTGACGGGGAACCGTTTCGTCCAGGGGGGTCGACCCCATGACCAGTCCCTGTCGCATCTACTAAAGTTGGTTCCAGTGTTTGATGAGTCAGGAGTTACAGAATTCTTTCTCCGTTTTGAGAAAAAGTGCCGGGAGCACCAATGGCCCGAGGAGAAGTGGGCAGCCCTTGTTTCTTCACGATTGACGGGGAAAGCACTCAAGGCGTACGATGCTTTGCCCCTAGATTCCTGTGTGAATTATGAGTTGTTGAAAGAGGCTGTCCTGAGGGCGTATGAGTTGCAGCCAGAGACCTATAGGCTGAAGTTTAGGGCTGTTCCTAAGAGAAAGGAGAGTACTTTCCAGGAACACGCTAGAGAGCTGTCAGATGCGTTTGAGAATTGGTTGAGGTCGGAGAAAGCAACTACTTTTGATGCGGTAAAGCAATTAGTGTTGTTAGAACAATTTTTTAAATGCACTGGCAGTGACTTGACTCTTAACCTGAAAGAAAAGCAACCTAAAACTCTGCAGGAGGCGGCTGAGCTGGCTGACCTCAGGTTGTCGTTAATTCGTGGGTGCGGGTCTGCCCAGAGAGCTGAGGTAGGTAACAAAGGGCGTACCACCCCACCCCCCCCGAACTAATGATACAACAAATTATCCTACTAAGAGCACTGTTGCCAATTTTGAACCCAAGTCGAAATCCTTCTCGTTAAAGAAAGGCCAGGGTCCTTCCCCACCCCAGGGGAAGTCAATGAGTGAGGTGGAGTGTTTTAAGTGCCATAATAAGGGGCATATTGCGCGCTCTTGTCCGAGCACACAGTCTACAGCGGTGGTGTCTCTAGTGAGCAACATCGGGGTGTCTTTGAGGTCTTCCGCGTTTGCCCGGGGTAAATCGTCGGTTGCGAAGTCACAGTCGGTGAAGAAGCATGAGGAGGGCTCGATACCCGTCCGAGATGTTTTTTGTGGTCATAGGGGACATGGCACTGTGAGGTGGGCTGGTGTGGAAAAATAGGCTTGAGTTGTTGCGTGATACGGGTGCCTCCCAGACGTTACTTAAGAACTTCACTGGTAAGCCTATTAACGCAGCTCGGGTTGTAGTGGTTCAAGGCATCAATGCTGTGCGGTCTTACCCGCTGGTGAGAGTGGAGCTTGTGGTGGATGGTGTGACACGGGAGTTGGATGTGGGGATTGTAGAGAAATTGCCAGTTGAGGGGGTCGACCTCCTTCTCGGTAACGACTTTGCGGTGCCTACTTCCGAGGTTCTACCCTTAGTCGTTGCCGAGAGGGCGGCCGACACGAGTAGGGAGCGGCAAGAGTGGCTCGAGAGGTGCCAGACGCAGCAGATGGCGTGTACTGTCACCAGATCTCAGTCCGCTCAGGTGTCACAGCCTAGTACCCAGGTTTCAGACCAGCGAGGAAGGGTCGGAAGGAGAAAGTCGAGGCTGGTGGTCGGGTTAAGAGTTTGGACCCAGCGACACTCCTTGGTGACTCGGTATTTGCACCACTTTTGAGGTCCAGAGTGGCCCCAGAACCTGTCCCCCCTAGTGACATGGTAGGGCGTGATAGCACTCCGCGACAGAAATGTTCCCAGGTGAAACAGACTAGGCTTGAGCAACCCAGTATCGGGGGTGGCCACAAGTTGCTCCAGGAGTCCTTGGACAGGTTGGCACCCTCTGATATACGACGGATGCAACTAGAAGATCCTAGTCTTGAGAGTTGTGGGAACGGGGCTATTGAACTAGATGAGGACGGGGAAGCATGTCATGTGAACCTGTTGAAGGAGTTTGTGAGGCGCCCACCTGAACAGCCTACTGTCCCTGTGTTGGTCTGCAGCGGCCAAGGTGGAGAAGGAGAGGGGGGCAGTGAGGCACAGGTGGAGGAAAGTTGGGATTGTCATGTCTCGGCGGATCAGTGGGCGGGGAACACGAGTCAGGTGGCTGTGGAAGCGCTTGAGCACCTGCCTGAGCAACAGCGTGCAGCGATCCAGCACCTGTTCTGTTTATACCTCACTGTTTTTGCCGAGCACCCAGGCCTCACAACTCATGAGGTGCACGATGTTCCGCTGGCAGGTCACTTGGGTGTGAGTAAAACGTTGGCCTCGTTGTCTAAGTTGTTCAAGGTGGGCGACGAGGCTTTGGCATGGTTGTCAGTTCAGGATCGACCCATGGCTGCTAAGGGTGGTGGTCAGTATCAGGCCATTAAGCAGATTGGTGAGGTTAACTATGCAATAGATACGCCCGACCGTCACATAGCCTCCCAATGCTGCCCTAGTAAAATGCAACAGCCTTACCATAGACCGACTGTATCTGGCCGTGGCGCTGAAGGCGGTGATGCTGCGCAGGCAGGGGTAGTCGCAAGGAATGCGGGGGTGCGCATGTACGGTATCGGCGGGGAAGCCTTAGCACATATGAACTATGGGAGTGACTGCACAGGTGGTACAGATTGTCCCTCTCATGACCTGGCTGTTTTAGGGACAGAGGTGGAGAAGGAGGGAGACTATAGTTTAGAAACTGCGGTCCCGGCTGGGTTGTGGGAGGTCAATGAGCATGTTGTTCTTCGAGATAAGTTGCAACCTCTTGTTCCTAAGTGCCAAGAGAAGTTGTTTACTAGGCTGTGGCAGTACATCCGCATGTTTGTTGATTCTCCAGGCCTGATGTCCGGGGGGGCACCCGACATAGAGGCTGGAGACAGTGAAAAGCTCAAATTGGCTCCCTACCGTATAAATCCTGCTCAACAGCCTGTCGTGAAAGCAGAGCTGGACTACATGTTGGAAAAGGGTCTGAGGGATAAGGGATATCATGAGTGGTCATTGCCAGTGACTTTGCAACCTGAGTTGAGTGGCAAGATCCGTGTTTGTGTTGATTGCAAGAGTGTTGGTGCATTATCCCTGACAGACGCCTATACATTGCCCAGAGTTGACGACCCCATAGGCCGCATCGGGGCTGCCTCGTTTATCACTAAGGTGGAAATAGTGAAAGGTGATTGGCAGGTCCTGTTGCCGGCGAGAGCGAAGAGAAGTGCCAGTCTTGTGATGGACTGGGCAGTTTATCAGTGTCAGGTGTTGTTTTACTGCCGGAACACAAGTTGGATGTGTGGCATGTTAAGGGCACTGATAATGTTCTGGCTGATTGTTTGTCACGGGAGGGTATGTTTTAAGGAGAACCCTCACCGTTCAGTCAGTGTTGGTTTGAGTTTGGAGAAAAATTAGGCTTGCCCCTGTAGTGCAAATCCGCCAAAAACACTATTAAAATAATACAAAAACCTCACATAAAAACTCTTTCTTTTGATAGTATATAAGTGCAGTATGTTACAGCAAGAATCTAAGACATTCTGAGTTTTTTGTTCTTAGTAGGCTAGGCTTGGTGAAGCTTGCTCGTTGAGCGTAATATTGTTAAGTGATACTATTATGTTGGAAAGCTGTATGGCAGGGTGTTGATAGAGAGGATAATAAAGTGTACGGAAGTTGCAATAGGAGAAGAACAGTGCGGTTTTAGGAGGGGAAGAGGGTGCGTGGATCAGATGTTTGCAGTAAGACAGTTATGCGAGAAGTATTTAGAGAAGCATAAGGAGATATTTTGGGCTTTTATGGACTTGGAAAAAGCGTATGATCGTGTGGACCGTGAAGCAATGTGGAAGGTGTTAAGGATTTATGAAATAGGAGGAAATTTGTTAGAAGCAGTTAAGAGTTTTTATGAAGGGAGCAGAGCATGTGTGAGAGTAGGAAATGGTGAGTTGAGTGAATGGTTTGAGGTAAAGGTAGGTTTGCGACAGGGTTGTGTAATGTCACCATGGCTGTTTAATATGTTTATGGATGGTGTGGTGAGGGAGGTGAAAAGGAGAACTATGGGAAGAGGATTGGGTTTAGTAGGAAAGAATGGTAGAGATTGGGAGTTGAATCAGTTGCTGTTCGCTGATGACACAGCATTGGTGGCGGATTCTGATGAGAAACTGCAGCGGGTAGTCAAAGAGTTTGGTGTGGTTTGTGGAAGGAGGAAACTGAAGGTGAACGTCAATAAAAGTAAAGTAATGGTGTGTAATAGGGGAGAGCATAGGGTGAATCTAGATGTGAGGCTGGATGGGGAAATATTGGAACAAGTAGAGTGTTTTAAATATCTAGGAGGAACGATAAGCAGGAGTGGAGGTATGGAAGTGGGGGTAAAACAGAGTGTGTGAAGGAAGGAAGGTTTTCGGAGCAATGGGAAGTATGTGGAAGACGAGAAATCTCGGAGTGAAAGTAAAAAGTGCACTGTATCAAGGAATTGTTGTGCCAACAGTGATGTATGGGGCTGAAACATGGGCTCTGAAGAAAAGGAGAAAAGAGGGCTGGATGTGATGGAGATGAGCTGCTTGAGGAGTATGTGTGGAGTTACTCGTAGAGACAGATTGAGGAATGAAGAGATACGTAGGAGAGTGGGGCAGCAGGAACATTTGTCAGCTAGAGTGGACAGAAGGGTGCTGAGCTGGTATGGTCATGTTGAACGAATGGGAGATGAAAGGCTTACAAAGAGAATATGTGAGTCAGGTACAAGGGGAGATAGAAGGGCAGGAAGACCCCCATTGAGATGGAGAGACTGTGTAAGAAAGGCTTTGGATGATAGAGGAATGACTATAGATCAGGCAGGGGAAGTGGTGGTGGACAGGAGTGAATGGAGAATGCTTGTGAATAGTTGAGTGAACACGTGGTCATTTGGAGTAAGGGGTCGGGTGCAAGTTGGACTAGATAATAGTCCATCAGGCGCCTGGCCTGGGGAGACGATTAATATGAAGGGTGTGCCTGGAAGTGTGGTGGGAGGGCTTGTGGCTTTGGCTCCGCTGCATGTCTGCCTGCCGAGATCGGAACCTCTCCGGGTGGTCAGGGGCCGGGGGAGTGCTGGAGCGACCTTGGTAACCCTGGTCTCTGGGTCTTCTCCTGGGTGACCTGGATGTGTGAGAGTTTGTGTTTTTTATCTGTTAATTTTTTGTTTTATGTTGTTTTTGTGTTTTCCCTGTTCTTGCTCTGTCTTGAGTCGGCTACCCCCAAAATGGGGATTGGGCCTGAGCATATAGATAGATAGATAGATAGATAGATACTATTATTTTGGGGAAGTGTTGTGTAGATTTTTTTTATATAATGAAATGTTTTTACGTTTGTGATTGTGCCTTGTTTTTCACAACTTGGGGAGTAGCTGGGTGATGCGGGGTTTGTGGGCATTCTGTCTGGTCAGATGTGGCGTTTACCTGAGGTTAAAATGTCCCACATCTTGGGCGGGGTGTTACGCTGGCCAGCTTGCCAGAATGTACTCATGACTCGCTAGCACTCGCCACGGCAGTGAAATGGGCTATAATAATCGTAGAACGATATTCTTTCTTTCGTAGTATTAGTGTTGTCACAGACAGATCAGTGTTTGCCTTTATTCTTGTCTGTGACACTTAGAAGTATTTTATATCCATAGTAGTGATTATAACATGCAGCGCGTGAGAGAGAGAGTTTGAGAGCGAGGAGGCAGTGTGTGTGCGTATGTACGTGTGCATTCCTCGCTCGGTGGGCCCACCCGCTCGCTATTGGTCGGCGTGCCTAGCATGGTCTATGACGTCTGCTTTTCCTGTGACGTAGTGGCCTGTGGTTCGTCGCCGCCCTCCTTTGCCCAGTGGTGGGGCTCCTACCTTCCTCTCTCCTCAGAGCATGGCATTGTGCGCTTGGTTCTAGACGTCCCTCCCATTCTGTCTCACATCTAACCCCTGCTGTTTTACTGCTGTAATTTACTGCTGTTTCTCTCTCTGAACTCCCTCTTTCCAATACTTCTTATCTTTATTCAATTACCCATCCCTTCTGGTTCTCGCATACGACTTCCATAGTCGGCCAGTCGTATTACCAGCGCCTGTTCTCACATATATGTTTTGCACTAGCTTTAGAGGTTATTAGAATCATAGTCGCAGGGATTCATATTGTTGGGTGCTTCTAATTATTTGGTTGTTCTTTATTACTATTTAATGCTAGACAGTGGAGGGTACCTTTGGTCGTTGTCTGTGTTATGTATATGGCAAGTCAGAGCCTGTATGACTTCGACGGAGCTAGGTAGCCCTTGTGCATATTTTCCTTTGCGAGCTTAGCAGTATACAAGCGAAGGGCTTTTGCCTGCTCTTGCTTGTATACTTGCTAACTCATTTTGTTGACCTTTGAGGAGAGCCAGGGTAAGACCAGATACTTGAGATCTGGACTTACCAAGAGAGCCTCCTAGTCACTTAACGTAAGATAAGGGAAATCTGTTCAGGGGAGACAGTAGGCTGCGGGCATGCTTGAGCTCTGCCTAGGCTCCCTGTACCTTTATGCTGCTGCTAGACTTTATTAGTAAGAAAGACAGCATTTTGTTTATTAACTTTAACTGCGTATGCTTTAGCAATTATTCATGTATTGTTTTAGCCTAGGTTGATGCATAGTGCACAACCCAAAATGGCTGTTACTTTGGCTAAGGAAGTACTGTTTTAGAGTTGCTGTTGTTAGTGCTGTCACAGAGTTGTTGCACTCTCTTGTTTCCATATATATGTATCCTACTTTTAGGTGTATTTAAGATACACGCTTTGGTGTCCTGCCCCTGCATTATTGCTGTTCTATATTCGACGAGCATCTTAGAGCATCAGACGTTTTCAGAAGATTCCATATCTGTTTGCTGTAGGACTAGACTTCAAGTGTTTTCATAGAGCATTGAAGAGTTTTAGTGTTGAGTCCAAACTCACACTAAAGATAACGTAAGCATATAACCTTTTATTAAATCTTGTCATAGTTTATTTAAGCATTGTTATTACTTGAGCTTTTTATTAACGTAATTACTCTTGTGAGTAGGCTTTGCCGTCACCGGAAAGCCTTTGTAGAAGTACACTTAACCCAGTTATCCAGTAGATTAACTCTGGAGGGTATAGGTGTTTTGTTCACCGGCTTAATAGTTCGAGGGTTTGGAATTAGCGTACCGTTGTTGCAGATCTAGCCTATCTTGTAGTCCAATATTAAGTGCCCTTGTTTATTTTGTTGTGCCGGTCGTAACACGACTCACTCTCAGGCGCTATCGTGGCTGCCACGAGACAAAACAAGTATGTTATTGCTGTTTTAACCCACAATAATCGCCTCTGTATGTAATATATTATACATCCAAAGAATTACCAAAACCCATACTTTACAAAAAACGAAAAAAATATAGTAAAATATCACATTATCACAGTGAAAAGTGATAGATACTAAAATATTTATTCGTTCTTCCGAGTTTACTTCATCATAATTTTGTTATATGCTGAACAATAATTTTGTTTTATGAAATAAGAAGAAATTTTCATGCGCTTTCCGACGGTGTCGTCAGAACTTTTTTATTATTAGTAAGTTTTTATGAATATAAGAGTAAGGCATATATTCCCGATTTTGAAATGACTCCGGGACCAAAATTTTTTATTCATGATCGGTTCTCACCCAAAATAATTACATCTACTGCAAATTATTATATCTAAAAAAAGGGCGGGTAACCCCGAAAGGAGTTGAAATAGGGGAGCTATCCCCCCCCCCCCGCCAAAGGCGGATTTCTAAGGCCTTTCCTAGCTGATGCTGAGAGGATTGGGTTCTAGTCATGTGGTGATGGGCTGGTCTATCAGAGTGAGAGCTGAGCGATCTCTGCCATACCCATAGCTTACTCTGACTGTTCCTTTTACTTATATATTTTCTAGATCTCAAGTGACGGCGTCTCTTCCGTGGATTGACCTCTCTACTGCCAGTCTAGAGGTTGGCAAATTGGGAGCCAAAGCGTCACATTTTTCCTTTGCCCCTCAACTTTCCCTTCATAATTGCTGAGGGGCACAGGGCCTTGGGTGGGGCTTTGGTTTCCCGGGCTTTTCCGCACCCTACTCAGCTGCCCGCCTTGGAGTGGCTTCGGTCACCTGGGCTTTATTAGTGGTAAGCAGGGAGGGTTTTGTGGGGGGGTGCTCGGTTATGGCCATAGCCTTGCTCGGGACCTTGGGGCTGTTCGGCCAGGCAGCCTGGGGAACAGCATCAAAACAACAACAACAACAAAATCTAAAAAAAATAGAGAAAAGGCTAATCTCGAATAGCCTATTACCATAGGAAAACGCACAAAACATTGACTGATCATAGTAAAAATTTATGCCGACTAAATATATTTGTTGTTTTTCGGAAATCATTGTATTTTGCATAGCCATAATTCAAAATTATGAGTGATGACAATAGATTTTTCTTATATGAAATTAGAATTATTCTTCACCCTTTTTACAAGGGTGTCATCAAATTTGTTTATCATCATATCAATGCTTGTTTTTTTCTGGATATATTAACCCATTCATTGCCAGGGATGTCCTTTACATCATATTCTGGCAGCTATTAGACGATTATATTCAGCTTAACCCTCAATTCGCGGTGACCGTCATATGACGAGAGAGAGAAAATTGGCCATCTGTATGGTGCCCTTCATATGGCGGACGCCATTTTGAGGCAATTATGAGCGATAAGGGAGAGACAGACCGGGCGTTGCAGGGACGATAGACGGGCTTGATCCGCTCGCCACGGTTCCGCGGCGCACACTGAGGCTCCGAGGTACGGCTCTCTCTCACATGTACTCTCTCTCACACATGAAAAACCGCCAAAATACGCCTATTTTTGCCGCTTTTCCCCTTCGGTTGCACAATCGTTGTAAGATAACCCGATGTCGTACAAGGATGATTCAGGTGTCATTGGAAAGCTCTATCATCGCCCTTTCACGGATATATAATTGTATTACTCTGGCTCTTGCCCTGTTTTTGTTGTATTTCAGTTTCTTAATTAAATACCTCTTGCTTGGACATACACCCTCCCTCAACCAATGCGTTGTCAAGCTTGGAAGCGTCTGGCAACAAGTGGGGCAGGTTGGTGGAACCAACTCAGCCGGTACTACCAAAACGTATGGGTACGTCGCTCACAGTATAGGCATTTTTTTACATAAGACGTACCAGTACGTTCATTGACCGCAGTGGAAGGGTTAAACAAATAGAGAAAAATATATTTATTTTATAAAAATGGGACACTGTTTTTGTCCTAGGGTGTACACTTTTAGATATAAAACCTGGCCTTAAGCTTCTATAGTGACCCCTACCAAATTGAATCTTCCCATTAATTATTTACCTAATATTTATATTTCGGAGGCTCGTTTTACTGTTCGAGGGTTCACATGGAGAAATTTTATAGAAATTTTTTATAGAATTCATATAGAGATTTGTCTTAGGGCGTACAAACATCCGTATTCAAAACAGGTAAGTATTTGAAACATAATGAATATTTTGATAGTTTTCACTTTCATAATTGGCCCTGAGTTTTGCGTTACATACAATAGGGATTTTCCAGGCTTATTAGGAAGCGAAGTGTGTCGATAGTGATAACCTTTTCTCATGGTAATTGTGTGTATGTCAACAGTGGGGCTGACGTTAAGTTTTAGTTTCCCCCTAGACCTCCAAGCCACAGAGTGTGAGGTGAAGTTGAATGGTCAGGCTATGGAGATTGTCAGCTCATTTAAGTATCTGGCCAGTGTGCTGAGTAAAGATGGGAGTATGGATGAAGAAGTGCGGGAGAGGGTGCAATAGGGGAAGAAGGTTGTAGGAACGCTGAAAGCAGTAACAAGAAATAGGGTGGTCAGCATGGAAGTGAAGAAGTCCTTGCATGACAGTGTGGTAATCCCAACATTGACTTACGGAAGGGAAGCATGGAAGTTGGTGGAGAGACTCAGACCATGAATGAGAGGGGTGGAAATGAGTTACTTGAGAAGTGCGTGCGGAGTTACATGGAGGGATAGACAAACGAATGAGGAAGTAAGAGGGAGGTGTGTTGTGGAGGTAGATGTGCTGGAAAGTGTGAAAAGGAACACCTTGAGATGGTTCGGCCATATGGAACGTAAGGGAAGCGAGAGAATGACTAAGAGGGTGTACGAGAGTCTTAATTAATGGAGAGAAAAATATATTTATAGTTATAAAATTGGGACACTGTTTTTGTCCTAGGGATATCACTTTGGATATCTAATCTGGCCTTAAGCTTTCGTATTTACCCCGTACTGAATCAAATCTTCCCATTAATTATTTACCTAATATTTACATTTTGGAGATTCGTTTTACTGTTCGAAGGTTCATGTAGGGAAATTTTGTATTTAATAAATGTAGAAATGTAGGTCTTAGAGTATGCAAGTAACAGTATTCAAATAGAACAGCTGAATCACCCACATGACACAACCTGTTACTTTCCCACCCTATCTCTGGAGGTAAACCACTACATGAAAAAAGTTGAAGGTCACTTCGATAGATATAGTTACAGTCTAGTTTATTTTTATAGATTGTCGCTTTTTCTGGGCACCCTTCTCCCTCATGCTTAGCCCCATTAGTTTTCAGATTTTAGGATGTTCGGCCCATTAGTTTGGCGATTTCGCTCCTTTTCTTTGTCAGGACTTCGTTTCATTTAGGTGATTTTGACGGTAGTATTTCGTTTTGGTTTTAGGCTCTGAAGATGGAATTAGGACAATTCCAAAACGTCAGCTGAATAAATAAAGATGTTCCTCTTCACGCTGGTAATCTTATTCATTATAATATATATATATATATATATATATATATATATATATATATATATATATATATAAATATATATATATATATATATATATATATATATATACATATACATACTAAGCGGCATCTTAGGAGCCTGAAATGGTTAAATTCGCAAAACCAATGGGGCGAACGTCATATAATCTCATAACTAATGGGGCTAAACATGAGGGAGAAACGGGTCCAGAAAAAATTATCTGAAGGTTGTCAGCTGGTACTATCGCAGGCATATTATTATTTTTTTTTTTTTTTTTTTTTTTTTTTAAGGGGGGATGGTTAATTTTTTGGTCGATTTGTTTGATATATTAATTATTTTTCCACTGTAGTTTCCTCCTAAACCTCCATCAAACTTAAAGAAACATTCATTAAATCCCCTTTCTAGATTAATTTGTAATTGTTTCGGTAGAAAAATGTTCCAGCCAAAGGCCGGTTCTTCCAAAATTACAGGTTCACTATCGTTCGCCAGGAAAAAAAATTGACACCTAAATAGCTCGAAAGGTCTAAATATTGACAAAGAAATGGGTCGAAAGGTATTAAAATCGACAAACTAATTGGGCAAACATCTTTAATTTATATCTGAAAACTAATGGGGTTAAATATGAGGGAGAAGGGGGTCTAGAAAACGACCCATCTCTCCTTAATCCCCTCACATTCTTGACGCAATTTTGAGCCTATTAGGGAATAGGGATACTTTAACCCTTTCTCTGCGGGGTGTTTTGGGCTATTTAGGGCATATTCAGGCACTCTTGAATGATAAATCAAGCATCTGCATTTAATGAACTGTATTCTGCCGAAAACTAGGCGAAAATAGCTTCAAAATGAGACCAGAACGGGCCTCGTAGGTGGCCTGGTTCACCCGCAGCGGTGCCATAGAAACGCGGGAAACCCGCTATTTATTAGCACTCGCTCGCTCGGTAGCACTGTTGTGAGAGGCAGTGAGAGACCCGCGCGAGACACAGTCTACCTCAGTGAGCCTCTGGCTGCTCTGAGGGTCGGAGGTGGACCCCTCACGCTCCTGCCCACTGACACTTTATTTCTACGGTTTTTACAGGCTTTTAACCCTTAATTAGCGGCTCACCACATAAGTCGAGTTAAATAAAGCTGGACTATGTGGCGGCGCTCGACATAGGTCGAGTGGCAATTTCAGCACGTAATGTTGCTGAGAGAGAGAGACAAGTGGTGGCAGGAGAGTAGCGAGCGTATGACTGCTCCAGACCACCGCGGCGAACATACTGACACGAATCCCAGCTCCCTCCTCCCTCTCTCACTCGCTATATAAGGAATTGTATCGGGAAAGTGGCTAATTACATGCTTTTTGCACTCGCGTTGCACGGTTATTGCAAGAAAACTAGCCATCATAAAAGGATCGTTATGGTGTCATTCGAAAGCTCTGTTTATGCCCTTTCAGGGATAGGTACTTGTTTTACGTTCTGGGTCTTATTTAGGCATGAAAATGATCACGTAAACAGCCCTATTTTGGCTAAAAACACCCCGCTGGGCGGTACATATAAATAAACCGCATAGGCCGCTCGTAAGGTGTTAAAGCCTGGAAATTGCTGTAAATTGCCAGGACGTTCCAGAACGTCACCCGCAGCGAAAGGGTTAAATCCTTTGTTACCATTAGGGGTATTTAGCCCCTTCAGACTCATATGACGCAGAGGTTGCCAGATTAGCAATACAAAATAGAGTTCTCTCACTCTTATAATTACCTCTCCAAAATTAGTTTTCTGCCCACAGCTAACTCAAAGACAACTGCAGAGGTTGAAGTAACTAAACTAAGGGTTTCTGAATACCCCTGATGGTAACAAAGGCTTTAAAGTATCCCTAATAGGCTCAAAATCGCGTTATATGTCGGAGAGGGTTAGAAACCTTTAGTTTAGTTACTTTAACCTCTGCAGTTGTCTTTGAGTTAGCTGTTGGCAGAAAACTAATTATGGAGAGGTAATTATAAGAGTGAGAGAACTCTATTTCTTATTGCTAATCTGGCAACCTCTGCGTCATATGGTCGTGAGAGGCTTAATGGGGGGGGGGGGATCTGTCTTACTACAAGATCTCTGCCTAAGTTCACTACACTCCAAGTGTTGCCAATTTAGCTACTTTCCCGCGAGATCTAGCGGTATTTACTTCGATCTAGAGGCCAATTTTTACATTCTAACTATATTCTGTAGATTTGAGCCATTTTAGAGTGATGTTCTCGAGATTGTGGCCTTATTCTAGCGATTTGAGCCATTTAATTACTATCTAGCAGACTTGATTTTGTAACCCTGCTCCTTAGACCCCCCTCAGTCACCACTATGAACTCGTTTGGGGTACACGCGTTGTTCCTGCTCTTCCTCGTGGCTGTCGGTACGCATTCATAACCCTTTTGCCATGATGCCGAATTTATATCCAATTTATTATACTTCAAGGATTGAAGCTTACACCGAGGAGCAGATCTCTTGTAGAAGAAAGCTGCACCCACTTTTACACTTACAGGGGGTAGTGCTCGATTTTTGGCCTATGTATTCATATATTTTGTATTATTTTTTAGTTTCCTTGCTAAACCTCCATCAAGCTTAAAGAAAACACCCCCTAGACCCCTTTTCAAGATAAATTTGTACATTTTTCGGTAGAAAAATGTACCAGCCGAAGGCCGGTTCCTTCTGAAATTTCAGGCTCGCTATCGCTCGCCAGGAAAAAATCGACACCTAAATGGCACGAAAAGTCTTAATATTGACAAAGAAATGGGGGGGGGGGAATGGTCTCAAAATCGTCAAACTAATGGAATGAACGTCTCAAAATCTCAAAACCAATATGCTAAACATGAGGGAGAAGGGGTACCATGATAAACAGCGACTACCTCCCCCAACAACACACACGTTCGTTAACCCCTAAAATTATATGATTTCTTGCAGTTTAAGAAGGACATATTTTATTAAGAATGTATATGGAGATCGTATTTTCCCATTGGCGTCCTAGAGGTAGATTATAAACAAAGAAAAATGGTCTAATGGTAACCAGAATATGATGATAATTACGTAATGGTGGTGAAGCGGTTAATTTGTAGATTACACATTCACACATTACATAGAACACACATGCGCACACACTTATAGAAACACAGCCACGTTATTATTGCAATATATATATATATATATATATATATATATATATATATATATATATATATATATATATATATATATATATAATCAATCAATCCTGTGAATTTTCCGCTTCAGGCCTGCAATTACAAAATATTATACCAACCGTTATAATCATTATTACTATTACATATTCACACACCGACACTCATACGTATAAACACACATTTGCGTATATAAACTCTTACTGCTATTTGAGAAAACCGCCACAAACACTTGGAAAACAAAGCTACATTGGTTAGAAACAAAAAACGTTCAGGGGTGAGGGAGGATGGGCGTATTTATTTCCTTATTTATATATTGTTATCATATTTTTAGTTTCCTCCCTAGACCTCCATCAAACTTTAAAAAAAAAAAAAAACACACACACACACACACCCATAGACCCTCCTTCAAGATAAATGTGTATGTTTTTCGGCTCTAAACATTCTGGAAGTGGGTCGACATCTTATGATAATACCTCACAGACTTATATTTCACCCGATTCGTTCCGTTCACACTATTCTTTACAGCTCACCAGTGTAAACATTGTTTTTTTGGTCAAGTGTACCAGCATCGGCTATAGTCGACGGCCCTTATTGAAATAAGGCTCGTAGAGGGTTCAGATTTGTATGGGAACAGCTTTAGGATCCCACGGAACAATACCGATGGTTGGCAACCTCCAAGCCCAGCTGCATGAGTGTGGGCGCGCGCGGTAGTGATTTTCCAGTGTTTTGCCTACCCTCACCCCATGTTAATTGTGACTTTCCCCCGCCCCCCAGGACCCCCTAAATGACCTACAGTAAGTGAGCGGTTTTATGTTGATTTTCCTTCATTACTAACCCATCCTATGTGTTTTCAGGAAAAACAAAAAATTATAAGTGGCTGGTTCTGGAGTGTACTTACTTATTATATCAGCTGGTGGTCAGTGAGTTAATACCAGTTATGGACACCTGCTGAAGTATAGGTACACTCGGATACCATAGTTTCTACCCCACTGGTACAAATTCGTGGACTTCACCTATTTCTAACTATGGAAGAAGTATGGAAGTAACTGTGGAATCCAATCTATAAATATATTTTTTTCTATAAATCAACTACAAAACCAAAGATACTATTTTTTGAAAAGCAATTCTATAAAAAAAAATCAACCCAGACAGTTATACTGTAATAGCCTTAACAAGAACACAGGGGTCCACGAATTCCTATGAGTGGGCTAGAGACTATGGCATCCGAGTGTACAGTGGGCGAGGATGGTTAATTTTTACGGAGGTGCAGATAGTCCGATATAGACCCTACTTCAGCTTAAGCAAGCGGTAATAGTCCGATAATAGACCCTATTTCAGCTTAAGCAATTGGTAATAGTCCGATAATAGACCCTATTTCAGCTTAAGCAAGTGGTAATAGTCCGATAATAGACCCTACTTCAGCTTAAGCAAGTGGTAATAGTCCGATAATAGACCCTACTTCAGCTTAAACAAGTGATAATAGTCAGTTAATAGACCCTACTTCAGCTTAATAGGTGAAATAGTCAGATAATAAGGCCTGACTTCAGCTTAAGCAAGTAATAATAGACCCTACTTCAGCTTAATATTAAGGAAGTGAAAATAGTCAGATAATTGGCTTAAGGGGGAATAGTAACTTTTTCTGGACCCCCTTCTCCCTCATGTTTAGCATATATATTTTGAGATTTTAAGACGTGCTTTCCATTAGTTTGGCGATTTTGAGATCTTTCGCCGCATTTCTTTGTCAATATTAACACCTTTCATGCCATTTAAGTGTCGATATTTTCCTGGCGAGCGATAGCTAGCCTGCCTGTAATTTTAGAAGGAACCGGCCTTCGTCTGGGACATTTCTTCTACCGAAAAATGTACAAATTTATCTTGAGAGGAGGTCCAGGGGGCGTTCTTTTAAGCTTGATGGAGGTCTAGTTTGGAAATAAATATATTCAGTATACTGTATATATATTTATATATATATAATTATATATATAGGCTATATATATATATACCAAAAAACAACCCCTTTAATTCAAAGTCCGAAACTGAACTCTGAGAATAATCTGCCGCTAAAATGTTCATGTGACGCCATATGGGGAGATGGGTCGTTTTTCTGGTCCCCCCCCCCCCCCCCCTTCTTTCTCATGCTTAGCCCCATTAGATTTTAGATTTTCAGATGTATTCCCCATTGCTTTGTTAATATTAAGACCTTATTTTCCTGGCGAACGATAGTGAGCCTGTAATTTCCACCGAAATATGTACAAATTAATCTAGAAGGGGGATCTAATGGATGTTTTTTTTAGTTTGATGGAGGTCTATGGAGGAAAAATAAATAAATATATGAAATAATCTTCCAAAATATAAACCCTTCCCCCATAATGTGACGTGATTTAGACTTGTGAAATCCCAATACCTGATGTTAGCAAGCCCCCACAGATGTTAACATGATAAAGCAAGAGAACAGTGCGCCAGGAATGATAGTGGGACAATTGTTTACGCTGACAAAGAAATTAGAGATGCTTGGAAGGTACACTACGAAAGATTACTCAACGTGGAATTTGAGAGGAATAGAGAGCAGCTTAGTAACAAAAAGTCAATCCCCCCCCCCCCCTCACACACACACCCACACCTTTGATAGCACCAGCTGTTATAAGCAGTGCAATAAGTAAAATAAAAGACGGAGAAGATGCAGGATGCTCTGGCATTGTAGCTGAGATGATTAAAGTTGGTGACATAGGAGTGAGTTTGGTCACCGAGCTAATTTACTCCATCATTAGAGAGGAATTCCCTGATGAATGGCACAAAAGTGTATATATAGTAAACATATATAAGGGCAAGGGGGACTCATTGGATAGGGAAAATTATAGAGGCCTGAAAATGCTTGACCAAGTTATGAAGGTCTGTGAGAGAGTCACCGAAGGTATGATAAGGGAAAGCATTTCTATCGACGATATGCAGTTCGGTTTCATGCCAGGACGTGGCACAATCGACGCTATCTTCATAGTCAGGCAGCTGCAGAAAAGATATCTGCTTAAAGATAGGGATCTGTATCTTGTGTTTGTAGACCTGGAGAAGGCCTTTGATAGGATGCCCAGAGAAGTTGTGCAATTGGCTATGAGAAAACTTGGCATAGAGGAGTGGCTGGTGCGTGTGATAATTAAGATGTACGAGGACTCTCTAACGGCAGTGAGGGTGAAAGGTGTACTGAGTGAGGAGTTTACAGTTCGTGTCGGAGTCCACCAGGAATCTGTGTTAAGACCTCTTTTTTTTTTCTGGTTCTGGAGGCACTATCTGGTGACTTCAGAATTGGGCTCCCCTGGGAACTGCAATATGCAGGTGACCTAGTACTTATCGCAGATAGTGCGCGGGTCAGCGGGATGCCGAGGCCAAGTTCAAAATATGGAGAGAGGGCATGGCAAGTATAGGGTTAAGAGTTAACATAAATATAACCAAGGTTTTACACAGTGGCTTAGGGCCCTACTAGGAAAGGTAGAAAAAAAGTGGTGCATACCCATGCCCAGTATGCAGAAAAAGGGTGGGCGCAAACTCAATACAGTGTAGCGTCTGCCGCAGCTGGGTACATCATGGGAAGAAGCTCTGCAATAGAATAAAAGGACCTCTACCAAGGAAGAAGTCCGAAATTGAGAAATTTGTATGCATAGTATGCAAAGGCGAGCTTGTATTCAATGACCGGCTCGAGAGTGTTAACTTTGGCAATATGGCACTGGAGATGGTGGACAAGTTTTGCTACTTGAGTGATACTATCTCTGCCGGTGGTGGGGCTGAGGGTGCCACTATAACCAGAATAAGATGCGACTGGGGAAAGTTTAGAGAATTGCCACTACTCACCTTGAGAAGACTCCCTCTCCCCTTGAAGGGAAAGGTATATGCTTAATGGTTAGAAGCACAATGACATATGCTTCAGAAACGTGGCCTGTCAAAGCGGATGATATCAACAGAATGGAACGCAATGAGATGAGAATGGTGAGCTGGGTGTGTGGTGCCAAACTGCAAGATAGGATATCAAGTGAGGAGCTAAGGAGAAGGTTAGGTATCAAGAGTATCAGTGATGTGATGCATACTAGCAGGCTTGGATGGTTTGGACATGTGGAGAGGATGGATGAACAAAGCTGGGTGAAAAGATGAAAGTCCATGAATGTGAAGGGAGCTGCACCAAGGGGCGGACCAAGAAAGACGTGGTATCGGATTTTGCGATCTGATCTTAAATCAAAGAACCTGACAAGTGAGGCAACTCTAAACAGGGTTGCCTGGAACACTGCCATTGTGTGGAGCACTCGGTCTTTAAATTTGTGTATGTATATGTATGTAAAGTGATGGGGTGACATGCGGTAGTTTGAAGTTCCCCCATTCTTCTGATCTTAAGTAGCTCTCGACATGATTGGTCAACTTGCCTAAGCCATGAGTAGCATGGTCTTTCCTTGAAATAATTCTTTAATGGTCTGATGCAAGGTCATCATATTACTGAGGAGAAGGGACAGTGACAGGCACTTTTGTATCACCAAGGTGGCTTAGTTTGTTTTAGTAATGATGTGCGTATGGTGTCCCACCGGAAGTGTGGTACAATCGGCCAAATAAGTCTCCGTTGGCTTCACATTTCGCTTGCTGTGTGCTGAATTAATGCCTGTCAGATGTTGAATAGGGTGTGTAAAGGTAGGAACGTGTTTGTATATCTCGCTCAAAATGATGAATTAATGCTTAGATAGTGCTGATATCAATTATTATTGATCGAAATATACTTGGTACCGCGACATCATTTATTTGGCCGACTGTAGCGTACCCTTGGACCATAAGGTGGTGCCCATCAGGAGCTGTGTGATGCCCTACATTTAGGAGGCCACGGAATAAGGCGTCCTCATGATTTTTTACTTTCTAGTATCTTACAGGAGGTGGGGTGCCTTTCAGAAGGAAAATGCTGGTCCCTTTTGAATTTCATAAGGGCAAACACACGGTCATGGAATAATGTCTCTTAGGAATACATACCTAGACAAACTCCATTATTGTCCATGAAACACAGTAAAACTATAGTTGTTGTTGTTGTTGTTGTTCCCCAGGCTGTCTGACCGAACAGCCCCAAGGTTCCGAGCAAGGCCAAGGCCATAACCAAAGCGCCCCCACAGAACCCTCCCAGCTTTACCACTAAGAATGCTCACGTAGCCAAAGCTGCTCCCAGGCGAGGGGCTGAGGAGGGTGCGGAAACGCCCAGGACACCGAAGCCCCACCCAAGGCCCTGTGCCCCTTAACAATTATGAAGGGAAAGTTGAGGGGCAAAGGAAAAATGTGACACTTTGGCTCCCAGCCTACCAACCTCTAGGTTGTCAGTAGAGAAGTCAATCCACGGAAGAGATCTAGAAAATATATAAGTAAAAGGAACAGTCAGATTAAGTTAGGGGAGGTGTGGTGGAGTGGTCTTGCCACTGGACTGGTAATCCAATGGACCCAGATTCGAATCCCGATATGTCAATGGGAAGATATTATTGGGATGGAATATGTGCTGTACCTATACTACCTAGTATCAGTGCATTACCACAAAGCCCACCGAAATGCCAAAAAAAACCCTCACTGTTCCCTGATTAAATAGCGCTGTATTAATATTCCCATATTCAAAATATGCTACAGGGGGGCAATGCCTAGGGAGTTAATTGCTCAATAGGTGGCGTTCTGAGAGTGAGGGTCCGAGTCTAGGGGGTGATACAGTGAAGTGCACAGGCCAAGCAGCTTCGGAGATGGGGCTGCTTCGAGTTGTGGATGGGTGCTTCACATGTATCACTCCCTAGACTGGAACAAAAGCTCATTGACTTCACAGTGTTCAGTGGTTGAATGTACAGGCTCTCAGCCTATGCCCGAGAGGGAGTAGTTGGAATATAGAAGAAAACTAAATTAATAAATAAATAATAAAAAATATATGGGTATGGCAGAGAACGCTCAACTTTCACTCTGATAGACCAGCCCATCACCACCATAGTAATTACTACTAACAATGATGGCGTTTGTCTTGGAATACAGTCCCAAATGTTTGTAACAAAGTTAATCCAATGGTGTCCTGCTAACATTTCTGTTGTGGCACAGGAGGTGGGGTGCCCCTGGACAGCCGGGAGGTGGAGGTGGTGGTTCATCGGGAGCTGCGGGATGCCTTTCATACCGGCACTGTGGGACCGGCACTCAAGAACCTCGTCAAAGGTAAGTGGGATCCTCTAGTCAATTATAATGTAAAACTTGCAAAATAAACAAACCAAAACAGGGACGGCACAATATTGAAGATGAAAGAACTTATCAAAATTACTACGTGGAAATAACGATTTAGCAATTCAAATGAACTTACTATACCAAGCTCACAGTTATTCCTGTTTGATGCAAGTAGTTTTTTCCTATTTCATGCACCTAAGTTAACAGGTTTCAACATTGAAGTTAATATCATATATTCTAACTACCATTGGTAGTAGAAGTTATTTTTGGTCCTGAATAGAATCGAGGACTCAAAACAGATTGGGAATAGTAAAATATTATGACCTCACATGATACTTAATTTCTCAGAGCTGGATCTAGACAACCTCCTGCGTGGGACGTCAATATGGGAGACTTCCGAGGGCATGAATGGACCGGGCAGCGTCGTCTTCTGCTCCACCTGCACCGTCGGCGTCAACGAGATCCTCGAGTCTCTCAGCAATGGAACAGACGTCGGTGATATCGTTAACATGATCACCAATCTCTGTGTCAACTTGGATATTGGCAACCAGATCCTTTGTGAGAGCTTCATTAATCTGGCTGAGGTAGGTTGCACAGAATGGAAGATTGAATTTCATCGTTATAATGAAAATAAACAAAAAGATGCCATATGTGAGTGGTTCTTACAGTTTCTTACAGTAGATCCTCTGGAAAAAGGCAAACTATGCCTGTGTATCCAGCTCAGTACTTGCACTGCTGCGGTCGTTCACGGTGTTGGCGGCGGCGGTAGCAGATGCAACATTTTTACTAGTCTGTATTTTTGTTTTATAATCAAACTTCAAATCTTGTCTTCCCCATGCTTTATCAAGATTACTTTCAAACTCCCTTATTGATTCGGAATCGACTACATACTGGGGCAGTGCGTTCCACTCATTTACCACTCTATCACAAAATGAGTTCTTTGCCTTCTCAAGCCTATTTCTTTCTTTGTAAATTTTCTTAGAGTATCCTCTCGTTCTTGTTCCCTCCCGCATCAAGAAGATACCTTCACACACATCCTCATCGTACTTTCCTGACACTATCTTAAAAGTCTCTATCATATCCCCTCTCTTTCTCCTATATGCCAGTGTCGGAAGCCCCAGTGTCCTCAACCTCTGCTCATAGCCCGCATTCTTCAACGTTGGTACCAGCTTGCTAGCTCTCCTCTGCACTTTCTACACTGCTTCTATATCCTTTACCATATATGGAGCCCACACCTGGTTTGCATATTCCAGGTGCGGCCTAACCAGCGCTGTATATAGATTCCTGAAGATTTCTTCGTCAAGTGACACAAATGTCCTCCTTATCAGCCCTACAATTCTATTGGCTTTGTTTATCTTTTCCGCTAAAAGTTCTGAGAAATTTAACTTATTGTCTATCACTACTCCTATATCCTTTTCTGCACTCACTTCCTCCATCGCTTCATACATACTGTATCCTACCTTGTCTATCTTGCTGGTCCCAATCCGCATGTACAGTACTTGCATTTTTTTGGATGAAAAGGCATTAACCAATGCTCAGACCATCCCTTCATGCCCTCCACATCTTCTTGAAGCAAACCCATATCTTCCTTACTCCTCACTCTTCTATACAGTTTAGTGTCATCCGCATACAGGTATACCTCACTTCCATTAGTTATAACTTCAGGCAAGTCGTTGATAAATATAACGAACAGCAGTGGTCCCAACACAGATCCCTGAGGTACCCCACTTGTAATTTCCCTCCACCCCGAGCCTATTCCATTCACCAGTACCCTCTGTCTCCGATCTTTCAGGAAGGCTTCTATCCATTTCACACATTTCTCCCCTATATTATAGCTTCTAACTTTCTCTATTAACCTTTTATGTGGGACCTTATCGAAGGCCTTCATAAAATCGCAATATACCACGTCTATTACATCACCATCTTCTAGAATTTGCATCCAATCATCTACCACCTTAATTAGCTGTAGTACCGTCGACCTCCCCGGCAAGAATCCGAACTGTCTCCCACTGAAAAGTTGGTTTGACTTCATATGATCCATTATTCCTTCTCTAATTACCGTTTCCATTAGTTTACACACAACACTTGTCAAACTGACTGGTCTATAATTCCCTGGGTCATTTCTCTTTCCCTTCTTAAATATAACTGTTATGTTCGCCTCTCTCCAGTCCATCGGGATTTGTCCTGTATTAAACGATACCTCAAATAACATTTTCAATGGCTCTACTAACATCTCCCCTCCTTCCTTTATGATTCTTGGGTGTATCCCATCCGGTCCCGGTGACTTACTTCTGTTCATTTTTTCTATAGCCCTTCTTATTCTAGCATGGGAAAACTCTATTAGTTCTAGTGCCGGTGCCTGTTTGATGGGAATAGTAGGCACTGCATCCTCCGACTCCACTGTTAGTACCCCCCCAAAGTATTTCCCCAGCACCTCTGCTTTCTCCTTATCAGTCTCCGCTCTACTCCCATCATTCAACCCCCCACCAGCTCTGGGATCCCTACTCTTTTTGTTAACTTTTCCTGAATGTACTTCCAGAATATTTTTGGATTATCCTTCACATTTCTAGCTATCTCTCTCCCTCTCCTTCACCCCCCTCCTTGTTTCCCACCTTATTTTATTGTTTATTTGTCTGCGTTCCAGATCCACTTCCTTAGCCTCTATACTAGACCCCCTGTTCTTTTTTAACAATTTTAATCTTTCCCACAATCGTTTCTTTCTTCTAATCAATATCCAAAGCTTTCTTTTCATTGGCAATTCTGGGTTTGTTCTTTTCCTCAATTTTGTTTTATCCTTATATTCCCTTACTGGTACACTTTTGGATACAGCATTCTCCAGTTTGACTCTAATTTTCCTCCACATTCCTTCAGCGTCTTCACCGTTCAAATATTCCCCCCAGTCAATGTCCAAACACCGTCTCAGCAGCTCATAATCTGCTCTATCATACATGTATATTTTTCTATTGCTTCTATTATCCCTCTCCGATTTAATGTTACAACTAAAGCTTATACAGGCATGGTCACTACGACCTATAGGGCTATCCACATTAACATGTTCCACTATATCCTCTTCATTGCTAAAAATCAAATCAAGTACACTCCCCTGCGTCCCATCTCTATATCTCAGGTTCGGCCTTCTGCAGATTGCCTATTCAATTGTCCTTTTTGTATAAGGTTAATACTGTACAATTTTGTTTTAGTTTGCTGTGTGTTGGGTCATATTCACTATACTAACATCCTTGTGTCCTTAGTATGAAACATATACAAAATCTATGTGCTAGTCATATTCCGTATACTAACGGTCTGTTGTCTTTAGGTTGCAGGATATGACCAAATATAGTGCTACTACTACTTCGAATAATACCGTAATGATTTATCTTATCTATTTATTCAGACCTATTCTCCTTTTTTTTTTTTTTTTTTTTTTTTTTTAAATATATATACAGTACCGGTATATATATATATATGGGGATTTCCGACTTGAGACAGATCCGTAATGATAATAAAACAATACTAATATCAGTAATAATGATGGTAATATAACACTATAAATAAACGTTCCCCCCACAGCCGCAGCTCTTCTGGATCCTGGAGAACAAAGTGGACTTGGTGGGTAACGACGTATGCGGCATGTTGTTCCCGGGATTCGGCTGCCATACCAACAACCCAGACCGAGTGTGGGAGATCACCCTGCCCGATGTTCCCAAGCCTCCCGTGACTGATCCCACCCTGCCTGAGGTACAGTATCCCAATTAAGGGGTATACTGTAGGCAAGCTGTCAATCTATAGTCTGTTCTTTTAAGCTGGGGAGAAAGTGACTTATCCACATCTTACTTACTCAGCTATTACATTTTTGTTATACCCAAATGTGGTGTTAATTGTGAAAACCTGTCTATAATATGATGCAGAGACATAGCAACTTCATAATTTTCCATTAAGTACCGGCATCGAGAAATCAACTACTAGAGGATTAAACTTTCGTTCAGGTAAAAAAATAATTGAGTTCAAAAAGTGATGCATCTACAGGCAAAAAGCAAAGTCCCTTCATGCTAGTTATTATTATTAGATATACAGAGCTAAAGTAATGCTCTGAAGTTCCCTCTATGGCCCTGGAAATTATCGCCATAATAACGCAAGTTCACTCAAATTTTCCTGTATTTCTCCTCATACTCAATCCAATCCCTAAAGAACAATGCCCCGGTTTGACACCCCGGGTATAGGGATGGGGAGAATGGTTGGGATCCAGTGGAGGCAAAGGGGCAGATAAAGTGTCAGTGGATGTACCCTATCTGAGAAAAGCAGACCAACTGGACTGTGTGTAAATAGTATAGTATGTAGTCTAAATGCTGCAGAAAAGATGGGTATGTCAACCAAGAAGGCATGGTAACAATGAAAATAATATGATTGGACTAAGAGGGAATACAGTATGTACAGTCACATCCATTAATTCTCATACTTTGTGAAGCCTCGAATGGGTTAAACGAACCGTCAAAATGCATATTTTAGTTAATGAATTAATAAGGAGATTCAATTCAATCTGAAACAGCTTTTGAATACTTTGTATCAGCGTCTATGGCCACGACTGTACATGGATTAAATTTCAAGGAAAATGTAGCAAAAGTACCCCCTGTCCACACCCAGCACAGGTTTAGCCAACACCAGTGTTATACAAAGCAATTGTAACTCTGATTAGGTTGTTGTTGTTCCCCAAGCTGCCTGGCCGAACAGCCCCAAGACCTCGAGCAAGGCCAAGGCCATAACCGAGCGCCCCTACAGAACCCTCCCTACCGACCATAATAAAGCCTGGGTGACCGAAGCCACTCCATGGCGGGGAGCTGAGGAGGGCAGTGGCGGATCCAGGGGGGGGGGCGGGGGGCGGCCGCCCCCCCCCCCCCCCCCCCCCCTTTAGTGACCAAAATTGCGCCCTTACATCTGATATATACTGCAATTTATTTGAAATACAATACATAAAGTTATGGCACCCCTCATGTATATATATCAGCCCCCCCCTTAAGCCTGAGCTGGATCCGCTCCTGGAGGAGGGTGCAGAAACGCCCGGGAAACCAAAGCCCCACCCAGGGCCCTGTGCCCCTCAGCAATTATGAAAAGAAAGTTGAGGGGCAAAGGAAATATGTGACACTTTGGCTTCCAATCTTGGTAGATTGGGAGGTCACTCCACGGAAGAGACGCCGTCACTTGAGATGTAGAAAATATATAAGTAAAAGGAACAGTCAGAGTAAGCTATGGGTATGGCAGAGATCGCTCAGTTCTCACTCTGATAGACCAGCCCATCACCAGTCTGATTAGGTAAACTATTGTGGTAGATGCGTTCAACACATATAGTCTGAACCATTTGTAAGTTAATATTGTCGTCCAAGTGTCCTGGTCAGTCCAATAAAGACCCCAAGACCCCTTGATTTTTTTTTTTTTTTTTTTTTTTTTAAAGTTTGAGGTCTACTTGATAAGTGCGTGCGGAGTTACATGGAGAGATAGACAGACGAATGAGGAAGTAAGAGGGAGGTGTGGTGTGGAGGTAGATGTGTTGGAAAGTTTGCAAAGGAGCATCTTGAGATGGTTCGGCCATATGGAATGTATGGGAAGCGAGAGAATGACTAAGAGGGTGTACGAGAGCGAGGTGGAAGGACAGAGAGGGAGAGGTAAACCGAGAGAGAGGTGGAAGGATGGAGTGATGAAGTATATGAATGAAGGCGGTGCTGGTTGGGAGGATGGGCGTCGACTGACTGGGGACAGGTGCATGGGGGCGTTTCATTTGTGTCCACCCCTTCGGGGATGACGGCGTCAGGAAATAGATAGATAGATAGATATATATTTATGCAATATAATAACCCCCTAAAAATTTCTGTATTCCTGTCAGCCTGGGTCACCAACGCTGAAGGTCTTACATCTGGCCGACACCCACTTCGACCCGTACTACCTTCCCGGTGCCAACGCTGAGTGTCCCGAGAAGTACTACTGCTGCCGGGCTGAGAGTGGTATGTGGCCCAGAGATAATGTACAGTATGTGTGTAGGAAATTTGCTTTAGTTCACGTTGTGTTATGTACAGTACAGTTGGATAATAAACCAGAATTAATAGCTTCAAGAATACACTCTAAAGGCGTGTCCACATGTGTCTCAACCATGCGTAGACTACTGTTCCTCTCACATAGTGATATATGCACCCAGAATCTTTGTTGCCATCCCCTCTGATGACCACTGTATTACGACTAGTGCAGCAGCTGCCACCAAGACGTCCTCACACGCCATCATGATGTTCTGGTCTACAGACACACTTGTGGACGGCCTTTGTGTGTCAACTCTTGTTGCCAACATGTTACCTACATGTTTACTAACAGTGTTACATATTTTTTTGCAGACATATATCCGACATGTCAACAGCGGTGGTTTTGGCAATGTTTCCAACGTGTCTGCAGACACGTGTGGACGCTCCTTCACACTTATTCTGACCCGTTTTGAGCCCTCAAGCAACATATACCTCCGACATCCAAATATTAAATAGGTAATATATAAGATGCGATTCAGTCTGTGATAGTTTTGAAGTTTATTTGTATCTTAAAGGAGTGTATAGTTGGCTACATGAATTTATATTCTCTCATGATTTTATGTGTAAGTAAAACTAGTGTGACTAACTTACAAGATTAATTTGTTATAGAATGGTTAGTGGATTATAGGAAATATTATTGCAATAATAATTAAACCAGTAATTCCATCATACTAATTTTCATTCCATACATAAAATCAAGTAGTGTATATAAACTCATATCCAACTATGTACTTCAAGATACAAGCATTTTTCAAAACTATCCCAGACAATCAAATCTTATATAATAATTATTATCTACCTAATACTTGGATTTCGGAGGTATATGCTGTTCAAGTGCTCAAAATGGGCTAGGATTAAGCCCCCAAGTACTTAATTAAGGGGAGAATTTATTTACATATTTATTTATTTATTATTATTATATTTTATTTTATTTTTAGTTTCCACCCTAGGCCTCTATCAAACTTTAAAAAATACCCCAAAGAAAAAATGGCCCCGGCCAAAAATGTAGGCTCGCTATTGCTCGCCAGGAAAAAATCGACACCTGAATAGAGTGAAGCCTCTTATTATTGCTAAAGTAATGGCATGAAACATCTTCAAATCTTCAAACTAATGAAGTGAAACCGGGGAGGTCCAAAAAGACTCCCTCGGATCAATTAGGCCTAAGGTTAAAAGGAGCTATAGGTAGTGGCAACGAACTTGACAATAATCTTGATCCCTAACCTCTCTGTAACTCAAATGGCCCTAGAGCAAACTGGCTATAAATACCCACATCTATTTCCTGGTAGACTCTTCCTACATGATAGAAACGTCATCCGATTGCGTTCGTTCATTTTGAGTTATAAGAAGTTAAGGGGTCAAGATTATTGTCAAGTTCGTTGGCACTACCTATAACCTTCCTAACATTGCAGGTCCGGTGGAGACTCCCGAGGCTGGAGCAGGCAAGTGGGGCGACTACCGTAACTGTGATGCTCCACGCTGGCTGCTGCAGGCCCTCTATAGTGATATCAGCAACAACCATTCTGTGAGTATTATCATTATTAGTAGTAGTAGTAATAGTATTATCATTGACTATCGGAAGTGTGATATTGGGCGACTGCCGTAACTGCTGCTGGATAGTGATACTGCTATAGTGATAACTGATATCAACAACAACCATTCTGTGAGTACCTTTACCAGTAGTAGTGTTTTTCCTATTTTATTTTGACTTCCATTTGATACTTCTCATTCCGGGACATTAACTTTATATTATTCCCAAACATTGACCTCCGTATCTCTTTCCAAGACATTGACTTAATTTGATTCCAAGACTGGACATCGACTTCATATCATTCTAATAAATTGACTTCATATCATTCCAGAATGTTGACTTTATTATTTAATTCTCAAACATTGTCTTCCTTATCTCATTCTAGAACATTGACTTCATCCTCTCATTCCAGGACATTGACTCCTAATCTCATTCCCAAACATTGCCTCCTTATCTCATTCCCAAACATTGACCTTCATATAATTCCAGGACATTGACTTTATCATCTGGACTGGCGACATCGTGCCCCACAACATCTGGAACACTACTCGTGAGGGCAACCTGGAGATCATCCGAGAGGCGGTTCAGATGATTAAGGATTACTTCCCCGACACACCTGTCTTCCCGGCCATCGGCAACCACGAGTCTCATCCTGTGAATACGTACGGTGGTGTCAAACTATCTCTGTTTTCCGATATGAAGTGAGATATAATATGTGGAAAATTTATCAGGTCCCAGTTGAAAAGCCCCCACTTGGAAAATTTGCCAGAAGTGTAGTTATTCATGCGAGGTCAGTGTGGGCTCCTATAATAATCCATTACCTTCAATACAGTGTTACACAGTACACCATCGTAGCTCTGCATAAACTGTTAGCCGGATCTGGTGAGATGTTGGGTCATAAGCCTTACGGCACCTAAATAATGGCGTACTACCATTATCCAGCCAACTTCTGCCCCATGACAACTTCAGGCTTTCAGATCAGTGACTGCCACCTGGATAACTGTCATGGAGTACACACAGACTGTGCCGTACTACGTCAATGGATGTACTGCACTGTACAGTCAAGAGCATTTGAATCAGTATCAAACACAAACGAGTCAGAACAATTAATTATTATAGCCCAGATGCTTCAGAACTTAGCTATGCTCATGACTGTAAAGGGATGCCTTGAGTAGCACCACCCAAGGAAGCTTTCACTATTAATATTGTGGCTAGCTGTATTGATTATGTGATTATTGTAAAAAGCCAAAAGCCTGGATTCCTCTTAAATCTTCTTCAGGACTTTAAATAAGAATCAAGACTAGTATAATCTGTTGTGCATTTGCAATACTGTATATACCTTATAAACTTAAGGATATGATTTCTCTATTTACCCCCAGGTTCCCTCAGCCATACATTGACAACGAGTTTGACATCTCATGGCTGTACGACGAGATCACCCTCTTGTGGGAGACGTGGCTGCCCTCCGATGTGGCCGCCACCGTCGCCTACAGTGCCTACTATTCCACACTCATCAAACCCAAGCTCAGGATCATCTCTGTCAACACCAACTACTGCTACAGCTTTAACTGGTACGGCTGGGGACGGGTGTGTTCACTGTTCTATCCCATTACTTTGATGATTTTAAGACTTTTACCCTATTACTTTGGCAATTTTATAAAATTTCACCCCAGTTAGGCGTTAAATGTTTTCCTGGCGAGCGATAGAAATCCTACAATTGTTGAGAGACCGGCGTTTGGCTGGAACATTTTTCTGCCAAAAATTTTACATATTTAGCTGGAAGGAGAGTTTGGGAGTCGTTTCTTACCTTGAAATAGGCATTGGGAAGGTGAATTTATTTGTGTTTTAAGTTAAAGGGGGTTTAGATGACAAACTAAGAAAACTAAGTTTTCTCTTTGAAAAGATTGTTGTGGGATACCAAATTGCCACCAGCCGTCCGGCTGGCTCAGTTAATTGCGTTTCTGCTTCCCATCCCAGTAGTTTCGCGTTCAATCCCCGCTTAGATTGAAAAGAATTTCTGGGATATAGCCAGTGGTTACTGTCTCCCCATGAGCAAGGGAGATGAGTAATGATCTCTGGTTAATTAAAGAAGGTCAAGCGCTTGTGAATCCTCAAAGGAGGAGATACGGGTGCTATATAAGTAACCAGATTATTATTATTTAGATTATTATTACTACACTCATCAAACCCAAACTCAGGATCATCTCCATTAACACCAACTACTACTACAGCTCTTGTTTTCTCCATGTATATATACATTATGTTGGTATTTGCAATTGACCAAATAAGTGAGTTCACAGTTCCAAATACTGTACCTAACATATGAAAATGGTATTCGTAGATTTATACCAACTGAATGTACAGTAATAGTCACTACCCACATCTCTGTTGATTGCATGCACATAACCAATCATTCTTCACCATAGTGTCATCCATTCCACTTGCTTTGTGAGGTGTGTAAAAACAAGGTTCTGAAAAAATTTATTGGTATGAGAGACAGACTGAGTAATGTGTTTGATTGTACCTGTAATGGATGTCGTAGGAACCACCAAGCTGAACCAAACTGAAAAGGGTTGAAACTGGAATAATTTCTTCATAGTTTGTTGAAGATTTGCAATATCTAGGCAACATGCTTGCTCCCTGGAAGGTTTGGAAGGTTTGTCTGCGTAAAGGGGCACTTGTATGATTCGTGTGTGAGTAATAATAATAATAATAATAATAATAATAATACTTTATTTCAGACTCACACAGTACAGAGGGGACCATACTGGGGTCCATATATACCTTACAGTAACATAAATATATATAAATATATATAAGCTACTGTACATAGGCTACATAAAATAAAAAGAAATTAAATAATACCCAGCTTGCTATCATGTAGTTCACAGCACTGCCTCAACCAAAAACAGTGGTCATCAAACTACTGTGTTACCAAAACCACTGTCCTAATTGTGTACAGTACCATGCCTCACATCATTTAGCTTCCGGTACAGTATGTTGCTACAGTACAGTATAGGAATATCAGTACTGTACTGCACTATGAGGATCAGTACCGGTATGCTAATTCTGTAGAGTAGCAGACCTGAAATCATTACTTAAGGTTAAATATAGAGCAACTTCCTCCAGTGTGCCTGGATCCTGGAGGTGTACACTATGCTTGGAGTTTGTAGCATTTTAATGATCCTGTTCTCAGAAGTATTAAGGCGCTGAATGAATTTATATGTTAGCTTTCTAATGAGTGATTTGTAACAGTGTAAGTTCATATAGGCACATAGCGTACTTGTACTCTCATATTTTGAGAGCCCCAGAAAAATTTTCATGATATTGTGATATGAGATACTTAGTCTATTCACTGTAATTTTCTTATAGTTCCACCATAGTTGTGCTGTATACATTGGTGAGCAGTAGGAGTTGAACAATGTTATTTTTGGATCCCATGTGCACATATGAAATTTTCTTAATATTGAATTTCCCTGCATGTAAAGTTGCCTTCGCTGACGACCCATATCCTCATCATCTGAGCGATCACATGAAATATAGTGTCCTAGATACTAGTAATTTAATACTTAATTAAATTGTAAAACTTGCAAAATAAACAAACCAAAACTGGGACGACACAAGATAAAAATGCAAAAGAACTAATACAAATCGCTATGTGGAAATAACGCTTAATAAAATAAAATTTAGAAATAAAAAATATGGGCAGATACGGAATTAGAGAGCTGTGAGTATAGTGAGATGGATGATCAATGCATGGACTAACAAGAGCTTACTTGAGAGAACTAATTGTTATAGAGTAAATTAGTGAGGTAATGTTTGTGAGGTAATGTCTGTGCTTCAGCCATGTGGAGAGAACATATGAGGATAACTAGGTGGTCTGTATTATGTCTCAGGAAGTGGAAGGGTGGTTGTGGGCAGGCCAATAGTTGTGGGGTATACACTAAGCTAGAGGCGCTCATCTCCTTAACTTTGCCCTTTGGTGCCTTTGGTTATCCATCCTGATATACAGGGGTTACTGCATATTATCTAGGTTACCACAGTGTACTTCCTTGGGTAGGACGTCAAAAATATCTTCTAACTCCAGGTTCCTATTTGCTGTTAGTTCACATGTTAGGTGAACACAGGCATAGGATGTAAGGAGACTGCCCATCCATTTTGCCCTGCCTGGGAATTGAACCTTTCGTTTGTGAGTCGAACGCGCTACCATCGCGCCACTAGAAATGTGGCTCTGAGGAGTGATCTAAGAAAACAGATGCTGCAGTGTAGTTAATCATGGAGCATTGAATGTGGCCATTAGATGACTGTGTGGGGAGATTGTAGGCACCAATCGATCAGGGCTAGACCCAGGTGAGGTTATAGGCATGTGATAAAGAGTCGCTGGAACTCCTGCTTCATTTGCTTGGCCTCTCTTACTGACTTTCTTTGTGCCTCATTTATACTGAGAGCAATCCAGCTAGCTCTCACAAATGCCTTCTCTTCCTATCCACTTCACTACACTAAACATGCACACCACACTTCATTCCTCCACACCAAAATTTTTAAAAATTATTAATTATAGCCCAGCCTCGGAGTCCCCAGGGGGGGGGGGGGGGACCATAAATACCCCCACACCCGACCGACCATCCCCTGACGACCCCACAAAATTACCTGGACCTCGGCCTGTTACTCTTTCTATTGATTTTTGCAACATTCGCGGACTTTCCTCTAACTTTCACTCTGTTGAACACCATCTCTCCTCCTACAAACCTGATCTTCTCTTCCTCACCGAAACTCAGGTGTCTGTAGCAACATCCAGCAGCCCCTTCTCTGTATCCTCCTACTTTCTCTATCCTAGTTTCAAAGCCAAAGGTGGATGTTGTGCATATGTGCACAACAAACTCACTTGCTCTCGTGTTCCCAATTTCGACTCCTCTGAATTCTCAACTTTATGGCTCAAACTTTCCTGTCATTCTCTTACTAAATATTTCTGTGCTGTCTATCTTTCCCCTAACTCTACCAACTTTCGCAAATTCTTTGGCTATTTGAACTCTACAGTGGAACACATTCTATCCATTTCTCCTTTCTCAGAAATCTCCATCTTAGGAGATTTCAACGTTCACCACTGCCAATGGCTCTCCTCTCACACTACTAATCCAGCTGGTGAACAAGCCTACATCTTTTCTATCCTAAATGACCTAGAGCAGTTAGTTCAGCAACCCACCCGTATCCTGGATCGCATCGGAGATCGGCCCAACATTCTTGACTTGTTTCTAACTTCTAACCCTTCTTCTTATACTGTTGATCTTTTCTCTCCTTTGGGCTCCTCCGACCATAAACTTATCTCCGTCACCTGTCCTATCTCTCCAGTACGGCCACCCGATCCTCCTAGCCGGCGGCGCTTGTGGCACTTCGGCGCTGCCGACTGGGAGGCTCTCCGGCAGTACTTCTTTGATTTCCCATGGAATGATTTCTGCTTCCGTGGCCGGGGTCCCTCGGAGAGTGCTGAACGCATTACCGAGGTAATCCTATCGGGCATGGAAGCATACATTCCATTCTCTTTCTCTCAGACTAATGCTAAAAAATCTTGGTTTACTCACGCCTGTTCTACTGCTGTCCGCAATAAGGAGGAAGCATTCAAACGGTACCAAAGCCTTAAAACTCAAGACTCATTCTTCCTATGTTTCTGCCCGGAATCAAGCCAAATCTGTTCTTCGACTTGCCAAACACTCTTTCATCAATAATAAATGCACTGAACTATCCAACTCTAGCTCTTCCCAAGCTTTCTGGCATCTAGCCAAAAACCTCTCCAACAATTTTTCTTCCTCGTCTTTCCCTCCCCTTTTCCACTCTGATGGCACAACCATCACTTCTTCCTCTGACAAAGCTAAACTCTTCGCTCAAACTTTTGCTAGAAACTCCACCTTGGATGATTCCGGTGCTATTCCTCCCTCTCCACCCTCCTCTCTCTTACTTATGCCTAATATCCTAATCTCTTCTAAAGATGTACTTTCTACCCTCTCTGGGCTTAATACTAATAAGGCGTACGGTCCGGACGGTGTTCCTCCTGTTGTTCTCAAAAACTGTGCTTCCGTGCCGACTCCCTGCTTAGGCAAACTCTTTCGTCTCTGTCTATCCTCTAACGTCTTTCCTTCATGCTGGAAATTTGCTCACATTCAACCTGTCCCAAAGAAGGGTGACCGCTCTCAACCCTCCAACTATCGTCCAATTGCTCTCATCTCTTGTCTTTCTAAAGTTTTTGAAACTATTCTTGCTTCCAAATTTCTTAAGCATTTCTCTTCTCATAATCTGCTCTCAGATCGCCAGTATGGCTTCCTTAACCTGACAAGCGCGATATAGACCTAGGTGCTAGGGTAGTTATTTGTGCATTTCTAGCCCTGGATTCTGACAGAATTCGTTATATTTACAATATAAAGCATTATTTGTTTTCGGTATGCTTTTATTTTACATATATGATGTATATATGAACCTTCAAGAGTGCTAAAATAAGTGGGAAAAGCATTTGGGTGGTGAAAAACGAAGATATTGGCCACCCGGTCATAATCTCAGGCGAGAGAGAGCCACAGGCAGCCCTCCCCTCTCGCTGTCTGGGAGTCAACTGAGACGAGCGGGGCGGTGTGTGCCGGTGTCTGGGTGTTGCATAACGATCTTTTATGCAACCCACTTGTGCTACATTATCGCGGGAGAGAAAAATAACTGATAAATGATGATAATAAGAGGAAAAATAGGTGATAATTGAGGAGGGGGGGGGAGGGGGGAATAAGGTGGGGGAGGGGGAGGGGTGAGAAACACATGGATGAGTACTAGAGGGGAATTATCTCACCTAGAGACAAAATCCTTTGTTTTGATAGGCCCTTTTTTTTTTTGGAAGGCTTTTTTTATGGTCTTGCTTCCGTGAGGCCTATCGCGTTCCCTATAGGAAGCCTTCCGTGAGGCCTATCGCGCTTGCCGGGTTAAGGGTCGCTCTACTGGTGATCTTCTTTCATATCTTACTAACTCTTGGTCATCCTTCTTTCGTGAATTCGGTGAGACTTTTTCTATTGCACTAGACATATCGAAAGCCTTTGATAGAGTCTGGCACAAATCTTTAATTTCTAAACTACCCTCCTTCGGTTTCTATCCCTCCATCTGTGCCTTTGTCTCTAATTTCCTTTCCGGCCGTTCCATAGCCGCGGTTGTGGACGGCCATTGTTCACTTCCTCACCCTATAAACTCTGGTGTTCCTCAGGGCTCTGTCCTATCTCCTATTCTCTTTCTAATTTTTATAAATTATCTCCTCAACTGTACCTCAATTCCCATCCATTCATACACAGACGACTCAACCTTACACTACTCCATTAGTTTTTCAGAACGCCCCAGCCAGCAATCCCTCAACGACAAACGTAATGAAGCCATAGAACTCTTAAATTCTGATCTAAATACTATCTCCAATTGGGGCAGAGAAAACCTTGTTACCTTTAATGCTTCCAAACCCAATTTCTCCATCTATCTACCCGTAAGGAACTCCCAGAGGACTATCCCTTATTCTTCAACAATACAAAAATCAATCCTTCATCTTCTCTCAATATTCTTGGTGTCTCCTTTTCTTCTGCTCTCATTTGGAAGGACCATATTACCAGTCTTGCTAAGGCAGCCTCCCAGAAGCTGGGTGTGCTCAACTGCCTTACGAGGTTCTTTTCCCCTGCACAGCTTCTTGCTCTGTACAGGGGCATAGTGCGTCCTTGTATTGAGTATTGTTCACATGTGTGGGGAGGTTCCTCTCACACCGCTCTCCTAGACAAAGTTGAAAGGAAGGCCTTTCGTATCATTAACTCCCGTCCACTCACCAACTCTCTGCAATCTCTTTCTCTCCGCCGCAATGTTGCATCTCTCTCGCTATTCTATCGCTACTATAATAAACAGTGTTCCTCAGAGCTTTCCCAGTGTATACCACTTTCTTTACGTAGGGCACGTGGTATCCGTCTTGCAACTCAATCCCACCCCTACTCTGTGCAACTCTCCAACCCAAGAGTGAAACGTTACTCTCAAACTTTCTTTTACTCAACAGCTGAGCTCTGGAACTCTCTCCCAGAATCAGTCTTTCCCTCTTCCTATGACTTAAATTGCTTCAAACTCCCTGTGTCCAGGCATTTTGGCTCGAACGTCCCTTGATTTTGGCCCTGTCACTCTTTCAACTATGGGGGAGGCACTCGCTATAGGCAGTTCCGCCTTTTGCCTCCCTCAATCACATAGAAAAAAAAAAAAAAAAAAAAAAACAATTGCACAATCTAATGTTTTTCCTTTTGCCCCAAGGTGGTTGATATACGACGATGTGGACCCTGCATCAGAGCTGGCTTGGATCGCCCAGGAGCTGCAGAAGGCAGAAGACGCGGGTGAGAAGGTGTACCTCATTAGTCACCACCCACCCGGCCATGACGACTGTACCCCTACATGGAGCCATCAGTACAACAGGATCATACTCAGGTGATCATATTTAGATCATGATGAGTGTGGTACAGAATTGATTATGTATCATGTCGGTTCTCGGACATGTCAACCAGTATATCTTTTCAATCAGTAGCTCTCAACTAGGGCAACCTAACTTAACCTAACCTAACAGTATTGGTTGAGTTGGCATTGTTTAAGAGCTACTGGTCGAGTTGATCACCCACCATCCTTGTAAAGTAGCTTCTTTGCATAAAGTGTTGTTCATTTTTCAATGTAACTGTACACCATAGTGGAGCTATTACTACAACAGGATCCTACTCGGGTAACCACACCCACAACAACTTCTTCACACAATCTGAACAAACAGTGAATTTATGCTCCGAAGACAATTAAGAATGTATGTATCTTCAGTCATTGTCTTTCATGAGTTATATCCGGATGCATTTCTTCAATCGTGGATTGTTCTATCGCCATATCCAGGTTACCCAGGTATAATCTCTTTGTTTTCAGAGGACAGTAAATTGATATGTCCCAATCTTGATAACCTGACTATTAGAAAGATTATGTAGCAAAATACACTGTTAAATATGAAAACATAAGTCTTAATATGATGCAGAGAAATTAGGTATTAATAAATCAGCTGCTAAGTGATTAGATATTCCACTAAGTGAAAAATAAATAGACTAAGGATCACCGCTTGTGTAGATCCTAAGAATTTAACACTTATCTGATCGAACTTATGTCTACAGTAACTACAGTACTTGATATATATACTATACCCCATTCCAAGTAAGAAGGCCAAAACTCTTAAACATTAACCTCTATAACTCACAAACAACTAAAATAATCCACCTAATATTTCTTATATTTGGGAAGGGTCAGCCAGGGGATAGGTGAGGAAACCCCATGTGCTCTAGCCCTTTTTAAGTTAGAGGTTAGGGTTCACGATCTCTGGACAACTAATCTGGAACAGGGTATAGTGAGAAAGCCTGTCTCTAAAGTCCCTGTTGTATATTGTTTTGACTTTATATTGTCTTTGTCCCAGTTTTGGTTTGCTTTGTTTGCAAGTTTTACATTTTAATAAATTGTCTCTAGATACGAGTCGACAATCGCTGGTTTGTTCTACGGCCACACCCACAAGGACCACTTCATGATGGTGTACGACGAGACTGACCGACCGGCTCTGGTGGGCTACGTGGCTCAGAGTCAGACACCCTACCACAGGCTCAACCCAGGCTACAAGATCTACACCATCGACGGGGACTATGAGGGATCTTCATTCGTAAGGATTATTAACTTGTTATGATTTTGTATTGACTGTTGTTATGAGAAGTAACTCACAAATACTCATAGATATTCACACAACAGCCAAGTTGTGTTTCAATAGTGGAGGATGTCAATCAACATGGCTGTTCGGCCAGGCAGCCTGGGGAACACTACTACTACATGGCAGTGATGGCACATATTGTTTTTATTAGAGGAGCAGAAGAGTTACGAGGGGATGATATTCTGGATAATTTAGGCGAGATTCAAGTTGCCAGACTAGCCAAAGATCTTTCTTGCAAAGCAAAGCTTTCTTGCAAACGCATGTCCCAGTTGTTAAGTTCAGAGCACTTCTACTTTACTGGGAAGATAAATAATTTTTTGAATGCCAGTTGCTCGATGACTGTCTTTGGTGAGTGCGTCACCTGCAAGGATGATTAATTTGATCATATAAACAAGGTTGATTTCTTAAGCAGACAGCTTCAGCCACATAATAATTTGTCAGATCCACCAGTCAGTGAACCCCCCTGATACTACTCTCCTTGCCGCGGTTGGGGGGCTTCGGGGCCGGCGACTGGAGCTTGATGGGGGATGGATGTGTTTTTTTCCATTCCTATCTCCCCTCGGGCTTTCGTCCTCTGCTTGACTAATTTTGAGTAGTTTTTCATTCCTCATTCTATGTTTTTCCCCTTCTATTTTTATTCTGTCCCATTCGGCTGTCCTCGGGCGGCCTATATCTCATGTCTCACTGGCCTGGCTAGGTAGCAGACTCCTGACCTGATTTGCCTCTTCGGTTGCTGATGTGGCCGGACTGACTTGATTCCCTTCGGTTATGCATTTTTTGCTTCTCGATGTGGTTTTTTCTACCTTCGACCTGATCTTTCATTCTTCGCCCTGATCACTTCTTGGTTGGTGTTGCGGTGCAGCAGTTCTTGCCTCATCCTTCGGCCCTGCCCTATAAGAGCTCTGATGTGGAGCTCATGTGGTCCGGCTGAACTGGTGAAATGGCGAGAAATGTCTGCGTGTCTTCACCTTCCTCGATTTGTTCCCCTACTGCCCTTCCCTATCTATCTTGACTCGTTTAGTTATATATCTTGATCGAATCCTTCGGGCCAGCCCTATGAGAGTTCTTTTGTAGAGGTCAGTGGTCTGGTTAAACTAGTATTAAAAAAAAAAAAAAACGGTCAGTGAAGACTAACCTTCTCTTACTGAAATAAGAGAGGTTCTGGTATATCAGTTGAGTACAAGCGTACACCCTACAGTAAATGCAGAGTGTCAAACGAGAGACTTATCTAATCCAGTCCTTAAGGGGAGATTTTTATTTTTTTATTTATTTATGTATTTACAGTACTGTATTAATAGTTTAGTTTTCTCCGTAGACCTCCATCGTTTAAAATAAAAATGTCCCCAAGACCCCCCTTCAAGATAAATTTGTGTATTATTCGGTAGAAAAAAGCTCCAGCCGAAGGCAGATTCCTCTTCCTAAATTCAGGCTCGCTATTGCTCGACAGGAAAAAATCGACACTTAAATGGGACGAAAAGTCTTGAAATTACCAAACTATTAGGGTAAATATCTTATAATCTCAAACTAATGGGGTTAAACATGAGGGAGAAGGGGGTCCAGAAAACATCCCCTTAAACCAAGGCCCTTCTATATAGTGGATACTGTACTTTATTATACAGTATATACAAAGTTCATGTATTGACAGTTCGTATTAACTATTATAGGTTTTCACTAGTCAATGGTCCCTGTCTCGTTCTCACCGTAAAGAAGTGTTCCAGTATTCCTGACCACGACTGTACATTCTAGGACTTAAATCGTGTCCTTAAATTTTTGAAGCTATCCCGAATTGAATCAAATCTTCTCATTAACTCTTTATCTAGTATAGGTAATTCAGAGGTTCATTAAAATGTAAAACTTGCAAACTAAACAAACCAAAACTGGGACAAAGACAATATAAAGGCAAAATAATTGATCAAAATCGCTATGTGGAAACAACGCTTACTAAAATAAAAATTTGAAATAAAAGAACACAATCCACCACATAGGGTGTACATCACCGTAAAATGAGCAAGTCAACCTGGTTCCCAAGCAAACTGATCGCACACATAACAATGCACCATCGTCATGTTCAAGGAATTAGTAAATTTGGGAAGTCTGGGACGTTCTGGCAAATTTGACTAAACTCTGCATGAATAAAGAAACTACAATTAGTGTCAAACTGTTCTATTAAAATCAAATTTGCAACATGACAAGACATTAACAATAGTACAAAAACAAATGGCACTCACTAACGATAGTGCTATCGGGTCAGACCTATGAGAGTTCCATATGGAGCTCAGTGGTCTGGTTAATCTGCTCTACATAACTAACTGTAAGCAAAGCATTTAAGAAGTTCACGGAATCAAGAAGGGCCATGATTAGTGTCTTAGAGTATACATTAACTGTTATTATCATTTATGCCCCCACCAGCAAGTCCTAGACCACGAGAACTACATCATGGACCTGGATGAAGCCAACGCCAACGATGACCCGCGCTTTGAACTTCTCTACATTGCCAAGGATGCTTACGGGTACGACCAAATTAAAGGTTGTAAATAATTATATGATAATAATGATAGTTTATTCCAGACACTTAGCAGTACAGGAGAGACCATACTGCATCCAATATTTAAATTAGTATATGTACCGGTACGTGTTTGGAGCAAGGGGTAGGACATACTTGCCCCCCAGTAGATTTTCGATCCCCGCAGAGAAGAGCAACAGCCGGGAGTGGAGAAATCCCCATGCAATGTTTTGTGCTTCTGTGGGCCAGCTTGCCCAGGCAGGATGAGGCTATTGTATAGAAATTATAATGTAAAACTTGCAAAATAAATAAATAGAAATAAAATATATTATTTTCGAATACAGTACGGTACTAATGTATATTGCAGATGAGAACAAATATCATGTTCTTGATTTTCTATTAAGCTATAGTATTAATTCTTATCAGCTTCATATATGACTTTCACAAAATCCTATTAGTTGTATAGGGTTACATGAATAACAAACTATTTTCTGAGTAGGCTATGTGTAAGTCTTGCCTTAGAGCTTGGTTTGTAGAATAGGCACCTTCACACATGGGGATACTGTGTTCGAGTTTTGAAATAAGTGGCCTTCAAATGAGGCACAAATTCTTGTTGAACTCATTCAAAAAGATTACAATTGTTAAACTACACCTTCCAAAATCAACAACTAGAAATATTATAAGGATTTTCAATAACATAGATGGAGCTTGGCAAATGTTTTGGATTGTCTGCAACAGCCCATATCTAGCCATCAATCAAACAAATGTTACAAAAGTATGTTGAACATGTCACTGTTGTGAAGCCTTGAACAGTGAAGGCATCTATTGGCAATAACAACTGTGTTTTCATGGCATATCAATGAACTTTCATAGGAATAGAGATATAAGTACATAACAAATTAATCCTAACAATTACTCCAGAGGATACAAAAGAATCGAACCATAGATATCATGATTACCAATCCAGTACTGTGTGGCTGAGTGGTAACTCACGCGACACGTCCGTGGGAAGTTCGGGGTTAGCCACCCCATGGGTACCCAAAAGGTTTATTGGCCAGAGGGCATGGACTTCCACATTCCTTTATGTAATAACAGACATGTGTCGCATGTACACAAGTACAGTATATGCTAGCACCTGATCAGCACGGGTCGAGCTGATTACACTACTTATAGACTACATTCACATTCACAACCATTCTAACAGTATGATAGTATACCACTTGCACCAAAACAAGATAGAGAATCAAACAAATTAAATTGAAATATGAAGGCGATCCCTTCATGTCCACCCCTCGGGGATCAAGGCATTTGGCAATATACTGCATGTACAAATAGACAATCTAGTACCACAATCAATCTACCAACTTTTCTCTATGTACAAAGTTAAGTTATTATATTGAGAGGTATGACCCCGACTGATCTGTGTTTGTGCCCTAGAATGAGTGACCTTACCCCCGCCTCCTGGGATGACCTGGTCGACCAGATGGACCAACCCAACAGTACGCTCTTCGATACTTTCTTCACGTGAGTTACTTATATAAAACAAATATTACTCCTCTGAACAAAGTGGCTTCTGGAACACAAAATAAATCTGATCTACTTTTGTAACTACTGAATGTTGCTAATTTTAATCACCTTAATATCTGTTAATAAAAGGAACAACTTGAGATGGTTCGGCCATATGGAACGTATGGAAAGCGAGAGAATGACTAAGAGGGTGTATGAGAGCGAGGTGGAGGGACAGAGGGGGAGAGGTAGACCGAATATGAGGTGGAAGGATGGAGTGAGGAAGTACATGAACGAAGGTGGTGCTGGTTGGGGGGAGGGGCGTCGACTGACTGGGGACAGAGGTGCATGGGGGCGGTTCGTTCGTGGCCACCCCTTCGGGGATCACGGCGTCAGGCAATAGATAGATAGATAGAATATCTGTTACTGCCATAGCCATCCTTTAGTAGGGGCTTCCCAGGAGGAAGGAAGACATAAGATATGATGATAATTATGTAGAAGCAAATTAAGCTAAGCATAATAAGCACAAAGATCTCAAAATTAAGTGGACTTGGCCCACTGAAATCCAACACTGATACAATCCGTTGGTAAGGTTACGCAGTGCAACACCTTCTTTATTGTTATATTCTAAAAATGTGGGAGAAGTATTGCTTATCTGATTTTGAATGGGGATTGAGAAACGGAGTGTTAATTAACTAAAGAAAACCTGTTATCATTGAGATTCCCGAAAATAACACTGAACTTTCCAGAACTCTTAGTAACTGTTTAGCAGCTAGTTTTGTTAAAGTGTCACACTAGGCTCGAAGTCACTGTACAAATGCAAGCCAGGAAGAGTGATCTATTGTGTCGCATACTGGTGTACAAAACCTCGAGCAACCTTAGTAGTAGTAATTATAGTATCAATATTACGCCGCAAGATTCCCATAAAGGGCGTCTTGGGGCTACTACAACAACAACAACATCAATATTATTATATACAATACCTGGAATGCCTTGGAGAGCTAAGTGCTCTTTTACAAGAACTAAATACCACCTGCTACTCTGTAATAGGGGACTGGAATGCTAATCTGAAGGACATGAGTAACTCTCTGTTTGCTAGTCATATGACTAACTTCTGTGGTGAGCATGATCTAATTATCTCTTCTCAGCTCATGCTCCCTCATAGTAGTTACACATGTGTCAGTGCAGCATGGGGCTCAACGTCTTGGCTAGATCATACCGTAGCTAGTGCTGATTTCCATGATATGATAACAAATATGGAAATTCAGTATACATATACAGATGAAGATCATATCCCATTGACCTTAACAGCTAGTTTGGAAAGAGCGCCAGAATTAACCCAGTCAAACAATAGTGTAAATCCAAAACTGCCATGGGGCGGGCTTGACGAGGAGGAGTGTGAGCAATTTTGCACTTTAACACACACTCTCCTTTCTGAGCTTGATCCTGGCAGTGAGGATGCCATTACCTGTGAAGACCCCAATTGTGTTAATGCTAGTCATCGAGAAGAAGTCAGCAAGCTGTACAATAATATTATATCTTGTCTTACTAAGGCTAGTGACATAGTATTTCACAAGCATAACAAAAATTACTCTTTTAACAAACCTGGGTGGAATGACCATGTTTCAGAACTATACCAGGCATCCCGAGATGCTCGTAGTGTATGGCTGGATCATAACAAACCGAGACAGGGACCCATTTTTGACATGTTCACCAGACTAAAGGCTAGATGCAAGTATGCAATCAGATATATAAAAAACAATGAAAATGTATTAAGAAGAGAAGCATTGGCCAAAAACTTTGCTAGCAAAGACACATTGGCCTTCTGGAAGGATATTAAAAAAATGCATAATAGCTGCACACCTCTACCCGTTAGTGTAGATGGGATCTCTGGTACTAATAACATAGCCAATCTTTGGAAAACACATTACCAAACTTTGTTTAACTCTGTTGGGCACCAAGGAAATACCATTGCTGCTACAACAGAGTGTAACAAAGAAGAAAAATATGACACAATTAAAGTTACAAGTGAAAAAATCAAGGCTGCAATAAGTAGGCTAGATGCTAACAAATCATGTGGTTTTGATGGTATATATGCTGAACATTTGAAGTACTCCTCCACTCTCCTCTTGGAGAAACTCAGCAGTTGCTTTACCAGCTTTCTAATCCATGGTTTCCTACCAGAATCTATGATGTCCGTTACCTTGATACCAGTAATTAAAGACAAGGCTGGCAAAATTACATCAAAAGACAACTATAGACCTATTGCCCTTGCCAGTATTGTAAGTAAGATACTAGAGTTAATCATTTTAGACAGAATCTCAGTGTATATCTCAACTAATAGTAATCAATTTGGTTTTAAAAAGAATCATGGTACGGACCAGTGCATCTACACTCTGAAGGAGCTAGTGGATGGGTACATCAAAATGAACAGCTCTATTTTTGCATGCTTTCTTGATGCTAGTAAGGCATTTGACAGAGTCTGCCACAATATCCTGTTTGATAAATTAGCAACAAGGGGAGTGCCATCCTATATACTGAGAATCTTGAAGTACTGGTACGCCAATCAAACATTTAATGTAAGATGGGGTAACATTATTTCGGATTCCTTTACAGTAACCAATGGAGTGAGACAGGGTAGTATTCTCTCACCTTACTTATTCAATGTATATATGGATGAATTAAGTGATAAATTGAATAAAGAGCAGATTGGATGTTATGGTGGGAATAAAATCATCAACCATCTCATGTATGCTGATGATCTGGTCATTATTGCACCGTCTTCTGCGGGTCTGAGCAAACTTCTTGATATATGTGAATCTTTTGGTAGTAAACATTGTGTTAAATTCAACCCACTGAAAAGTGCTGTTCTTATATTTAGATCAAAATTACTGTATAAAAGTAAACTGCCAAATTTCTCACTCAATAATCAAATTATTCAAGAAGTAAACAAAATAAAATACCTGGGACACATTATCTCAAACGATTGCTCAGATGATGCAGATATCGGCCGTCAGCGCAGACAGCTATATTTACGTGGTAACACCATCTTGAGAAAATTCCACATGTGTAATTGGGAAACTAAAGTAACTTTGTTCCGGACATATTGTTCCTCTATGTACACGGCCCATTTGTGGTGGAAGTATAAGAGAGCCACCATAAATGGTCTGTGTACATCCTATCATAATATACTCAAGATGTTCATTGGTCTCTCTAAATATGAAAGCACTAGTATGGTGTGCACACTGTTGGATGTGCAGTGCTGTCGGGCTGTCATCAGGAGACTGGTGTACAGCTTTTCGCAGCGACTGCAATCCTCCAGTAACACGCTGATTGTAGCTCTTTGGTCTAGTGATCATATCTATGAATCCCGTATTATATCTCACTGGCAGAAGCTGCTGCACACATAGTATGTACTGTAATGTAATATATAAGTCTAATTGAACTATGAGCAATGATCTGTGCAATAGGTGTTAACCAACATTGAGCAATAGCCTTAGTTAGCCTATCTGTGTTATATTGTGACAAAATGTGATATGTGCTCTATTCTGTAAATAGGCCTACTGTATTTTTTATTTTATTGTGTCTTTATTAATATATCTTTGTGTATAATTATTATCTGTGCTCTGACGAGAAGTGTATGTGATATGGACCATTAGGTCGTACTGTATTTATACTGTATCTATCTTATGTGTCTGGAATAAAGAATTATTATTATTATTATTATTATTATATGACCTACAGTAGAACCTTTAATCTCCCCCACCAGACACTACACGAAGGCAGCGCGTCCTTATGCGGAGGATGGGTGTGATGACAACTGCAAGAGTGATCTACTGTGTCGCCTGGTGGTGTCTGATACCTCAGACAAACACCGCTGCGATCAGTTCTAGCCCTGGTAAGTATATATATCTCTGGTTCTAATGCTGTCACAGATTTACAGTCTTAACGGATACGAGAAGTTAACCCTGTCTGTATGTAGCGACGCGTTTCTTCCTTTTATTTTGGTTGGTAGATGATTTTATGCAGCTTTGGGATCTCTTCGATTCTAAATACAGTAGTAAAAACCGATTCAATTATGACTGACTCCCACAGAGCTTTCCTAATCTTAATAATAATCTTATATTGATAGCCAGAATATACTATTAAACAATTCATAATCCTCAAGAGGGATAAAGGACTCCCATGGGAGTTGTAATATGTAGATGATCTAGTTCTTATCGCAAATAGTGTACAGCAAGCGGAGGTAAAGTTTAATAGATGGAGGGAAGGTACGGCAAACAAGGATTTATGAGTTAATATAGATAAAACAAAGGTCATGATCAGTGGAGTAGTAAGGCGCGGAACTGTTGTTGTTGTTGTTGTTCTTCCCCAAGCTGCCTGGCCGAACAGCCCCAATGCCAAGGCCATAACCAAGCGCCCCCACAGAACCCTCCCTGCCGACCACAATAAAGCCTGGGTGACCGAAGCCACTCCATGGCGGGGAGCTGAGGAGGGTGCGGAAATGCCCGGGAAACCAAAGCCCCACTCAAGGCCCTGTGCCCCTCAGCAATTATGAAGAGAAAGTTGAGGGGCAAAGGAAAAATCTGATGCTTTGGCTTCCAATCTTGGTAGATTGGGAGGTCAATCCACTTGAGATCTAGAAAATATATAAGTAAAAGGAACAGTCAGAGTAAGCTATGGGTATGGCAGAGATCGCTCAGTTCTCACTCTGATAGAACAGCCCATCACCACATGACTAGAACCCAATCCTCTCAGCATCAGCTAGGAAAGGCTCTAGAAAGCTGCCTTTGGCAGGGGTATAGCTCCCCTATTTCAACCCCTTTCGGGGTTGGGCACCCGCAGAACTGTACAAAGAAGTGGAGACTTTCCAAGTGCCATTTGCAAGAATGGGTTGGGGAATAACTCGATTCAATGTTCCGTGTGCACTGTGTAGTGACTGGGTACACAAGAGGTGCAGTGGGGTGAGGGGAGCTTTGACGAGAATTATAGATTTTGCATATGCAGTGTGTAAGGGAGAACTTGTGCTGAATGACTCGCCTGATAGTATCGATTTAGGTAGTGTAACTGTGGAGTGTGTGAATAAATTTTGCTACTTGGGCTCTACGGTTTACGCTGGAGGAGGAGCTGAAGCTGGCTCCATTGCTAGAGTCAGAAGCGGCTGGAAAAGTTCAGAGGGCTGTTGCCTATCTTGACCATGAGGGAACTCCCACTTCTCTGAAGGGAAAGATGTAGGCTTCATGTGTTACAATTACAATGACGTGGCAGGTTGAATGAAAAAAGAATGGTGACATGGATATGTGGGGTTAAACTTAGGAATGGGGTATCGAGTGAAGAACTAAGAAGGCTTCTGGGCATTATGAGTATCAGTAAAGTAATGCGCAGACTTGGTTGCTTTGGACACATGGAGATACTGGATGATCAGAATTGGGTGAAGAAATGTTGGACTATGAACGTGGGTGGAGCTGCGCGTAGGGGCAGACCTAGAAAGATGTGGGATCAGGTACTTTGGTCCAATCTTCAAATAATTAACTTAACAATCCAGCCCAAAACAGGGTCGCCTGGAATGCCACTATTTAGGACGTAAGACTGAAACCACACTCTCTGGACGAAACGGTCTTTAAACTTGTATGTTTGTATAGGTTCACCCCTTGAGGATCATGACGGTTTGTGACAGTTGATTCTGGTTATTAATAGACTATTTTCTTCAGCTTAAGAAGAACATGTGGGAGCTAGAAGGTTAATGGAGTTTTTACCCCTTTGATTCTTAGAGATCCTTCCTAAAATGAATAATATTATCTAATGATAACCAGAATATAATACCAGTGTAAAAATGTGTCCTCAAATACTGAAAAGGTAGGGCATACATAAATCAACAAGCTCAGGTTTCACTAATTATGTTTTTCATATATATATATATATATACCGGTACTGTATAATTATGGAGCCGTATGGAGCTCAGTGGTCTGGTTAATCTGTTCTACATAACTAACTAACTAACTGTATAATTATACTGTACTGTGAATAGATAGGTATTTATTAATTATCGGCATTACTTTCGCTAACTAATATCCATGGTTTTACTGTATAATGTCACACATTTACCTGTAGTGGCCATGTTTAAATCATAATTCTACTGAAAAAATAATTTTGTTACTGCTATTACAGGTGTGACACTCAGGGGTGGAAGGAGAACCCATGCTTCTAAATAAAAGTCTACCAATATTGTTTGTTATATATTCTGACCTTAAGATTTATATATCTATGTATATATATTGTGGCACTCCCTTAGTATGCATGCCAAGTATGGGCTCTCCATCTTGTAAATTAAGGGAGTAGTTCGTGTTGGGGGAGGGGGGGGGACAAAAAAAAAATCGCTCAACCCTTTCACGCATATGACGCGATGTTGAGCCTATTGGGGATACTTTAAAGCCTTTGTTACCATCAGGGGTATTTATAAACCTTTAGTTTAGTTACTTCAACCTCTGCAGTTGTCTTTGAGTTAGCTGTGGGCAGAAAACTCATTTTGGAGAGGTAATTATAAGAGTGAGAGAACTCTTATTTCTTATTGCTAATTTGGCAACCTCTGCATCATAAATGCGTGAAAGGGTTAAAACCTATTCTGGCACCCCCTTAGTATGCATGCCAAGTATGGGTCTCCATCTTGTAAACAGGGAGTATAGCCTAGTAAGTGAACAAACAGACACAGATTCACAGAAAGTGCCCTTTATATAGTAAATTATATTATATTAAATAGACGTTTAGAAGTACGGGGAGGAAAACGCACCTGAATGGGGCAAAGCGTCTTAGGCCGGATATTGACGCACCTGCCAGGCTTTAATAAGATGGATGGGAGATGGGCGGGGCTTCAATGGCCGGATTAGCCCACAGATTTCACCCACGAGAATGGAGTAGCAATACTGCTTCTGGATTGCACAGGCGGCCTGCGTATAATTCCAATAGTTCCTGCACTAACCTTCATAAATCCTCGACCTTGTCCGGCCGCTTGGAGAGGCCTGGCCGGATGTAAAACACCTGTCACACACGCTCCGATATGACGTACCTCCGCCCACTTCTCAGCCACCTCAGGGCCGGTGCCTGAATGCCTGGTTTTGTTATCGCCAAACTAATGGGCATAGTGCCTTAAAATCGCTTAATTAATGGGGAGAAGCAAGGGGGAGGGCATTGAAATAAGCCACCTATGGCTAATATAAAGTTAATTATCACCATCTTATGCAAATCACTGGTCGTTCCTTTGAAGGACTCGATCTCAGCCTAGTTCGAAAGCTAATGCCGATTGTCGTACCTCTTATAATTAGGCTACCGTACTTATAATTAACGTATCTCATCTACAGTGCCCTTCAAGATTCAAGATAATTAACGTATCACGAGTCGGAGAAATAATACCTTACCTGGTTTTATAGGCTATTCTAGCCTAAAACCCTGTCCGTCACGAGTCAGAGCTATGATAGTTTGCCTGATCCTATCGCGAGTTCTTATAGGTAACCTAAACCCTATCTATTACGAGCCTTAGCTATAACACCTTACGAGATCTTATAGCTAGCAATCAACCCATGAGACTATATTGGTGGTTGTTTAGCCTTCCAAATGTTAGGAATCAACAGCAAAACTAAACTAATTGTTTGTCATTGACGAAAGAATAAAGTTTCGTACACACAGAGAGAGAGAGAGAGATAATCCAGCTATATCTTCAATACGTCATAATGGTTCAGTGCTAAGATTATATCAACTAAATTCGAATTATTAAATTAATTACAAAGTATTTCAGCCTTCCAAAGGAGGCAAATTATTTCAAACTACTGTACTCGTGAAGGCAATGGGGCAATGTGATAGTTTGACATAGGGGATGCATAATATATCGGGGTTACCTCAATTTGTCTGTACGTATTTGTGTGTGTTAATGTAATGTGTGTGTGTGTGCGCGTATGTTTATATAAATGCTCGTATGTATGTACCCATGACCAATAGGAAGCAAGTTTAGCCACAACCACTGAATCAGCCAATTAGCACTCGTGAATCTCAGCTGTAGCACCTCTCCATTGTCCCCTACCTACCCCCTACATCACCAAACCAGATTCCCGGAAGTCATGTTAGTGTGCTTTGGAAGGTGGAGGTGGGAGGTTGTGCGTTCCATCAAGCACCACGTGTTATCCAAGGAAGCGGCTGTGAAATAACGCTAACAAATGTGACGTACCTCTATAGTTTCATCTTTAGTGCACTCTTGTGAAAATATAAGACCCTTAGTGTACATAAATAGCCTTTGGTCATTTGTATATAAGCTATATTCAATGCAAATAGATTTATTTTTCGTATAGCAAGCAAAGAACATGCGTTGAACTTGTGACTCGGTATGGGCTTCGTGACTGTTCACGCGGTGACACGAATTCTGACTATTTGTTTAACCCTCGAACTGATTAAACTAACCTTCGAAATGCAAATACCGGGGACTGTAAGTTAGGAAGATTAATAAATTATAGTCCAAGATAGTGGTGGACATTTAAAAGCCGAATTGTTGAGTTGACACTAGGCAATGCATTATGCATTTCGAGTCCAACTTGTATGGTAAATCAAACGTGGAAACAAGTTGAAAAGAGAACATTAGAAAAAATAGTGGAGGAAAAGTGGAACACGGAAATGGTGGACACAGAGGAAAATGTATATAGGCCTATGGATAAAGAGGGAGGACATAAAGTGAAGAAGCCAAGTGAGTAGGGGAAGCGAAGAGTAGACTATGTAGAGGGAGAGAGAAAAGCAAAACAAGGTGAGGCATAAAGAAGAGTTGGTGGACAAGGAAGGGAAGGAACGAGAATAGGCTATGCGGAGGAAGAGACCGGAAAACAAAGAAGCGAAGGAGTAGAGACAGGAGAAAGATTGCTTAGGCCTACTCTTCCCAGTCTTCCGTCATCACCATCCATATTAGGTGAGTGTGTAGGCTATGTTTCTGGGTTCTATGTCATCTCAACCAGTAGACCATTTCAACCAGTAGCTCTCAACTAGTGCCAAATTAACCCAGACCAACCAAACCAGTGCCAAAATATAGTACTAACCTAACCGTAGGACTATTGGTTGATTTGGTACTGGTTGAGTAGACCGGTCACCGTGTTTCTTGTTTGTTTTTACCCGCATTCCTAGGTGTATCCCATCACTGCCAGTGGAAATTAGTGGTGTTTTGCCGTTTTCCTATCCTGTCAATATGATACGCTAGCGGCTAGTTGTTGCAATTGGAATGGGATTTCTGTAAAGTTTGGTAAGAGTTGAGTTACTGGGCATATCGTCGCTTTGTTTACATTACGTTCGCGTCTACTTTGACCGGCTCTTCAGAGGTGGTATGGGGGTGGCAGCCCCTTCTATTTCTAGGCTAGGTGAAGATTATATTATTTATTCCATTTATTAAATATTATTTGTAAACAATCGATCAAATTTGACACTAACGTATCCGCGAGCATAATGTCAACAAAGCGACAATACACTATGTTCTATAATAGTACTTGTCATTGCAATAATGGAATTCCAGTTAGCTTATCACAGCCTAGACTGGCTAGGAATACGGTAAAACTAGAGGAGCCATAGACAATAATGGGGTTTAGGTAGGTAAATGGGTCAATATTGTGTCTGCAAGGCTATTATTTACATTATGGTTCCACTTTTGTCATATTCATTAATTTAATTTGTGTATTTATTATAGCCTAACGTAAATATTGTTTTTAGGCACATATAGCCTACCGGTACCCCCCTTATTTAAAGGTAATATATAATTATGTGATGTAATTACAAATAGGCTATATACTGTATATATATATATATATATATATATATATATATATATATATATATATATATATATATAATTTTTTTTTTTTTTTTTTTTTTTTTTTTTTTTTCTATATTCCAACTTACTTCCTCTCGGGCATAGGCTGAGAGCCTTAACATTCACCGCTTTACAATGAACAGTGAAGCCCGTGAGATCTTGTTCCAGTCTAGGGAGTGAGACATGTGAAGCACGTAGAGTACAACGAGCACCTGCCATCTTGCCTTCACATGAGGCACGGTGCTCACTCATGGCCCGAAACGACCCCATCTCTGAAGCCACCTCGTTCCCGTGCTTCACTGTCTCACCCCCTACACTCGGACTCTCACACTTACACACACACACACACACATATATATATATATATATATACACACACACAGTGTGTGTGTTTAAATACCCCTAGCCACAATCAAATCTCCGACATTCAGAATGAGTGTCGAAGGTTCGATCCCGGCTGTGAGTATTTAAAAATTTATTAGCTCACGTGTATTTGTGAGGTATACAGTGACTTTATATATATATATATATATATATATATATATATATATATATATATATATATACCTATATGGGTATTCTGCAGAACAACAACTCCTCGATTACGGGATTCCTGTCTCATGGAATTATTTTATTTCGCCCTTACCTTACTCAGTGGACCTTACTGATGTGCGGATAAGTGCTAATTTTCTTATTTTGTCAATTTGATTTTCACTCCCCCATAACATTTTCAGAGTTATTTTTGTACAACCAGTCCAGGACATTTTGTTTACATTCTAGCCTCCTTGGAGGCTCCTCCCAGATGTTCAGTAGCCAATCAGAGTGGAGATTCACCTACAATACGTCAGTACATTTTTATTGGTACTTTCCTGTTATCGACAGCCAAACCTGAAGATTGCAGAGTAAGCACCATAGACTTTATCGATTTTTCTTTCGAAATCTTTTATAGTTTTAATACCCAATCAGCGGGGGTGTGGGGGCGGCAGCCCCCACCCATAATACTAGGATAGGTTAGGTAAGGTTGTTAGGTTAGGCTAATGTCTTTTCAAAGTTGAATAAATTGAGTAAACTCCTAGATTGTTGGGTTATCTGAATTACAATTAACAATGCGAATGCTAATAAATAGTGTTTTCCTCACTTTCTAACAATATAATACTCACTTACAAACCATTAAAATACAAAAATAAAATAATTAAAACCTAAAATAACAGGAGTTGTAGTTATGCAGAATTACCCCAGTCTAGGGAGTGATACATGCGAAGCACCTATTCACGGCTCGAACCCAACTCCATCTCTGAAGCTGCTTCGCCTCTGCGCTTCACAGTCTCACTCCTCAGCCTCGGACCCTCACTCTCAGAACGCCACCTATTGAGCAATTAACTCACTAGGCATTGCCCCCCCTGTAGCATATTTTGAATATGGGAATATTCATACTGCTATTTAATCAGGAAACAATGAGGGTATTTTGTTTTGGTATTTCGGTGTGTTGTGGTAATGCACTGATACTCTAGGTACAGCACAAATTCCATCCCAATAATATCTTCCCATTGACATAGCGGGATTTGAACCCGGGTCCATTGGATTACCAATCCAGTGGCATGACCACTCTTTTTATTTGTTCATTGTAATTAAATTATATTTCTTGGTTATGCCACGTTTGGTCCAACCTTTTTTCATTTTTGTTTACAGATTCTGGGGCAACCACATGTTAGTACAAAGGTACAAAGGAAATCAAGCAACAACAGGTCTAGTAACCGTTCTAGGCTGCTTGTCCTCCAAAACACTTGAGGATCAAGTGTCCAAACAGTGGTTTAGAGTGGGTAAGGGAACATTGGAAAGGGAACTACTGCCCTGGAACTAATGTCCGTGGCAGGATTAGGAAGTTAGTAGGGGACATAGGGGTTAGTAACTGAGGGGAGGATAAAATAAAGTTATTCATTTACAAACGCAGTCAGTCGTGGGTTTGTTGCGAGATATTTGTCTAGGCGGAGTTTAAATGAATCAACGGTGCTGCAGTCTATAACGTCTCGGGGAAGCCCATTCCACAAGTTGACAACTCGATTGAAGAAGAAATTCTTAGATTCGTGTGAGTTAAAAGATTTACCAATCATTTTGCAACCGTTTCCCCGCGTGTAATTAGATTGGTCGATAGTGAAGTACTTACTACAGTTCATATTGTCGATGCCTTTGATGATTTTGAACACTTGAATTAAGTCACCTCTTAATCTGCGCTGGGTTAAAGGAAATAGATTTAATTCTCTAAGACGCTCTTCGTATGGTTTGTTCTTTAGGCTAGGTATCATTTTGGTAACTCTACGTTGAACTCGTTCTAGCTTGTTTATGTCTTTTTGGTAATAAGGGCACCAGCATTGAACGCAGTATTCCAGAAGAGGGCGGACTAAGGAATTATAAAGGGTTAGGATAACGTCTTTGGATTTATGCTCAAATGACCTGCCTATAAAGCCAATTATTTTGTTTGCCTTCTTAACAACTTCTGAACATTGTTGACTCGGTTTTAGGTTACTCGATATTGTTACTCCCAGATCGGTTTCTCTGTTTACATTCTTAAGCTGAGTGCCATTCATCGAATAGTTTGCTTTCTCATTTAGGTATCCGATATGTAGTATTTTACATTTATCCGCATTGAAACTCATTTGCCAAATTTGGGCCCAATGTGACAATTTATCTAGATTGTGTTGCATATCGTCAACTTGATCTTTTGAGAGTACGCTATTTGCAATTTTTGTATCGTCAGCAAATTTTGAGATTGTGCAGGTGAGACCCTCATCTATGTCGTTGATGTAAATTAGAAAGAGAATTGGTCCTAGTACCGATCCCTGGGGTACCCCGCTACTTACATTGGTCCATTTAGATGCCTTACCGTTTATGACTACTCTTTGCTTTCTGTCGCTGAGCCAATTTTCTATCCATTTCAACACACCGTCATGTATTCCATGCGCTTTTAGTTTTAGCAGTACCGGTAAACGTTTGTGGGGAACTTTGTCAAAGGCCTTTTGAAAATCAAGGTATATAATATCTACAGCTTTACTCTCATCGTAGAGGTTGAGGATATCGTGGAAGAAGTCTAAGAGGTTTGTTAAACAGGAACGTTTTTTACGAAAGCCGTGTTGAGTATCTTTAAGTATGTTATTTTCCTCTAAGTTATTTACGAGTCTGTCTCTTATGACCGTTTCTAGCATTTTACATACAACTGAGGTTAAGCTAATTGGACGATAGTTACTGGGTAGGGATTTACTGCCTTTTTTGAATATCGGTGTTGGTGTTACGTTGGCTATCTTCCACTGATCAGGCATAGTTTCAGACTGCAAGGATTTATTGAATAGTAATGTCAGTGGTTTGGAGAGCTTATCCTTAGCTTCCTTTAGAACTCTAGGCGAGATTGTATCAGGTCCAGGCGTTTTATTTACCTTGAGTTTATCTAAACAATTCAATACTTCTCTCTCTGTAATGGTGATATTGCTTAAAACATCTGAATATCAATCTGAATCGGCGATGGTGTAGGGATATCACTGAGGTCTTCTGTTGTAAAAACTGATGCAAAGAAGGTATTGAGGGCATTACTCATTTGTACTTCGTCTTTGGTGTATTCTCCATTTTCATCGACTAACGGTCCAACAGTTGTAGTAACTACTTTTTTCTTTCTGATATAACTATAGAATTATTTCGAGTTTCTTTTACTTTGATTCGCAATATGTAACTCTAGGGTCTTTTTACTTTGCTTAATTAACTTTTTGGCTTTGCGTCGTAGCTCTACAAATTTCACCCGTTCTTCGTCATTTTGTGAGGATTTTAATCTATCATTAGCAAATTTTTTAGCAAGCAGGCAGTTTGAAATATCTTTATTCCACCATTTGGGCTTATTATTATGGCCTGGACGCCGTATTTTCGATGGTATGCAGTCTTGCACTGCTTTTAGGTAAGTGGTTTCGAATAACTTCCAAGATGTATTTATGTCGTTATTGTTAATTAAAAAGCTCCAGTCAGTTTCTTTAAACATAGCTCTAAGTTTATGAAAGTTTGCTTTCTTGAAATTAGGGACTTTTTCGATGCTACTATTTGGTTCGTTACTAGTAAAGTTTAAAGTGAAAGTTATCGTACGATGGTCGCTGTTACTGAATTCATCACCAACATTCAAATTCTCTATTAATTCTTCTTTTGTTGCAAGTACAATGTCAAGAACGTTATTACCACGGGTCGGTGTTCGAACAAATTGATAAAGCGAACTCTCTTGCAAGTTCGTATACAAGTCATGTCCGGAGTGTGAAGTAAGAGTATCGCCCCACTTGGTCACAGGTAAATTAAAGTCGCCAATAAATACGGTATCTTGTGAGTTACTTACATCTGCAATTTGTTCATAAATTTCTCAGTCAGTTTGCACTGATTGAGCTGGAGGTCTGTATATTAATGCAAGTATTATTTTTGTACCTTTATTATTCTTTATTAGCACAAAAGATGTGTCGACGTTCACAATTTGAGGTTTTGAGGTTTTGTTCTGGTAGATCATTCCAACAATTCACTACTCTGCAACAGAAAGATTTTTTTTTTTTTCTGTTGCTGGTTCTTGGTTTGTAGATCTTCTTGGTGTGTCCTCTTGTTCTTGAATCCTGTCTGAGGGTGAAGATGTCCTCGCATACATTTGGGTCGTACACACCACATATGATTTTATATGTCTCAATCATATCACCCCTAGTCCTTCGGTACGCTAGAGTTGGTAAATCTATTTTTCTCAGCCTTTCCTCATAACTCAAGTTTCTAAATTCCGGAATCAGTTTGGTTGCCCTACGCTGTACATTCTCCACCGCATCAATATCCTTTATCAGGAATGGACACCACACCTGATTTGCATATTCTAAATGCGGCGTAACTAATGCCACATAAAGAGCCTTGAAGATCTCTTGGTGCAGCGTCAGGAATGTCCGTCTAATTAGTCCAACAATTTGGTTAGATTTATTTATTTTTTCAACCAAGTGATCCGAGAATGTTAATGTGTTATCAATTACTACACCAATATCTTTCTCTGCTTCAACCTTTCTCATTTCCCCACATAAAGTATAACTTGCGTCTCCAACATCCGATCTACCAATTCTCATCTGCTTAAATTTTTCAGGATGAAATTCCAGTAGCCACTTTTCTGACCATAATTTCATGTTATTTATGTCCTCTTGCATTTTAAGAGTCATTTTCATCTTTAATTGTATGGAATATTTTTGTATCATCAGCATATAAATATATTTCACTACCATTTTTCATTACCTCTGGCAAGTCATTGATGAAAATCACAAAAAGCATTGGCCCCAACACTGATCTCTGTGGCACACTGCTCATCACCTCTGTCCACTCCGATGCTTGTCCATTTACGATGACTCTCTGCCTCCTGTTCTTAAGAAAAGCCCTTACCCATACCAGAATTTTATGTGTGATGTTATAACTCTCTAACTTTGCAAGCAGTCTTTTGTGAGGAACTCTATCAAATGCCTTCATGAAATCAAAATATGATATCCACAGAGTCTCCATTTTCCAGTAGGCTATATCCATCCATTGGTCAATAACTTTAATGAGTTGTAAAACAGTAGAACGACCTGATAGGAAACCAAACTGCTTAGGGCTAAAAAGCTTAAATTTGTGCATATGATCCATTATGTTTTCTCTGATAATGGATTCAAATATCTTGCAGATGATACTCGTTAAACTGATCGGCCTATAATTCCCTGGGTCAGCCCTATTTCCCTTCTTGTAAATTGCCGTCATATTTGCAATCTTCCAGTCTTCTGGTATCTCACCCGTGTCAAGGGAATATTCAAATATTATTTTCAATGGTGTAACTAATTGGTCCATTCCTTCCTTGATTATACGTGGATGCAAACCATCAGGTCCAGGTGACTTATTTCTATTTAATTTGTATTTCTGATATTTGTATGGGATCCATTTCAGGAATGTTCGCTCTCACAGGGTCAGGTAACGGTACCCCACCATCAGGTTCCCTGGTGAAAACTTGGTTAAAATAGCTTGCCAGCACATCGGCTTTATCTTTATCGTTATTAGTTCTGGATGTTTTTTCTTTGTTTGAAAACAGTTCTGGAATGTTATCCCTAGTTTTGGTCTTTGACTGTACGTATTTCCAAAATAGTTTGGGGTTAGTCTTTACATGCTGTGCTATATTCCTTTCAAAGTTCTGTGTCGCTCTTCGTGTTTCTCTTCTCACTTGATTATTTAATCTTCTGTAATCATTTTTTACTCTGAGATATAGTTCTTGATTTGGTGCTTCTTCATTGGACATTTCTTTCAAATTTGCCCATAGTCTTTTTTTCGTTTTATCATTCTCCAAAGTTTTCTGTTCATTGGTAGGCTCTCATTGGTCCTCATTTTTGCCTTTTCCTTAGTTTTAAAATCTCTTTTAGGGACACATTAGTCTACTACATCCTGTAATTTCTTTTTGAATCTTTGCCACATAATATCTATATTTTTGCATTCAAGGAAAACCTTCCAGTCAATATCCAGTTTGTGTCTCAAAATATTGAAATTAGCCTTTTCATACATTAGTACAGTTCTTTTATTGTTAATTTCTTGCGATTCAATATTGCAACAAAAATGTATACATGCATGACCACTCTTCCCAATTGGACTGTCTATTCTGATGTTTTCTATATTTTCATCGTTGCTGAAAAGTAGGTCTAGAACGTTACTTTATGTTGCCATCTCTGTATCTAGTTGGTTCTGTTATGTGCTGTGTCATGAAGCCATCTTTTATTTCCTCAATGAACCGGTATTCTAAACTATTTCTTCCTGCTGTCGTAGTGTAGTTAGATCATTTTATATTTGGTAAGTTGAAGTCACCCAGTATTATTTTATTTTTCACCGTAGATTGACTAATTTCCCTCATTAGTCCCAGTAGCTGGTCATTATTTTCACCGGCGCTGGTTGGACTCCTATAGACATGTAATCAGTAATTCTTCTTTTTCGCCTTTTACCAAAATGCATGAAAATTCACAATACTCTTGAGTCAGATTAACTATTCTAAAAGGTATCCCCTGCTTATGAGGTATCCCCTCATCTGAGCTTACAATGTTTGTCTCAATTAGTTCATATCCATCAATAACATACTCAACTAACATTCTTTCATATCTAAAATGTTTGGGCTTTATTTTTTGTTGAGCAATGATATTGAGGGTATATTATGTCTTCATTATTGATTCTATGCTTCATTCCTCTAATTTTGTCGGGTGAAAAAACATCCACATTACTGAATAAAATATTAAATTTGTCCTTTATTCTCACATGGTTTGTGGGTATAGTAGTACCGGTACTCGTTACTGTTTGCCCTCCGTCTTGGTTGTTACATTGTTTGTTAGGGTAGCTGCTGGGGAGCATGTCGAGCTGTCTGCTGTCGTGTTTGTTGATGTTTCGGCTGTCGTGTTTGCTGTTGATATTTCTGCTGTCGTGTTTGCTGATGATATTTCTGCTGTCGTGTTTGTTGATATTTCTGCTGGGGTATTCGTTGGCGGAGGAACCCACCTTCTTACTCGCTGAATTCGTCTCTCCCAAGGGTTTCCTCTGACCACATACAAAATTTCTGTTCTTTCTTTTTCACTCCTGATTTTAGCTTCCGTAAGATTCCTGTCTTTCTGCCTTTCTTCATAAGTCATGTCATGAGAAACCCCAATTTTCCTATAAACAAAATTTTGGCTTCCTTTAACTTGTATATATATATATATATATTTCTAAATATTCTGTCCTTCAACTTCCATTCAACGTGAGTAGAATTGGTCTTGGATTGTTTTCCTCTCCTTTATCATTCACCACACCCGTATATTTACCTAACCGTCTTATTGCTTCTATATCACTGTCATAACAAGCAAGTCCTATTTCATCACACATCTCGATGATTACGGTACCAATTTATCATGTTTAGTTTTCTCTGATCGTATTCCAAGATTCATATCCTTCTTCATTTCCTCTGGTACGCCAAACACCACTATGTTGTTCTTTCTATCTATTCTGCTCTGTACCCTGCTTGTAGCTATTTGTACAATATCACCACCATAGCTAGGCCTATTATCTTGATTTAGTTGATTGTTACCATGTAGTGGCTCATCACTTAGCTTTTTGACCTCCTTCTGAAGTGCCTCCCTGTAGGAGTGGGCTAGGTCTGCCTTCACTGAGTTTACTTCATCACACATTTGTTTCTTCACTTCCTCACATTTTTCTTTGACTTCATTGTTCAGCTTTTTGGTAACATCCTTGAATATTGTTTCCTTTACTCCCTCACTCACTCCTTCATTCAAGTGTTCATTCAAGTGTTCATTCAAAGCACTTCCCCTTTCAGGGATTGCATCAGATCTTTTAGTTTTTCACATTTGTCATTGAATTCTTGGCGAAGTTCAGATATAACTTCATTAAGGTCCCCCTTCACTAGTTTAAATTTTTCATGATTAGTCATTTCCAACAGATCAACTTTCGCTGCAAGATGCTTCAGCCTCTCATCCACATCATCTACCTTATACTTGATTTTTTCTGATGCGATCCTACACTTGTTGCAATACCAGTGGGTAGCATTTTTAGAACTCCTCTGTACGAATCTGCTAAGTCTCCTTTGTTTCTCCTTCACATGCAATATGGTGCCATAAGCTGCACCAGTTACACTTTATTGCTAAATCTTTGCTAGTCACCTTAATAGTACATTTTCCACACTTATCTGACCCCAGGCTTCCTCTGCTCGGTTTGTTGTCCTTGGTTTGTTTACGTCCAGTCAGCTGTTCATTGCCGCCGACTCCACCACCGCCATCAATTCCCGCCATAATATTCAAATGTTGGAAATTTCCCACCTTTAAATCTGCCTCTCATATGCAGGCATGTCTGCTGTGCACTAGTAATAAGTTTTTCACTCTTTTTCGCGGTATATACGGAAACAAGAGTCAATAATAACAAGAGCTCTTCAGTACAAGCCCCAACACCCTGGGGAACGATTATTAATCTATATTTACCCTTTAGTGCAATCCCCAACACCCTGAGGAACGATGTACGGCAGCTAAAGGGGTATGGGATAATGGGAACCATATGAAAAATATACTAAAGTTATCCATTAAAGGTCAGATCAGATCAGATGTGGTTCGGGAAGTAATGCCTTGACAACGGCACTTCCCTGAGAGGTTCTTGTAATTTTCCTTTTGTGACGTACTCTGTTATATTATATTGTATTTCTTTTTCTTTTTTCTATATGTTGCATTATAATCTATTTCTTCTTATTCCAGCTCCTTCATTTTCTTGGTTCTTGTTCTCCACATACCATATAACATCTTCACTGGTTTTCTTTTACCGACAATATGAAAATTATACCAAAGTTATCCATTAAAGGTATGTTTTCTTTTCATATCGGTAACAAAAGAAAACGATTGCATTAGGTCGCTGACTAAATTATATTTAGGTCCAATCCAATGCATGCATTAGTGAAGTATGTGATCCAATAAAGATTCTAATAATATAGTCTTGAACTACACCATGCAATCATAGGATAATTAACTCGAGGGGAGGTTTGTAGTTTGCTCCCTAGACCAGTGTGCCAAAATTCGCCCATTTTCTTCGTGATCCCGAACCTAACATTGAACAAATATTGATACTGAAATAGGCTAAGAGCCTGTGACTGTCCCGGGGCGGCCGGGAGCCCCGCTAAACCTGCCATTCTATTTCTACATTACACTCATCAAACGATAGTTGCTCTGCTCTACACTGTACTCTACATTGGCTATGATCTTAGAACTATTATATATCACCTGTATTGAAGTCCAAATGCAGCTACTAATGTAAATATAGACGGATAAATCCAGAGCTCGAGTCATGAGAGCGATTTGTTTACACTGTGAAAACACAACTTGTTCGGTTCGGATGAGGTGACTGACTTTAGCACCAATATAACAAATATATATTACAATAAGGAAACAGCCATCGTTCATAGAACGAACTCCTGGATGGGAGAGTCCGCTAAAACAAACAAACAAACAAACAACCAATGTACCCCTACACTCCGATGTTATATTGCGCCGAAGGCTGAGTCAAGACGAACACAACTACCGTAATTTTATTGGCACTCGAATGCTCATGTAGATTAAAGGATAATAATAGGTATTTATCTAAAACTATGTATATATTAACTAAACTACTCCATGTGTTTAATATATTGACTAAATTTCACTGAAATGAATAATGTAAAATATTAATTTAAGTTTGAATGTTAATTTTCTGATCAGAGTTCCTCTTAATTAAACTCCTTCAAAATACAGATATTGTTTCGTATGTGCTAATTTTATGGGGTCTCTAATTTCTTAAAAATAGTGAATGAATATAAATTTTATGTGTTTGACAAAGAGCGCAAGACCTTGAGGCATAAGGTAAGCTATAAATTAGTACGATTTTATGATGAATTATTGGTTTTCAGGGGTATATATGTGGTTGGATTAATGGAAAACAACGAACGAATATCAGCACTGTTTTCCATTGTGGCTGTTTCCGAGAATAATCCAATGATGACGTCAAATTAGCTTGCCGCCAATCAACTGTGGAACACTTGGAAATGTGTTAGCTGTTATTTACCGATATATTTGTGGAAAAATAGAGTGAATTAAGGGGCTGGAATATAACATTGACTTCATGTGAAGTGCGAGTGCCCTACACATTCTAAAATTGTGCATATTAATCTTGGGGAACTCATTATATATAAGGTATAAGTTCAAGGTGATACTTTGGATAAACCTGACTTCTAGCAAGCACCAAACAGCGATTTTGTAAGTAGCCAAGCATATTATTTTGTCAGATAAGCCTAGGCCTACTTGTATTAGCCTAGGCCTATGATGATAATGATGATTTGAAGCAGAAATGAGTAGCCTAGGCTGAGGCTAGGCATATTAGGCTTAGGATAACCCATTATCCAACAATCTTAGGACTGCCCCCACTAGTGGGGCTATGTATAATGTATTGATAGGCTAATGAAGATCAAGGAAGATTTGAGGTTAAAGACAGTAAAAAATAAGGTTAGCTAGGCAGCTGGGAATCTGGTTCTGGTAGGCTAAGACTCAGAGCCCACTCTTAACCCGGGAATGGCGAAGGTCCTCAATTATGGTAATTATTTAGAAGATGACCTTTTTTTCTAGTTATTAAAAACTTACTCTATGATGTATTATATGATATATAGAAGCAATAGAACTGTTAAAATGACCTGGGAAGTGTATATTAAACTTAGCCTAGACCAACATTCCTGTTTTGTTTTTTGTTTTTTTTGTAGCTAAGGCTAGGCTAACCTAGCCTAGGCTACTCTTGAGTTTTGGAACACAGTAGGCCTAAGCCTAGGCCTATTTTAGATGTCTAACTTTTAAAATAATAATATAAAAATACGTAGGCTAGGCCTAGGCTAGGATTATTTTTTTTATCATTATACAGAAAGTTGTATCACTCAAAAAAACAGCGTCATTCGACACCCTGGCTAGGCTATAGCCTATGACAATAACAGTTTGCCGTCATGCCGTGGGATTAGGCCTATAGGGGTAGACCTGTCACTGAAGAATACTTTCGCAGTCTTACCGTTTGTTTTTGTTTTCAAGGTATAGGCTATAGGCAGAATAGGCTACAGTAGTATCTTATCTACTGGTATCTTATTTTATTGTAGTTTATATTATGAGTGGAAGATTTGCAATAACTTACCCTAACCAAAGTCCAAACTTAGTGTCCAAAGTGGGATCTGCACCCTGCCTCTATGTTCTCATTTTGTATACCGGTAACTTTTTAGCCAGATTACCGGTACAATTTAATAAGTGTACAGCCAGCAGCTAGGCCTACCGCCTACAGTGCATTTATAGATTTCCCGGAATCCCGGCCATGACTTGGGTATCACTAAAGAATCTTTCCGCAGCCTTATGTACAATTGTTTGTTTTTATTTCTTCAAGGAATATAGTACAGTAGTTTATTGTTCAATTGTTTATCATGTTATGAGTAGATAATTTGCATTACCTTACCCTAACCTAACTTTACTTAGTCTTAGTGTCCAAAGTGGGGGCTGCCACTATCCCCACAGTCCACACACCCGCTAACTAACATATATTATTGGTATGTCTTGTCATTACTATAACCTGACTTCATGGGGGTAACGGAGACTTGATTGAATATTTTCGGAATTAGCCTCGCAGAATCTTGAGTCTTTTAAAGTTGTGAAAATTAAAGTAAGTTTCTACGTTCCTACTGATTGTACTTAACCCGAGATGGGAATAGCCTACCCAGGTATTTTTTACTCGGCCCAGGGAAAATAATAGACAAACAAATGTTCTAATCAAAGTTTATTCTTGAAACTTTGTACCGGTATGTATTTTAACCAGTACTCTATAGTAACTCATGTATCATATGAAAGGATATAAATTAAGTATGTAATAGTTCTTGGAATGCAACAACAAATATACATGAAATCTTTATTGGACAAAAGTTACAAAACTAAAACAGGGACTGCTAAGAATAATTTAAAAACCTGTTTTCAATGCCTATATTAGTGGACCTGAAGTGCATCTCTTTGAGACTGAAGTACAGGCAGCCAGCTCCCCTAGTATCCTGATTAAACACCAGTAAACATACATAACATCCCTTTTACTTACAATATTATTCATTCCTTTTAATAAATTTTGAGCATGTTTTGTGCATATATTTACCTTCACATCTCAAAATTTCTCCGGCGGCCGGGGGGCTACGCCCCCCGGACCCCCTGTTATGGAACGGGGGGCTGCGCCCCCCGCAGACGCCGCGCAAAGTTGATCCTTGTAAGCTTAGAAAAATGATCCAGAACTGGATAATTTCTGTTTTGGCACCCTGCCCTAGACCTCCATCAAGCTTACAAGAAATACCCCCAAGAACCCCCATGGAGATACATTTGTACATCCGAAACATGTCCTGGCCGAAGGCCGATTCCTTCTAAATTGCAGGTTCGCTATCACTCGCCTGGAAAATATCGAAACCTGAATGGCACGAAAGTTCTTAAAACTGACAAAGCAATGGAGCAAAATGTCTTAACCTCTTCAGCACCATGGATCGTAGTTAACCATTTGAGTCGTATAGGTATATTACAAACTAAATGATAACCAGAATATGATGAACATTTTGTAATGGTGGTGAAGGGGTTAATATCACCAAACTAATGGGGCGAACGTCTTAAAACCTCTAAACTTTCTAAAGTAATGGGGCTAAGCATGAGGGAGAAGGGGGTCCAGAAAAAGCTACTACCGTACCTCCCTCCTAAACTCAGTCGGACCCAGACAATGAATTGACCCTTGTAGAAAGACTGGGTTCAATTATAAACATTATTCTATCTATCTATCTATTTACTCAGGCCCATTCCCCACCTTTTTCTCTCTTTTTTTTTTGGGGGGGGGGGATTCGAGACAGAGCCAGAACAAGGACAACACAACAGAAACACAATGAACACACAAACACAAAACACATGGTACACTGCATGTTAACAATAAAATGTTACACACTGCATGTTAACAGTAAAACCACAGAACAAGAATGCGAGTAGTTAGGTCAGGTGAAGGTATTGAGGGATAGGCCTCGGCACCTCGAAGCTACTTTCTACTTTTCCTATTTTCTGAAGAGTGTAGAGAGGGGAGAAGGGGTGTTGGAGAGAGAGAGTGACTACACAGATGTATATGTGTAGGCAGGCAGATTTGTACATACAGTAGATTTAGAGCTAGAAATAATAGCGAGGGTGGTATAGTAGGAATTAAGGGGGGATGGGCGTATATGTTTGCTTATTGTTTTTTCTTAATATTTTTTGAGTTTCCTTCCTAGAATTCCATCAAACTTTACAAAAACACCCCCCTAGAACCCCTTTCAAGATAAATGTGTACATTTATTGGTAGAAAAATATCCCAGCCGAAGACCAGTTACTCTTAAAATAATAGGCTTGTTATCGCTCGCCAGGAAAAAATCGACACCCAAATGTCACGAAAGGTCTAAATATTGACAAAGAAATGGGGTGTTAAGTCATAAAATCGCCAAACTAATGAGTCGAACGTCTTAAAATCTAAAAACCAATGGGATAAAACATGAGGGAGAAGGGGGCCAGAAAAAACAGTCGACCTCTTAAACTAGCGTGATGCAGGCAAGTTTAGGAGGTGCAGCGCTGTGTGGAGAAAGCCCAGATGTTTCTTAAGCCGGTATTACACGAGCTCTCGTGTGATACCGGTACAGGCTTTAGACTCATTCACCTGGTTATGCAGTTCAGTTAGATACTGTAACAGAAAAAAAAAAATTGATCCTTGACGTGTGTACTTTCCGATTGGTAGAATAAGAGGGGTTTATTACCAATTAATCTTTAAATTGGTATAGGTGTATTATTATTATATCTCCCCCTTAAGGGGAGATGGTTCGTTTTTCTGGTCCTCATGTTTAGCCCCATTAGTTTTCAGATTTTATGACGTATGGCTCATTAGTTTGGCGATTTTAAGACCTTTCGGCCAATTTTTTTCTTCAGTAGGCCTACCGGTATTAAAACTTTTCGTGTCATGTAGGTGTCGATTTTTTTCCTGGCGAGCAATAGCAAGCGTGATATTCTAGTGGCATCGGCTTTCGGCCGGGACAATTTTCTATAGAACAATTTCCAAATTTATCTTGGAGGGTCTTGGGGGGGGGGGGGGGGGGGGGACTGTTGAGTCAAAATTCATCATAATCTTCTAGGCGTTAATGATTGCCATCATAAACTGTCAACATTTTTGACAGTTTATGCTGGCAATCATTAGACGATTTTATACTATTTAGGAAGGATCTTTTGGAATTATAAGGGTGAAGGCCATCTCAATCAACCCTCTGACTTCCATATTCCCTTCCTAATCTGAGTTAAATCTTCTAATAATAGCCAGAAAACAGAAAAGAGATGCGTCATCGTATCTACTAAGGGTTAATTGGCCACTTGCAAGTTTCAGGCTATAAGGAAGTTGGAGCTGTAGACATTGATTTTAAGCCAAATTTACCAGTCAAAATACGGTCTTATTACATTTATAAGCCAAATTAATAATTATATATTCTATTCATCAAACATCTACATTATTATTGCATTTCTGTTCTATGTCGATGTTTACGGCTCCAACTTCAATATAGCCTCAAACTCGCAAGTGGTTAATTACCCCGTGAAATGCCCTAGCTTCGGACAGGGGCCATACTTCGGACATTTCTGGATAAAAGTATGTAGGCTACAGTTATGGAAAAATTACTGCATTATGGAAGAACACCGCAGACATACTTGTATTTCCATAACATGTGTATTTATCCCATAACTGTGGTTCATTGTATATACTTTCTAGAGTGTCGTCCGAAGTTACGTCATGTTACCGGTACCTAGGCTATAGTCAGATGGTTGGGGTGGAGTAATGAAATACCCGGTATATATTGTATTTAGCAATCGCTTTTATTTTATCGATAATTATAATACCCGGTACAAATGCAGTCGAATACAAAGTGATATTTCCCTAGCCTATATATAAACACAATGCTAAAGATCAATAGGCCTATACCACGATGTAGTCTATAGGTGGTATAATTTCTACATACATAATTTTGATTATTTGTGTTTAAGCCGATACATGACTTAAATTTCATTTATGAAGCACACATAACACTAAAATGATAACAATCACAGACATAGTAATGATGCCTTATGAGACTTAGTAATGATGCCTTATGAGACATAGTAATGATGCCTTATGAGACTTAGAATGAATAAGAATAAATGGATGTGATGTAGAGAGGCTGTAGAGATGGATGTGATGTAGAGAGGCTGTAGAGATGGATGCATGAATTTGTATTAATAGTGTGATGTTTTGCATGGAAGGAAACTTAGCACAGAAAAATTTACAAATTTATCTCGAGGAAGGGGGGGGGGGGGGTATTATTATAAGCTTGATGGTAATCTAGGGAGCAAACACAAAAATAAATTAATTCATTAAAAATAAATACCGGTAGTAAAGTTAATAGTAAAAAAGGTAAATAAATAACATAAAATCCTCCTCTTACAGAAGGTATGAAAAGGGTACCGGTAGTTAAAAGTGTCCCATAATAAATAACCATATAAAAGTATAATAAGTACCTTCGTGTATTGTTCATTCTGTTATTATTCATTTTATGGCGTGTAAGGAAGGATGGTTTCTCTGACATTAGGCTATGATGATGAGTTTGTCGGTGGTGATAGTTTTTTTATTATCGTATGTATTATTCATGTGTGTGTATGTGCGTGAATGACTGGTGCTATGACTGATGCTAAACAGGCCTACTCTACCACGATAGGAATGTATGACAGCAACATGTTTTATGATTGTAATAAAACGAAGACTTCTCCTAATGTGATTGGAAGAGAGAGAGAGAGAGAGAGAGAGTCAATCAATCAATCAAATGAATCCACCACGACTTTTAATTACTGTTGATCCAGTTTTGAGCGTCCGTCTCTGAGATCTTGCCCGCGTTGTGAGCCTTCTCCACAAAGTCCAACACAGTCTTACCAACCACCCCAGACTGGCTACGAGTAAGAGCTGGAAACAAAAGGAAAATACATTAATACAGAATTTTCTAAACTATATCTTAATCTAGCTCTAGCTTTTTTCTGGAGAAGCCGATAAATAGGCAAGCCGTTCTCCTACGTATATATATATATATATATATATATATATATATATATATATATATATATATATATATATATATATATATAATCAAAATACTGGTTAGTTATAAGAATATTTTTTTTAACCCTGGTCTGGAAGCTTTAAGATAAAATTAGATAGGCATATGGGTTGGGTGTGGGGGGGATCTGCCGGGTGTTGGTAAATCGGCGCTCAGCAGATCCCCGTAATCTTGTGTTAATCCCTGACCGTTTTGGTAGGGTCAGTGCTCAAGGTATTAGTGAGTTGGGCCTGTAATTGGTGTTGGGTGTGAGAGGGATATGCCTTGTGTGGGCCGATCGGCTTTTTGCAGACTCCCATTTTCTTATGTTCTTATGTACCACGGCCAATCAGGATGAATATAATCAATCTGTCTCCCTATCTCTATTTCTACCTATTTGTATCAGTCTATATCTCTCTGAAGTCAAATAAGTACCGGTATATAAAAACATAGTAAATCCCCGTTTTCTATCGTCTGATAAAGTGCCAGTACCAGTGTTGCCAATTTAGCTACTTTCCCGCTAGATCTAGAGGTGTTTACTTCGATCTAGAGCCACATTATACATTTGGTGGCATGAATTATAGCGATATTCTGGAGATTTGAGCCATTTTAGAGCGATATTCTTGAGATTGTGGCATTATTGTAGCGATTTTCGGTATTTGTTTACTATCTAGCGGACTTAATTTGGTAACCCTGCCCCACTACTCTCTCTCTCTCTCTCTCTCTCTCTCTCTCTCTCTCTCTCTCTCTCTCTCTCTCTCTCTCTCTCTCTCTCTCTCTCTCTCTCTCTCTCTCTCTCGTAGGCTACATATCTACCTATCTATCAATCTATCTCTGTGAAATATAATAGGCCAACACAAACTACCGTACTCGTAAACCGTCCGTCCACTACTAACCTTCCCCCCTGATCCCTGGCCAACCAGGGCACCACACTCGGCCCACGTAGTAGAGTTGCCACCTCTTGATCTTGGGCTTCACGCTGTAGTTGCACGTCTGGTCCAGCAAGTCGAAGGCACCGTTCTGCCAAAGTCTGCATAGAGAGAGGGAGAGTTTTGTTAAGGGGAGGTTTTTAGTTTTGTTTCCTACTCTTCCAGCAATCTTAAAATATCACCCCCTTGACCCCCTTTCAAGATAAATTTTTACATTTTTCGGTAGAAAATGTCCCGGCCGAAGGGCGATAACTCTTAAATTACAGGCTCGCTATCGCTCGCCAGGATAAAATTGACCTAAATGGCACGAAAGGTCTTAAAATTGACCGAATGGGGGCGGAAATTATTAAAATCACCACACTAATAGGGCAAACGTCTTAAAATCTCAAAAGCAATAGGGTTAGACATGAGGGAGAAAGGGGTCAAGAAAAAAGTCCCTCAAGTGCAAATCTCCCCTTAAGACAGTGGTTATTTTGGGGGGTCTATGTATTTATATATTCATGTATATATTCATGTATATATTCATGTATATATTCATGTATATATTCATGTATATATATGTATTTTGGGGGGTCTATGTATTTTTATATTCATGTATATATTCATGTATATATTCATGTATATATTCATGTATATATTCATGTATATATATGTATTTTGGGGGTCTATGTATTTTTATATTCATGTATATATTCATGTATATATTCATGTATATATTCATGTATATATATGTATTTTGGGGGTCTATGTATTTATATATTCATGTATATATTCATGTATATATTCATGTATATATATGTATTTTGGGGGGTCTATGTATTTATATATTCATGTATATATTCATGTATATATATGTATTTTGGGGGGTCTATGTATTTATATATTCATTTATTTTTTTAGTTTCCTCCCTAGACCTCCATCAAACTTTTAAAAATATCCATTATATCCCCCTTCAAGATTAATTTGTACATTTTTCGGTAGAAAATGGTTTATCTTAAATTACAGGTTCGCTATCGCTCGCCAGGAAAATATCGACACCTGCATGGCACGCAAGGTCTTTAAATCGACAGAAATGGAGGGGGAAATGTATATATGGATTGGTAGATAGAATAATAGGTACCGGTAGATAGACAATAAGTTAAACATAGATTGACTAATAAGGAAGTGAATGGTATATATAATGACGGGTAGACTATGAACATTGGTGATTGATATTACTTGGCAAGATACACAGAGGAAATGTATTGTTAACTTGCAGTGGAAAGTTAACATAATGGAAAAAGGCAGCATACGGTAGCCTATGAGGAGGCGTACGTTATAGAAAACCTTTCGCTTATAGTTTCTGCAGCTCACTGAGCCCCGGTCTTTCAGATGACTACAGAAGGCTCTCATCTCAAAGACTGCGGTTCGACTCCCCACTGGTAGCTAGAGGATTTCTTTTACCGGTTCACTTTTTGGGCAATTATTACATGTAGGCCTATTCATTATTTTTCTAGTTTTCTCCTTAGACCTCCATCAAATTTAAAAAAAAACATCCATTAGATCCCCCTTCTAGATTAATTTGTAAATTTTTCGGTAGAAAAATGTCCCGGCCGAAGTCCGGTTCTTCCAACATTACAGGCTCACTATCGTTCGCCAGGGAAAACAAAATACACCTAAATAGCACGAAAAGTCTAAATAATGACGACGACTTGGGGCAAAAGGTCTTAAAATCGACTAACTAATAATTATGGCAAACATCTTAACATCTGAAAACTAATGGGGCTAAACATGAGGGAGAAAGAGGTCCAGAAAACCGGCCCATCCCCCCTTAAAAGCATACCTGTAAACCCCTTGATTACCTAGGTCCGAGGATGACCTTTCACATTTTATTTTGGTTATTTTGCGATTTTATGTACCGGTAGTTTAGGAAAGACCTCTAGCAATACAATGGGTAAAGTCGATCTCAAGTACGGTACCGGTTACCCATTGCCTCTCGCAGATCATATATAATCTTAATACAATCTAATAATCATCATAATAAAAATAAATTATTGCCTCTCACAGACCATTTATAATCTTAATACAATCTTAATAATCATCCTAGTAAAAATAAATGCACGTACCCTGGCATACCGAAATGAATAAGGGGGAATGGGCCGGTTTTCTGGACCACTTTCTCCCTCATGTTTAGCCCCATTAGTTTTCAGATGTTAAGATGTTTGCCCCATTAGTTAGTCGGTTTTAAGAACTTTCGCCCCATTTCTTAGTCAATATTTAGACCTTTCGTGCTATTTAGGTGTCGATTTTTTCCCTAGTGAACGATGGTGAGCCTGTAATGTTGGAAGAACCGGCCTTCGGCCGGGAAATTTTTCTACCGAAAAATGTACAAATTAATCTAGAAGGGGGATCTAATGGATGTTTTTTTTTTAATGTGATGCAGGTCTAGGGAGGAAACTAGAAAAATAATGAATACGGTACATTAAAAAATCCCCCCCCCCAAAAAAAAAAAAAAAATACAAATGTTGGAGTGGTTTTGCAACATGCAATACATGCAACAAAAATCCCCCCCCCCCCAAAAAAATAAATAAAAAAAAATTGGAGTGGCTTTGTTATGTGTGTTATTAGTCTGTATATGATTAAAGTCACTCACCCCGAAATCTTGCTTACTAGTACTGGCACAATGGCTTGCCAATTGGCTTGTGCCGATACTGGCTGGGGGATGTAGGCCACCGCCGCTAGCGCCACCACCAGGAGGGCCACGCCGCTTCCTCGCATCTTCAAGGGCTTCTTGGGGGCTTCCTGTAACTGCCGAGCTGGTTGATTATTATCTGTATGCTTCTCTTTATGCTTCTACGCTTGCCGTGGGTGAAGCAGCGTCTGATGGTTGGTGGTCTGGTTCAGGGGTATTTATATGCTCCTGGTGTTCGTGGGTTGAGGTGTCGGTGTTTACATTTCTCTTAGACTTTCAAACCGGTATATTATTAGTTGAATCTAAGTTTAAAACCGACTATGAGAATTACATACTTGCTTTTAAATAGTATCACGTATGTAGTAATCGAGGTGGAATTATTATATGAGGTTTTAATAGTAGTTTTGATGAGGAAATATATAACTGGAGTGGTGGTATGTGGCAGGTTAGTAATGCCGTGACGTCAGAGGTGGGAGTTCCCGTAAGTACACAAAGAGTACAAAGGAGTACAAAGGAAATCAAGCAACAACAGGTATAGTGACTCTTCTAGGCTGCTTGTCCTCCAAAACACTGAGGATCAAGTGTCCAAACAGTGGTTTAGAGTGCGTAAGGGAACATTGGAAAGGGAACTACTGCCCTGGAACTAATGTCCGTGGCAGGATTAGGAAGTTAGTAGGGGACAGATGGGTTAGTAGCTGAGGGGAGGATAAAATAAAGTTATTAATTTACAAACGCAGTCAGTCGTGATTTTGATGAGAGATATTTGTCTAGGCGAAGTTTAAATGAATCAACGGTGCTGCAGTCTATGACATCTCGGGGAAGCCCATTCCATAAGTTGACAACTCGATTGAAGAAGAAATTCTTAGCTTCATGTGAGTTAAAAGATTTACCAATAATTTTGCAACCGTTTCCCCGCGTGTAATTAGATTGGTCGATAGTGAAGTACTTACTACAGTTCATATTGTCGATGCCTTTGATGATTTTTAACACTTGAATTAAGTCGCCTCTTAATCTGCGCTTTGTTAAAGGAAATAGATTTAATTCTCTAACACGCTCCTCGTATGGTTTGTTCTTTAGGCTAGGTATAATTTTGGGAACTCTACGTTGAACTCGTTCTAGCTTGTTTATATCTTTTTGGTAATAAGTCGTAAGTATACATTACGGCGCAGTGAACCGGTTACGTCATTGGGATTTTTCAGTGTTCGTTCAGGCACTTTATAAAATTTGTGGAACTGTTATATTTAATGCAGAGATATGTACGAATGGCTTTGTTTTCATCACTTAACGGCGCTCCTTAACCATACGATGATTATATTTGTATTAGGGGCTAACCTTAGAAGATTTTATTCAGCTTAGGAAAGAACTCGGGGTAATAACCTAAAATAAGAATTTCGAAAACTGCAATCAATATTACGGTTTCTCACCTACATTATACCTCCAAATTACGATTATGAGACTGTTAATAACTAGTATTATTGTTTGTTAGGCAAGCTTATGACTCTAAGAAATGCGGTATTAACCCCTTCCGTACCGGCCACGACTTTTTAACATTATTCTGACAACTATTAGACGATTTTAGTCAATTTCAAAAGGGCCTCCAGCAATTAACAGCCTTCGAACTATCTCCCTTAACCGTTTTCACTATCACACATCATATTTAAACTGTAAAAAATCGTCTAAATGTAGCTAAAATGAAGCTAAAAAGACGTCACCGGTACAGAAGGGGTTAAGGGGGTGATGGGCGTATGTATTTGCTTTTTTTCTTCTTCCCTAGACCTCCATCAAACCTACCCCTCCTCTCCCCCCCCCCCCCAAGACCCTCCTTCAAGATAAATGTGTACATTTTTTTATCGAAAAATATCCCGGCCGAATGCCAGATCCTCTTAACTTCGCCTACAGGCTCGCTATTGATCGCCAGGGAAAAATCGACACCTAAATGACACGAAAAGTCATAATATTGACATAGAAATGGGGCGAAAGGTCTTACAATTGGCAAACTAATGGCCCGAACGTCTTAAAATTTGATAACTAATGGGGCTAAACATGAGGAAGTAGGGGTGACCAGCAAAGCGACCCATCTCCCCTTGTCCCCTTAAGCTGTCAATAATGCGCCAGTTATGGGACAGCTTAGAATGGTTCTGTGAGAGTCAAGAAGCTACAGCCCTTTAATCAATTACCGAACTGGAGGTAATTTCTTATTTGAACATAATATAGTCTTATCGATTCAAATTAAGCCAAAAATCTTGACCAATTACCTCTAGAACTTTAAAAGGACGAGAGCAATCGAGCTAATACTACTACCATTTGGGAAGAGTCGGGCAGTAAGTAGGTGTGGAAAATTATAGACTAATAATAACGGACTGATCGAGCTAACACTTCTACTATTTTGTGAAGAGTCGGCCAGGGTATAGATGTGGAAAATTACAGCCCATTTGCTCCAGCCCGTTTTGAGTTACAGAGGTTCCTCTTTAATTACAGGCTCGCTATCGCTCACTTGGAATAAAATCGACACCTAAATGACACGAAAGGTCTTAACATTGACAGAAATGGGGCGAAAGTTCTTAAATTCACCTAACTAATGGGGCGCACGACTTAAAATCTCAAAAGCATTGGGGCTACTCATGAGGGAGAAAGGGGTCCAGAAAAAATCCCTCAATTGGAAATCACCCCTTAAGCTAATCCGCCGAGTCTCAGAAAATATAGTTATGCAATTATATATTTTTGTCGGATTGTTGTGGGAAACAGTATCACATTATTATATATTTTTTGATTCATCCCTTTTCCATTTTATATATATTGTACATTTATTCTATACATTAACTTATAAGCTTCTAATAAGCATAACTAATATTGACTGTACAGCAATGTAAGTTTTTTTTGTTCTTATATTTTGTTTACGGAAATAATCCCTTCATTGTTCGATGCTGCGTGTTTACATTATCCTGGCTGTCACTAGAAGACTTTATTTAGCTTAGGATGGATCTCTAGCAATCGAAAGGGGTAAAATTCACCTCGGTTTTAAGCTTTCTACTTCCACATTTTCCTTCCGTGACAGTCGGATCTTTTTTACCCCTCCCTGTTTCACTCCATTACTTTCGATATTATAAGACGTTTCACCTCATTGGTTGGGAGCCTTCTATTAAATTAATTTATATTTAGAAATATGCCTTAAATAAAGTAGATTTTTTTTTTTTTTTTTTTTTTTTCTATATTCCCTCTCGGGCATAGGCTGAGAGCCTTTATACTACACCGCTGAACACAGTGAGGCCCGTGAGGTCTTGTTCCAGTCTAGGGAGTGAGACATGCGAAGGACCCCGGCTCGAACCCAACTCCATCTCTGAAGCCGCTTCGCCTCTGCGCTTCACAGTCTCATCCCCCACACTCGGACCCTCACTCTCAGAATGCCACCTGTTGAGCAATTAACTCACTAGGCATTGCCCCCCTGTAACATATTTTGAATATGGGAATATTCATACACAGCTATTTAATCAGGGAACAATGAGGGTATTTTTTTGGCATTTCGGTGTGCTGTGGTAATGCACTGATAATAGGTACAGCACAAATTCCATCCCAATAATATCTTCCCATTGACATATTGGGATTCGAACCCGGGTCCATTGGATTACCAGTCCAGTGGCAAGACCACTCTGCCACACCTCCCCTATTAAGAGGGTAGTGCTTGTTTTTTGGTCTATCCATTTATTTATAAACAAAGTTTTAGTTTCCTCGCTAGACCTCCATCAAGCTTTAAAATCTCCCCTCCTAGACCCCCTTCCAAGATAAATTTGTAAATTTTTCGGTAGAAAAATATCCCGCCCAAATGCCGATTCCTCCAAATATTACAGGCTCGCTATCGCTCGTCAGGAAATGGGGAGAAACTTCTAAAATCGCCAAACTAATGGAACGAACGTCTTAAAACCTCAAAACTAATGGGGCTCAACATAATGGAGAAGGGGGTCTAGAAAAAGGACACTTATATTTTGCCCTTTTTATACCAATAATGTATTAGGACAACACAGCCATTTCCATTTTCGTGCATTCAGACGCACATGCATAGACACTCACACAGCCAAATATGTACACATAATTTACATACGCACTCGATTTATCACACACACACACACACACACACACAGCTCGTAGCCTAGTAGGTAGAGCTCTCGTCTCACACACGAGGGGTCGGGGGTTCAATCCCCGGCCGGGCGGAGACAAATTGGGCTTGTCTCCTTTCATGTGTTAGCCTCAGTTCACCTAGCTGTAAATAGGTACCTGGAATAAGTGGACGACGTTGTGACGTCCCATCTGGGGTTGGCAAAAATGGTACAAGGCGAGATGGGTATCATATGGTTCACCTAAGCTGATGGCTGCCTAAGCCTTCGGGCGAGACGGTACCGTCTATAGTGAGAATGGTACCATACAGATCCACCCTAAGCCTTCGTTTCCGATGTCGCCAATTGGCTAAAAATACAGACTACACACACATCCACAGCCATTCCAACAGTACATAAAACACTTAACATGCATTTCACGCAATACATTCCCAGTTAAGGAGGCGCGATAATAATGAGCTTAGCTCGCATTGCGTGGATTCCCCTTGACGAACAAGTAACTGAGTAACACACACACACACACACACACACACACACACACACACACACACACACACACACACACACACACACATAATATATATATAACTTTAGCTCTCACATTCTTAGAAACATTTGGAGTTGGGTTTTCTGTCATATAATTATGTAACTGATGCTGTGGTCTCTCTCTCTCTCTCTCTCTCTCTCTCTCTCTCTCTCTCTCTCTCTCTCTCTCTCTCTCTCTCTCTCTCTCTCTCTCTCTCTCTCTCTCTCTCTCTCTCAAGGCCAAGCTCCTCCTCGAGTAAGGGAGGTCCACCACTGTGTTTACATTGGTGACGTCACGGGGTTACTCACCTTCTGATTGGCTTGTACATGTTGGTTAACAGTGGAGGTTTTAATTGGGATTCACACACACATAGATTCTATATCTCTCTCTCACTCACTCACTCACTCACTCACTCACTCACTCACTCGGCAACGTCCGATCATAAAATCTTAAGAATCAACGTTATAAGCAAATATTCCACAGTAAAAACAACAGGAATGGTTTCGGACTTTAAAAACGCAAATTATGGCGGACTTAAGGAATCGCTATCAAACATACACTCAAACCTCATAAATATAAACGAAGTAAATGAACTATGGGGACATTTTAAAGTCTACAATTACAGAAGCGCATAAACAATTTGTACCCATGAAACCAAAACGTAATACGAAATCAAGTATGCCCCCTTGGTACAGTAGAGACATTGGCAAGGCAATAAGGAAAAGGAATCAACTCCACAAACTTGTAAAAAATAACACAAACACTGAAGTAATTAAAAACTTGTACAAAAATAGTAGAAGGGAAGTGAAAAAAATAATTAGGGCGAACAAACAAAATTACGAAATGACTATTGCCAGAGAGAGTGCCACAAACCCCAAAAAATTCTACAGTTACGTAAATAAAAATTTACAGATCAAAAGCGGAATCGGACCGCTAATAGAAGATGGCCAGACAATAACAGGTGACACAAACACGGCAAATATGCTCAACAAATATTTTGGCTCAGTTTTCACAGAAGTTATCGATCATACCCCTGAAAATAACACCTCAACTCATGTGATAGGAGATTTCACCATCAATGTTAGCGAAGTACAAAGCAAATTGAGTAATTTAAATGTAAATAAGACCCCGGGACCCGACATGCTCCACCCGAAAATAATTAAGAATGTTAAGGACGAAATAGCAAAACCCCTGACACAACTATTTAACTTATCATTACTACAGGGGATTGTACCGAGTGATTGGAAAGATGCGAACATTACGCCGATATACAAGAAGGGTAGCAAGGCCAAAGCGAGTAATTACAGACCAATTAGTCTAACTTCAATTGTAGGAAAAATCATGGAAAAAATTCTTAGAGATAAGATAGTAGATTACCTCGAATCAAACAACCTAATCAAAAATAGTCAACACGGCTTTAGATAAAATAAGTCATGCCTAACAAATTTGATTGAATTTTATAACAAACTATTCACATATAACGACATGACGAAATCACTAGATATAATCTTCTTGGACTTTCAAAAAGCTTTCGACAAGGTGCCTCACCGAAAACTATTGTCTAAACTGGAGAGGATAGGTATCAAAGGTGAAATTCATTCTTGGATAAAAAATTGGCTTACAGACAGAAGACAGAGAGTGGTGATAAATGGAGTGGAATCGGAGTGGGAGCCTGTCACTAGTGGAGTTCCACAGGGTTCAGTCCTTGGACCGGTCCTGTTTCTCATTTACATTAACGATATTGATGTAGGGGTAAACAACACCATTTCCAAATTCGCCGACGATACAAAAATAGGAAATACAGTCCTGAACGAAGATGATAGAAATGCGTTGCAATCTGATTTAAACAAGATATCAGAGTGGTCGAAAAAATGGCAGATGCCCTTCAATGTCGATAAATGTCAGGTGCTGCAGGTTGGTAGCAGAAATATGAAATACAAATACGAAATGAATGGCAAACAAACAAAAACCGCAACGGTAGTAAAAGACCTAGGGGTACTAATATCTGAAAACCTAAAAACTCCGACCAATGTATAATAAGGCAAATAAGGCAAACATAGAATTGGGCTTTATTAAACGAAAATTTACATATAAACATGAGAACGTAATAGTGCCACTGTTCAAAAGTATGGTGAGGCCCCACCTTGAATATGGTGTGCAGTTCTGGTCACCTTATCTGATCAAGGACATTGTAAGACTCGAGTCAGTACAGCGTAGAGCGACGAAGATGATACCCTCATTAAGAAATAAATGATATGAAGAAAGACTTAAACGATTGAACCTGTTCTCATTAAAAAAGAGGAGGTTGAGGGGTCAGCTTATTGAGTGCTTTAACATACTAAAAGGTTTCGACCAAAGTCGATGTAAATGCACTATTCACATTAAACAATACTAATCAAACTCGCGGAAATGGAATGAAATTAAAAACCAAAAAGGCAAACCTAGATGTCACAAAGAGTTTCTTCACCTACAGTGTGGCGACAGAGTGGAATAAACTACCAGCGAGAGTGGTGGAGAGCGACACAATAAACGCTTTCAAGGGAAGGCTTGACCTCTATCTGCAGAGGGCTGGGGTGATATGAAAAAGAAAAGAAGAACAAAAAATGTATATGTGTGTGCACTGTACAGTATGTATATATTATTATATATACTGTATATATATGTATGTATGTGTATGTATGTATGTGTATATATATATATATACCGGTATATATATATATATATATATATATATATATATATATATATATATATATATATATATTTATATAGTTTGTAAGGCCAGACTGCCTAGTAAGGACCTTGAGGTCTGTGTGGTCTGTGTATCTATGTAGCTGTGTGGGAGTCCCGTGATCTGGGGATTTACCAGTAGTTTGTCTTTTCTCTGTTCTTCTTGGTTCATCATGCGTAGACATACTGTGCATGTGTATACATACATAATCACACACACACACACATATATATATATATATATATATATATATATATATACATAGTAACACACGTCTCGCATACACAGTCACACATGTACATAAGTGCACATGGACATAAGCAGATGGTCATACACTCGGCCTATCACACATGCACATACACACAAGCATATGTATAGTCACACACGCACATGTAAGCAACAGTAACACACACATACTCAGGACACACACGCACACACACAGACAGAAACAAACATCCTGAGTACACACATGGGAATAATTAGGCTACTTAATATTTACATCAACATTTGGGGGAATTTTCTATGTTCCAATGTGATAATGATTGTTTTATAATATTGTGGTTGTGATTGTTTTAATTTTGTGGATGGCTCTTAGTATTTAGCTGCCATTTCATGATTTTATTAAGGTTAGGAAGGGCCAACGTCCACCATATTATTGATTCCGTTGGTTTATTTTGAATACCGGTACCGTTAGATTGCTATATTCTGCAGTGGAAGCATGTCTTGAATTTAGCAACTTAAGACATAACATAAAATAATATAAATTGATATAATACTATGTTTTATTATAGGCTAGCCTATAACAATACAGTGGAACTGGCGCTTTTCCCAAAAACAAAACGGCATACCCAGCTCTGCCATGGGTTACCATCATCACTGCTACGGTATGACCATCATAATCACTGCTATCATTTGTTTAATAATTTATAATACCGGTGATACTTTTACAAATAATGATTGTAATAATAATAATAATTATTATTATTATAATAATAGTACCGTAATAATCATATTGTTTATTTTTCTTATTTTTCCATTTCTTTTTCTTCTTTTTTTCTTTCCTGATTTAGTTTTTCTGTTTATTTTATTTTATTTTTATTCTATTTCTTTTCTTTATTTTCTTTTCTTATTTTTATTTTTATTCGGTTTCCTTTTCCTCTTATATTGTTCTTTCTGTTTTTCTTATTTCCTTATTATTTTTCTCAGTTATCAATATTATGCAGTTACCCAATCAATGTACTGTACTTACCAAATTATATTAATGTGTGTGATTTATATTAGGTTTTAGGCCAGGTTATATATATACCGGTACTGTCTGTGGTACCGGTAAGAAATAGTGGCCTTTTTTTTTATTATATAGAATTTCTGCCCAAAGACCAAACTCTATAGGCCTATACCGGTACTGCACTAAATCAACTAAATTATGGGTCGATTACTTTAGGACAAGTTGGGTTAGGATAGGCTGGAACTAAAATTGGATGGTTTGGTTTACGTTAGGTTGGGATAGGAAGCTTGATGGGGGTCTAGGGAGGAAACAAAAACAAAAATGATAAAACAATATATAAATAAGCAAATAAATACCCCCATCTCCCCTTAATATTTTAGTGTAATTTAGCCTTTCTTCAGGAACCTAACATAAACCATAATGAAACCTGACCTAACCTGCTCTGTAAGAAAATCAAGGGTACCGGTATGCAAAAGCATATAAGATCATTGGGTATAATGAGTTACCTTGGTCTCCTAATATAAGATGGGTATATTTACACCAATATCCATTCAGTGTGTAGGCTATGCTGTTATGGACATCTTGATTATGTGAGTAAAATAACATCCTTTTAACATTGAATCCGTACACTTTAAAAATATACCATTGTTTTTACTGTCACAGGACAGGCAGCAGTATTGCCAACGTACCGGTAATGCATTAATTTTAATGGTCACACACTTAGAGTATAATACAGTTAAGATACCGGTACCGTAATATTGAATAAGATTTTCGAACATCTTAATTTACTACCATTTGCTGTTGATATTACAGATAATGTTTGCAGTGTGTTGTTGTTGTTGTTGTTCCCCAAGCTGCCTGGCCGAACAGCCCCAAGGCCCCGAGCAAGGCCAAGGCCATAACAGAGCGCCCCCACAGAACCCTCCCTGCCGACCACAATAAAGCCTGGGTGACCGAAGCCACTCCATGGCGGGGAGCTGAGGAGGGTGCGGAAACGCCCGGGAAACCAAAGCCCCAGCCAAGGTCCTGTGCCACTCAGCAATTATGAAGGGAAAGTTGAGGGGCAAGGGAAAATTGTGACGCTTAGGCTTCCAATCTTGGTAGATTGGGAGGTCAATCCACGGAAAAGACGCCGTCACTTGAGATCTAGAAAATATATAAGTAAAAGGAACAGTCAGAGTAAGCTATGGGTATGGCAGAGATCGCTCAGGTCTCACTCTGATAGACCAGCCCATCACCATTGTTTGCAGTGTGTTCTTTGACAATACTAACGTGTTTCTAATAGCCTGCGACTATTTCTATTTGTTATCCGTCGGCAAGATGCCCTCTCAATTGTATGGGTATAAAAAGGGTACCGGTATGTATCTACCCGTTTAAAGGTATATCGATGGTAATAAACCCATCTTATACAAGGATACAAAGTAATATCACCAGCAATATACCCAATGATCTTATACTTTGGTTTTGTTTTACCTTTGATATTTTTACGGTGTGTCAATATAGTGTCCTTTTCTCTAGAGATATATATATATATATATATATATATATATATATATATATATATATATATATATATATATATATATATATATATATATATATATATATATATATATATATATATATATATCTATATATACTGTATATATAGCCTATATATATATATACAGTATATGTTTTTTTGTTTTTGTTTTTTTGCCAGTACGTGGGTTGCCTACACTGTAAGAAATATACGTTATCAAAAGGGTACCTGTAGGCTATATAAGATCATTGGGTATGTTTATAGTGATATTCCTTTCTATCCTTGTATTAGATGGGCTTGTTACCTTTCTATCCTTGTATTAGATGGGTTTTTTACCTTTCTATCTTTGTATTAGATGGGTTTGTTACCTTTCTAACCTTGTATTAGATGGATTTGTTACTTTCTATCCTTGTATTAGATGGATTTGTTACTTTCTATCCTTGTATTAGATGGATTTGTTACTTTCTATCCTTGTATTAGATGGATTTGTTACTTTCTATCCTTGTATTAGATGGATTTGTTACTTTCTATCCTTGCATTAGATGGATTTGTTACTTTCTATCCTTGTATTAGATGGATTTGTTAGCTTTCTATCCTTGTATTAGATGGGTTTGTTAGCTTTCAATCCGTGTATTAGATTGATTTGTTACCTCATGAATATACCTTAATATGGGTAGATTATTATGGACACATTAACCCCTAGAAGATTATGATGCACTTTGAGTTAAAATTCATCATAATCTTCTAGGCGTTAATGATTGCCATCATAAACTGTCAACATCTTTGACAGTTTATGCTGGCAATCATTAGACGATTTTATACTATTTAGGAAGGATCTTTTGGAATTATAAGGGTGAAGGCCATCTCAATCAACCCTCTGACTTCCACATGCCCTTCCTAATCTGAGTTAAATCTTCTAATAATAGCTAGAAAACAGGAAAGATATGCGTCATCGTATCTACTAAGGGTTAATTGACCACTTGCAAGTTTCAGGCTATATGGAAGTTGGAGCTGTAGACATTGATTTTAAGCAAAATTTACCAGTCAAAATACGGTCTTATTACATTTATAAACATATAAAGCCAGATTAATTATATTTTCTATTCATCAAAAATCTACATTACTATTGCATTTCTGTTCTATGTCGATGTGTACGGCTCCAACTTCCTTATAGCCTCAAACTCGCAAGTGGTTAATTACCCCGTGAAATGCCCTAGCTTCGGACGGGGGCCATACTTCGGACATTTATGGATAAAATTATGTAAGCTACAGTTATGGAAAAATTACTGCATTATGGAAGAACACCGCAGACATACTTGTTTTTCCATAACATCGTGTATTTATCCCATAACTGTGGTTCATTGTATATACTTTCTAGAGTGTCGTCCGAAGTTACGTCATGTTACCGGTACCTATAGTCAGATGGTTGGGGTGGAGTAATGAAATAGATATTGTATTTAGCAATCACTTTTATTTTATCGATAATTATAATACCCGGTACAAATGCAGTCGAATACAGTGATATTTCCCTAGCCTATATATAAACACAATGCTAAAGATCAATAGGCCTATACCACGATGTAGTCAATAGGTGGTATAATTTCTACATACATAATTTTGATTATTTGTGTTTAAGCCGATACATGACTTAAATTTCCTTTATGAAGCACACATAACACTAAAATGATAACAATCACAGACATAGTAATGATGCCTTATGAGACTTAGTAATGATGCCTTATGAGACTTAGTAATGATGCCTTATGAGACTTAGAATGAATAAGAATAAATGAATGTAATGTAGAGAGGCTGTAGAGATGGATGTAATGTAGAGAGGCTGTAGAGATGGATGCATGAATTTGTATTAATAATGTGATGTTTTGTATGGAAGGAAACTTAGCACAGACAAATGTACACATTTATCTCGAGGAAGGGGGGGGGGGGTATTATTATAAGCTTGATGGTAATCTAGGGAGCAAACTAAAAAATAAATAAATTAATTAATTAAAAATTAATACCGGTAGTAAAAAAGGTAAATAAATAACATAAAATCCTCCTCTTACAGAAGGTATGAAAAGGGTAGTTAAAAGTGTCCCATACTAAATAACCATATAAAAGTATAATAAGTACCTTCGTGTATTGTTCATTCTGTTATTATTATTCATTTTATGGCGTGTAAGGAAGGATGGTTTCTCTGACATTAGGTCATGATGATGAGTTTGTCGGTGGTGATAGTTTTTTATTATCGTATGTATTATTCATGTGTGTGTGTGTGTGTGTGTGTGCGTGAATGACTGGTGCTAGATAGGCCTAGTCTACAACGATAGGAATGTATGACAGCAACATGTTTTATGATTGCAATAAAACAAGACTTCTCCAAATGTGACTGGAAGAGAGAGAGAGAGAGAGAGAGAGAGAGAGAGAGAGAGAGAGAGAGAGAGAGAGAGAGAGAGAGAATCAATCAATCAATCAATCAATCAATCAATCAAATGAATCCACCACGACTTTTAATTACTGTTGATCCAGTTTTGAGCGTCCGCCTCTGTGATCTTGCCCGCGTTGTGAGCCTTCTCCACAAAGTCCAACACAGTCTTACCAACCACCCCAGACTGGCTACGAGTAAGAGCTGGAAATATAGAAAAATACGTTAATACAGATAAATGGCACTCTCATTCGTATATACCGTATATATATCAAAATACTGGTTAGTTATATGAATAATTGGTTTAACCCTGGTCTGGAATCGAACCACGGCCAATCAGGATGAATATAATCAATCTGTCTCCCTATCTCTATATCTACCTATTTGTATCAGTCTCTATCTCTCTGAAGTCAAATAAGTATATAAAACAAACTAAATCCCCGTTTTCTATCGTCTGATAAAGTGCCAGTACCGGTACCGAAAATCGCTACAATAATGCCACAACCTCTAGAACATCGCTCTAAAATGGCTCAAATCTCCAGAATATCGCTAGAATTCATGCCACCAGATGTATAATGTGGCTCTAGATCGAAGTAAACACCTCTAGATCTAGCGGGAAAGTAGCTAAATTGGCAACACTGGGGTATTTGTTTACTATCTAGCGGACTTGATTTGGTAACCCTGTCCCACTACTAACCTCTCTCTTTCTTTCTCTCTCTCTCTCTCTCTCTCTCTCTCTCTCTCTCTCTCTCTCTCTCTCTCTCTCTCTCTCTTTTTCTCTCTCTCTTTCTCGTAGGCTACACATCTACCTATCTATCTTTGAAATCAAATAACTAAATACAAACTACTGATAAACCGCGCGTCCACTACTAACCTTCCCCCCTGATCCCGGGCCAGCCAGGGCACCACACTCGGCCCACGTAGTAGAGTTGCCACCTCTTGATCTTGGGCTTCACGCTGTAGTTGCACGTCTGGTCTAGCAAGTCGAAGGCACCGTTCTGCCAAAGTCTGGAGGGAGAGAGAGAGGGAGAGTTGGTTAAGGGGACAGTGGTTATTTTGGGGGGTCTGTGTTTTAAATTTATATATTATTATTTTTTTTTTTTTTAGTTTCCTCCCTAGACATCCATCAAACTTAATAAAAAAAAAATATATTAAATCCCCCTTCAAGATTAATTTGTAAATTTGTCCGTACAAAAATGGTTTCTTTTAAATTACAGGTTCGCTATCGCTCGCCAGGAAAATATCGACACCTGCATGGCACGAAAGGTCTTAAAATTGACAGAAATGGATGGAAAAATGTATATATGGATTGGTAGATAGAATAATAGGTACCGGGTAGATAGACAATAAGTTAAACATAGATTGACTAATAAGGAAATGGATGGTGTGTGTGCGTGTATATCTATATTTTATTAATTTCACCACAACACCAAACACCCCCAATGAAATCAATTAAAGTATATATGTGATCCACCGGGATTCGAACCTGGGTTATCACGCACAGATTGTTGCCACCTTAACCATTACACCACCAGGACGGTTAAAGGTTTATGCACACGCCTACGACTTATTATCCATTCTCGAATACTGGATATTAATCTAATGTTGATATTCCCAACCGCGCTATGGTAGCCTAATGTTTAAGTGATATATATATATATATATATATATATATATATATATATATTGAGAATATATCACAAATACACGTGAGCCACTAAATGTTTCTAGTCTCTCAGTGGGGATCGAACCATCGACCATCAGGATGATAGGATTTAGACTGCCGTGGTGTAATTGATTAAAGCGTCGGCTATCATCCTGATGGTCGATGGTTCGATCCCCACTGAGAGACTAGAAACATATATATATATATAATGAGAGGTAGGATATGCACATTGGTGATATATATTGGTTAGCAAGTTGATAAGAGACCTCTAGCAATACAATGGGTAAAGTCGATCTCAAGTACGGTACCGGTAACCCATTGCCTCTCGCATATCATTTATAATCTTAATACAATCTTAATAATCATCCTAATAAAAATAAATGCATGTACCCTGGCATACCGAAATGAATAAGGGGGAATGGGCCGGTTTTCTGGACCACTTTCTCCCTCATGTTTAGCCCCATTAGTTTTCAGATGTTAAGATGTTTTCCCCATTAGTTACCCGGTAGTTGGTTTTGAGACCTTTCGCCACATTTCTTAGTCAATATTTAGACCATTCGTGCTATTTAGGTGTATTTTTTTTTCCCTGGCGAACGATAGTGAGCCTGTAATGTTGGAAGAACCGGACTTCGGCCGGGACATTTTTCTACCGAAAAATTTACAAATTAATCTAGAAGGGGGATCTAATGGATGTTTTTTTTTTTTTAATTTGATGGAGGTCTAGGGACGAAACTAGAAAAAGAATGACTACATGCACAAAAAATCCCCCCCCCCAAAAAAAAAAACCACAAAAACAAATTTGGAGTGGCTTTGTTATGTGTGTTATTAGTCTGTATATGATTAAAGTCACTCACCCCGAAATCTTGCTTACTAGTACTGGCACAATGGCTTGCCAATCGGCTTGTGCCGATACTGGCTGGGGGATGTAGGCCACCGCCGCTAGCGCCACCACCAGGAGGGCCACGCCGCTTCCTCGCATCTTCAAGGGCTTCTTAGGGGCTTCCTGTAACTGCCGAGCTGGTTGATTATTATCTGTATGCTTCTCTTTATGCTTCTATGCTTGCCGAGGGTGAAGCAGCGTCTGATGGTTGGTGGTCTGGTTCAGGGGTATTTATATGCTCCTGGTGTTCGTGGGTTGAGGTGTCGGTGTTTACATTTCTCTTAGACTTTCAAACCGGTATATTATTAGTGGAGTCTAAGTTTAAAACCGACTATGAGAATTACATACTTGCTTTTAAATAGTATCACGTATGTAGTAATCGAGGTGGAATTATTATATGAGGTTTTAATAGTAGTTTTGATGAGGAAATATATAACTGGAGTGGTGGTATGTGGCAGGTTAGTAATGCCGTGACGTCAGAGGTGGGAGTTCCCGTAAGTACACAGAGAGTACAAAGGAGTACAAAGGATATCAAGCAACAACAGGTCTAGTGACTCTTCTAGGCTGCTTGTCCTCCAAAACACTGAGGATCAAGTGTCCAAACAGTGGTTTAGAGTGGGTAAGGGAACATTGGAAAGGGAACTACTGCCCTGGAACTAATGTCCGTGGCAGGATTAGGAAGTTAGTAGGGGACAGATGGGTTAGTAGCTGAGGGGAGGATAAAATAAAGTTATTAATTTACAAACGCAGTCAGTTGTGAGTTTGATGAGAGATATTTGTCTAGGCGAAGTTTAAATGAATCAACGGTGCTGCAGTCTATGACATCTCGGGGAAGCCCATTCCATAAGTTGACAACTCGATTGAAGAAGAAATTCTTAGCTTCGTGTGAGTTAAAAGATTTACCAATAATTTTGCAACCGTTTCCCCGCGTGTAATTAGATTGGTCGATAGTGAAGTACTTACTACAGTTCATATTGTCGATGCCTTTGATGATTTTTAACACTTGAATTAAGTCGCCTCTTAATCTGCGCTTTGTTAAAGGAAATAGATTTAATTCTCTAACACGCTCCTCGTATGGTTTGTTCTTTAGGCTAGGTATAATTTTGGTAACTCTACGTTGAACTCGTTCTAGCTTGTCTATATCTTTTTGGTAATAAGTCGTAAGTATACATTACGGCGCAGTGAACCGGTTACGTCATTGGGATTTTTCAGTGTTCGTTCAGGCACTTTATAAAATTTGTGGAACTGTTATATTTAATGCAGAGATATGTACGAATGGCTTTGTTTTCATCACTTAGCGGCGCTCCTTAACCATACGATGATTATATATGTATTAGGGGCTAACCTTAGAAGATTTTATTCAGCTTAGGAAAGAACTCGGGGTAATAACCTAAAATAAGAATTTCGAAAACTGCAATCAATATTACGGTTTCTCACCTACATTATACCTCCAAATTACGATTATGAGACTGTTAATAACTAGTATTATTGTTTGTTAGGCAAGCTTATGACTCTAAGAAATGCGGTATTAACCCCTTCCGTACCGGCCACGACTTTTTAACATTATTCTGACAACTATTAGACGATTTTAGTCAATTTCAAAAGGGCCTCCAGCAATTAACAGCCTTCGAACTATCTCCCTTAACCGTTTTCACTATCACACATCATATTTAAACTGTAAAAAATCGTCTAAATGTAGCTAAAATGAAGCTAAAAAGACGTCACCGGTACAGAAGGGGTTAAGGGGGTGATGGGCGTATGTATTTGCTTTTTTTTTTCTTCCCTAGACCTCCATCAAACCTACCCCTCCTCTCCCCCCCCCCCCCCAAGACCCTCCTTCAAGATAAATGTGTACATTTTTTGATCGAAAAATATCCCGGCCGAATGCCAGATCCTCTTAACTTCGCCTACAGGCTCGCTATTGATCGCCAGGGAAAAATCGACACCTAAATGACACGAAAAGTCATAATATTGACATAGAAATGGGGCGAAAGGTCTTACAATTGGCAAACTAGTGGCCCGAACGTCTTAAAATTTGATAACTAATGGGGCTAAACATGAAGTAGGGGGACCAGCAAAGCGACCCATCTCCCCTTGTCCCCTTAAGCTGTCAATAATGCGCCAGTTATGGGACAGCTTAGAATGGTTCTGTGAGAGTCAAGAAGCTACAGCCCTTTAATCAATTACCGAACTGGAGGTAATTTCTTATTTGAACATAATATAGTCTTATCGATTCAAATTAAGCCAAAAATCTTGACCAATTACCTCTAGAACTTTAAAAGGACGAGAGCAATCGAGCTAATACTACTACCATTTGGGAAGAGTCGGGCAGTAAGTAGGTGTGGAAAATTATAGACTAATAATAACGGACTGATCGAGCTAACACTTCTACTATTTTGTGAAGAGTCGGCCAGGGTATAGATGTGGAAAATTACAGCCCATTTGCTCCAGCCCGTTTTGAGTTACAGAGGTTCCTCTTTAATTACAGGCTCGCTATCGCTCACTTGGAATAAAATCGACACCTAAATGACACGAAAGGTCTTAACATTGACAGAAATGGGGCGAAAGTTCTTAAATTCACCTAACTAATGGGGCGCACGACTTAAAATCTCAAAAGCAATGGGGCTACTCATGAGGGAGAAAGGGGTCCAGAAAAAATCCCTCAATTGGAAATCACCCCTTAAGCTAATCCGCCGAGTCTCAGAAAATATAGTTATGCAATTATATATTTTTGTCGGATTGTTGTGGGAAACCGTATCACATTATTATATATTTTTTGATTCATCCCTTTTCCATTTTATATATATTGTACATTTATTCTATACATTAACTTATAAGCTTCTAATAAGCATAACTAATATTGACTGTACAGCAATGTAAGTTTTTTTTGTTCTTATATTTTTTTTACGGAAATAATCCCTTCATTGTTCGATGCTGCGTGTTTACATTATCCTGGCTGTCACTAGAAGACTTTATTTAGCTTAGGATGGATCTCTAGCAATCGAAAGGGGTAAAATTCACCTCGGTTTTAAGCTTTCTACTTCCACATTTTCCTTCCGTGACAGTCGGATCTTTTTTACCCCTCCCTGTTTCACTCCATTACTTTCGATATTATAAGACGTTTCACCTCATTGGTTGGGAGCCTTCTATTAAATTAATTTATATTTAGAAATATGCCTTAAATAAAGTAGATTTTTTTTTTTTTTTTTTTTTTTCTATATTCCCTCTCGGGCATAGGCTGAGAGCCTTTATACTACACCGCTGAACACAGTGAGGCCCGTGAGGTCTTGTTCCAGTCTAGGGAGTGAGACATGCGAAGGACCCCGGCTCGAACCCAACTCCATCTCTGAAGCCGCTTCGCCTCTGCGCTTCACAGTCTCATCCCCCACACTCGGACCCTCACTCTCAGAATGCCACCTGTTGAGCAATTAACTCACTAGACATTGCCCCCCTGTAACATATTTTGAATATGGGAATATTCATACACAGCTATTTAATCAGGGAACAATGAGGGTATTTTTTTGGCATTTCGGTGTGCTGTGGTAATGCACTGATAATAGGTACAGCACAAATTCCATCCCAATAATATCTTCCCATTGACATATTGGGATTCGAACCCGGGTCCATTGGATTACCAGTCCAGTGGCAAGACCACTCTGCCACACCTCCCCTATTAAGAGGGTAGTGCTTGTTTTTTGGTCTATCCATTTATTTATTAACAAAGTTTTAGTTTCCTCGCTAGACCTCCATCAAGCTTTAAAATCTCCCCTCCTAGACCCCCTTCCAAGATAAATTTGTAAATTTTTCGGTAGAAAAATATCCCGCCCAAATGCCGATTCCTCCAAATATTACAGGCTCGCTATCGCTCGTCAGGAAATGGGGAGAAACTTCTAAAATCGCCAAACTAATGGAACGAACGTCTTAAAACCTCAAAACTAATGGGGCTCAACATAATGGAGAAGGGGGTCTAGAAAAAGGACACTATATTTTGCCCTTTTTATACCAATAATGTATTAGGACAACACAGCCATTTCCATTTTCGTGCATTCAGACGCACATGCATAGACACTCACACAGCCAAATATGTACACATAATTTACATACGCACTCAATTTATCACACACACACACACACACACACACACACACACATATAAAACTTTAGCTCTCACATTCTTAGAAACATTTGCGGTTGGGATTTCTATCATATATGTAACTAATGCTGTGGTTTCTCTCTCTCTCTCTCTCTCTCTCTCTCAAGGCCAAGCTCCTCCTCGAGTAAGGGAGGTCCACCACTGTGTTTACATTGGTGACGTCACGGGGTTACTCGCCTTCTGATTTGCTTGTGCATGTTGGCTAACAGTGGAGGTTTTAATTGGGATTCACACGTACATCCTATATATCTCTCTCTCTCACACACACACACTCACTCTCACTATCACTATCACTATCACTCTCACTCTCTCTCTCTCTCTCTCTCTCTCTCTCTCTCTCGTGTGGGAGTCCCGTGATCTGGGGATTTACCAGTAGTTTGTCTTTTCTCTGTTCTTCTTGGTTAATCATACGTAGACATACTGTGCATGTGTATACATACATAATCACACACACACACACACACACACACACATATACATACATAGTCACACACGTCTCACATACACAGTCAAACAGCCTGTAGCCTAGTGGTAGTGCTCTCGTCTCACACACGAGGGGCCGGGGGTTCAATTCCCGGCCGGGCGGAGACAAATTGGGCTTGTAAATAATACAGACTACACACACATCCACAGCCATTCCAACGATACATATAACACCTACACATATAGGAGGCGGGAAATAACGAGCATGCTCACTCCCGCAATACAACTAGAGTAAGTACATGGACATAAGCAGATGGTCAGCAGACTCAGCCTATCGCAGACATACTCAGGACACATACACACACACACACAGACTTAAACAAACATCCTGAGTACACACATGGGAATAATTACTTAATATTTACATCAACATTTGGGGGACTTTTCTATGTTAGATATGTATTTCCAATGTGATAATGATTGTTTTATAATATTGTGGTTGTGATTGTTATAATTTTGTGGATGGCTCTTAGTATTTAGCTGCCATTTCATGATTGTATTAAGGTTAGGAAGGGCCAACGTCCACCATATTATAGATTCCGTTGGTTTATTTTGAATACCGGTACCGTTAGATTGGTATATTCTGCAGTGGAAGCATGTCGTGAATTTAGCAACTTAAGAAATAACATAAAATAATATAAATTGATATAATACTATGTTTTATTATAGGCTAGCCTATAACAATAGTGGAACTGGCGCTTTTCCCAAAAACAAAACGGCATACCCAGCTCTGCCATGGGTTACCATCATCACTGCTACGGTATGACCATCATAATCACTGCTATCATTTGTTTAATAATTTATAATACCGGTGATACTTTTACTAATAATGATTGTAATAATAATAATTATTATTATTATTATAATAATAGTACCGTAATAATCATATTGTTTATTTTTCTTATTTTTCCATTTATTTTTCTTCTTTTTTTCTTTCCTGATTTTGTTTTTCTGTTTATTTTATTTTATTTTATTCTATTTATTTTCTTTATTTTCTTGTTCTTATTTTTATTCCGTTTCCTTTTCCTCTTATATTGTTCTTTCTGTTTTTCTTATTTCCTTATTATTTTTCTCAGTTATCAATATTATGCAGTTACCCAATCAATGTACTGTACTTACCAAATTATATTAATGTGTGTGATTTATATTAGGTTTTAGGCCAGGTTATATATATACCGGTACTGTCTGTGGTACCGGTAAGAAATAGTGGCCTTCTTTTTTATTATATAGAATTTCTGCCCAAAGACCAAACTCTATAGGCCTATACTGCACTAAATCAAGTAAATTATGGGTCGATTACTTTAGGACAAGTTGAGTTAGGATAGGCTGGAACTACAATTGGATGGTTTGGTTGGTTTACGTTAGGTTGGGATAGGAAGCTTGATGGGGGTCTAGGGAGGAAACAAAAACAAAAATGATAAAACAATATACAAATAAGCAAATAAATACCCCCATCTCCCCTTAATGTTTTAGTGTAATTTAGCCTTTCTTCAGGAACCTAACATAAACCATAATGAAATCTGACCTAACCTGCTCTGTAAGAAAATCAAGGGTACCGGTATGCAAAAGCATATAAGATCATTGGATATAATGAGTTACCTTGGTCTCCTAATATAAGATGGGTATATTTACACCAATATCCATTCAGTGTGTAGGCTATGCTGTTATGGACATCTTGATTATGTGAGTAAAATAACATCCTTTTAACATTGAATCCGTACACTTTAAAAATATACCATTGTTTTTACTGTCACAGGACAGGCAGCAGTATTCCCAACGTAATGCATTAATTTTAATGGTCACAAACTTAGAGTATAATACAGTTAAGATACCGGTACCGTAATATTGAATAAGATTTTTGAACATCTTAATTTACTATCATTTGCTGTTGATATTATTATGTTCCTTCCAACAACCAACTATACTCCTAAAATCGATTAATGAAATTTACAAACACATGTGGCAGTCCGTGGATTCGAACCCAGGATGCTCACACCGAAAATCAACACCTTATGCATCGCACCACGAAGACGGTTAAAGGATGGTGGACACTGCCTACGATTTATTATGCAACTTCGAATCCTGCATATCAATCTAAGCATTTACACACATCCCAACTGCAACTCACGTAGGCTATGCATATGTGAATGGAAAGAGCAATTAATGGGGCCTTAACCACTAGGGAAGTCCTCTCGATAAATTACCCCTGAACCAATATCAATTATTATGTTCCTTGAAACAACCAACTATACTCCTAAAATCGATTAATGAAATTTACAAATACATGTGGCAGTCCGTGGATTCGAACCCAGGATGCTCACACCGAAAATCAACACCTTATGCATCGCACCACGAAGACCGTTAAAGGATGGTGGACACTGCCTACGATTTATTACAGATAATGTTTGCAGTGTGTTGTTGTTGTTGTTGTTGTTCCTCAGGCTGTCTGGCCAAACAGCCCCAAGGGCTCAAGCAAGGCCAAGGCCATAAATGAGCGCCCCCACAAAACCCTCCCTGCTTACCACTAACAAAGCCCGGGTGACCGAAGCCACTCAAAGGCAGGGAGCTGAGGAGGGTGCGGAAACGCCCGGGAAACCAAAGCCCCACCCAAGTCCTGTGCCACTCAGCAATTATGAAGGGAAAGTTGAGGGGCAAGGGAAAAATGTGACGCTTAGGCTCCCAATCTTGGCAGTAAGGAGGTCAATCCACGGAAAAGACGCCGTCACTTGAGATCTAGAAGATATATAAGTAAAAGGAACAGTCAGAGTAAGCTATGAGTATGGCAGAGATCGCTCAGCTCTCACTCTGATAGACCAGCCCATCACCATTGTATGCAGTGTGTTCTTTGACAATACTAACGTGTTTCTAATAGCCTGCGACTATTTCTATTTGTTATCCGTCGGCAAGATGCCCTCTCAATTGTATGGGTATAAAAAGGGTACCGGTATGTATCTACCCGTTTATAGGTATATCGATGGTAATAAACCCATCTTATACAAGGATACAAAGTAATATCACCAGCAATATACCCAATGATCTTATACTTTGGTTTTGTTTTACCTTTGATATTTTTACGGTGTGTCAATATAGTGTCCTTTTATCTAGATATATATAATGTTTATATATATATATATATATATATATATATATATATATATATATATATATATATATATATATATATATATATATATATATACTGTATATATAGCCTATATATATATATATATATATGTTTTTTTTTGCCAGTACGTGGGTTGCCTACACTGTAAGAAATATACGTTATCAAAAGGGTACCTGTAGGCTATACTGTATAAGATCATTGGGTATGTTTATAGTTATATTACTTTCTATCCTTGTATTAGATGGGCTTGTTACCTTTCTATCCTTGTATTACATGGGTTTTTTACCTTTCTATCTTTGTATTAGATGGGTTTGTTACCTTTCTAACCTAGTATTAGATGGATTTGTTACTTTCTATCCTTGTATTAGATGGATTTGTTACTTTCTATCCTTGTATTAGATGGATTTGTTACTTTCTATCCTTGTATTAGATGGATTTGTTACTTTCTATCCTTGTATTAGATGGATGTGTTACTTTCTATCCTTGTATTAGATGGATTTGTTACTTTCTATCCTTGTATTAGATGGGTTTGTTACTTTCTATCCTTGTATTAGATGGATTTTTTACTTTCTATCCTTGTATTAGATGGATTTGTTACTTTCTATCCTTGTATTAGATGGATTTGTTAGCTTTCTATCCTTGTATTAGATGGGTTTGTTACTTTATATCCTTGTATTAGATGGATTTGTTACTTTATATCCTTGTATTAGATGGATTTGTTACTTTCTATCCTTGTATTAGATGGGTTTGTTACTTTCTATCCTTGTATTAGATGGATTTTTTACTTTCTATCCTTGTATTAGATGGATTTGTTAGCTTTCTATCCTTGTATTAGATGGATTTGTTACCTTTCTATCCTTGTATTAGATGGATTTGTTAGCTTTCTATCCTTGTATTAGATGGATTTGTTAGCTTTCTATCCTTGTATTAGATGGATTTGTTAGCTTTCTATCCTTGTATTAGATGGATTTGTTAGCTTTCTATCCTTGTATTAGATGGATTTGTTAGCTTTCTATCCTTGTATTAGATGGATTTGTTAGCTTTCTATCCTTGTATTAGATGGATTTGTTAGCTTTCTATCCTTGTATTAGATGGATTTGTTAGCTTTCTATCCTTGTATTAGATGGATTTGTTACCTTTCTATCCTTGTATTAGATGGATTTGTTAGCTTTCTACCCTTGTATTAGATGGATTTGTTAGCTTTCTATCCTTGTATTAGATGGGTTTGTTAGCTTTCTATCCTTGTATTAGATGGGTTTGTTAGCTTTCAATCCGCGTATTAGATGAATTTGTTACCTCATGAATATACCTTAATATGGGTAGATTATTATGGACACATTAACCCCTAGAAGATTATGATGCACTTTGAGTTAAAATTCATCATAATCTTCTAGGCGTTAATGATTGCCATCATAAACTGTCAACATATTTGACAGTTTATGCTGGCAATCATTAGACGATTTTATACTATTTAGGAAGGATCTTTTGGAATTATAAGGGTGAAGGCCATCTCAATCAACCCTCTGACTTCCACATAACCTTCCTAATCTGAGTTAAATCTTCTAATAATAGCTAGAAAACAGAAAAGAGATGCGTCATCGTATCTACTAAGGGTTAATTGACCACTTGCAAGTTTCAGGCTATAAGGAAGTTGGAGCTGTAGACATTGATTTTAAGCAAAATTACCAGTCAAAATACGGTCTTATTACATTTATAAACATATAAAGCCAGATTAATTATATTTTCTATTCATCAAAAATCTACATTACTATTGCATTTCTGTTCTATGTCGATGTGTACGGCTCCAACTTCCTTATAGCCTCAAACTCGAAAGTGGTTAATTACCCAGTGAAATACCCTAGTTTCGGACGGGGGCCATACTTCGGACATTTATGGATAAAATTATGTAAGCTACAGTTATGGAAAAATGACTGCATTATGGAAGAACACCGCAGACATACTTGTTTTTCCATAACATCGTGTATTTATCCCATAACTGTGGTTCATTGTATATATTTTCTAGAGTGTCCGAAGTTATCTCCCCGTCCGAAATTACATCATGTTACCGGTACCTATAGTCAGATGGTTGGGGTGGAGTAATGAAATAGATCTTGTATTTAGCAATCACTTTTATTTTATCGATAATTATAATACCCGGTACAAATGCAGTCGAATACAAAGTGATATTTCCCAAGCCTATATATAAACACAATGCTAAAGATCAATAGGCCTATACCACGATGGTATAATTAGGTGGTATAGGTGGTATAATTTCTACATAAATAATTTTGATTATTTGTGTTTAAGCTGATACATGACTTAAATTTCCTTTATGAAGCACACATAACACTAAAATGATAACAATCACAGACATAGTAATGATGCCTTATGAGACTTAGAATGAATAAGAATAAATGAATGTAATGTAGAGAGGCTGTAGAGATGGATGCATGAATTTGTATTAATAATGTGATGTTTTGTATGGAAGGAAACTTAACACAGAAAAATGTACACATTTATCTCGAGGAAGGGGGGGGGGGTATTATTATAAGCTTGATGGTAATCTAGGGAGCAAACTAAAAAATAAATAAATTAATTAAAAATTAATACCGGTAGTAAAATTAATAGTAAAAAAGGCAAATAAATAACATAAAATCCTCCTCTTACAGAAGGTATGAAAAGGGTACCGGTAGTTAAAAGTGTCCCATAATAAATAACCATATAAAAGTATAATAAGTACCTTCGTGTATTGTTCATTCTGTTATTATTATTCATTTTATGGCGTGTAAGGAAGGATGGTTTCTCTGACATTAGGCTATGATGATGAGTTTGTCGGTGGTGATAGTTTTTTATTATCGTATGTATTATTCATGTGTGTGTGTGTGTGTGTGTTCGTGAATGACTGGTGCTATGACTGATGCTAGATAGGCCTAGTCTACAACGATAGGAATGTATGACAGCAACATGTTTTATGATTGCAATAAAACAAGACTTCTCCAAATGTGACTGGAAGAGAGAGAGAGAGAGAGAGAGAGAGAGAGAGAGAGAGAGAGAGAGAATCAATCTATCAATCAATCAATCAATCAAATGAATCCACCACGACTTTTAATTACTGTTGATCCAGTTTTGAGCGTCCGCCTCTGTGATCTTGCCCGCGTTGTGAGCCTTCTCCACAAAGTCCAACACAGTCTTACCAACCACCCCAGACTGGCTACGAGTAAGAGCTGGAAATATAGAAAAATACGTTAATACAGATAAATGGCACTCTCATTCGTATATACCGTATATATATCAAAATACTGGTTAGTTATATGAATAATTGGTTTAACCCTGGTCTGGAATCGAACCACGGCCAATCAGGATGAATATAATCAATCTGTCTCCCTATCTCTATATCTACCTATTTGTATCAGTCTCTATCTCTCTGAAGTCAAATAAGTATATAAAACAAACTAAATCCCCGTTTTCTATCGTCTGATAAAGTGCCAGTACCGGTACCGAAAATCGCTACAATAATGCCACAACCTCTAGAACATCGCTCTAAAATGGCTCAAATCTCCAGAATATCGCTAGAATTCATGCCACCAGATGTATAATGTGGCTCTAGATCGAAGTAAACACCTCTAGATCTAGCGGGAAAGTAGCTAAATTGGCAACACTGGGGTATTTGTTTACTATCTAGCGGACTTGATTTGGTAACCCTGTCCCACTACTAACCTCTCTCTTTCTTTCTCTCTCTCTCTCTTTTTCTCTCTCTCTTTCTCGTAGGCTACACATCTACCTATCTATCTTTGAAATCAAATAACTAAATACAAACTACTGATAAACCGCGCGTCCACTACTAACCTTCCCCCCTGATCCCGGGCCAGCCAGGGCACCACACTCGGCCCACGTAGTAGAGTTGCCACCTCTTGATCTTGGGCTTCACGCTGTAGTTGCACGTCTGGTCCAGCAAGTCGAAGGCACCGTTCTGCCAAAGTCTGGAGGGAGAGAGAGAGGGAGAGTTGGTTAAGGGGACAGTGGTTATTTTGGGGGGTCTGTGTTTTAAATTTATATATTATTATTATTTTTTTGTTAGTTTCCTCCCTAGACATCCATCAAACTTAATAAAAAAAAAATATATTAAATCCCCCTTCAAGATTAATTTGTAAATTTGTCAGTACAAAAATGGTTTCTTTTAAATTACAGGTTCGCTATCGCTCGCCAGGAAAATATCGACACCTGCATGGCACGAAAGGTCTTAAAATTGACAGAAATGGATGGAAAAATGTATATATGGATTGGTAGATAGAATAATAGGTACCGGTAGATAGACAATAAGTTAAACATAGATTGACTAATAAGGAAATGGATGGTGTGTGTGCGTGTATATCTATATTTTATTAATTTCACCACAACACCAAACACCCCCAATGAAATCAATTAAAGTATATATGTGATCCACCGGGATTCGAACCTGGGTTATCACGCACAGATCGTTGCCACCTTAACCATTACACCACCAGGACGGTTAAAGGTTTATGCACACGCCTACGACTTATTATCCATTCTCGAATACTGGATATTAATCTAATCATGTTCATATTCCCAACCGCGCTATGGTAGGCCTAATGTTTAAGTGATATATATATATATATATATATATATATATATATATATATATATATATATATATTGAGAATATATCACAAATACACGTGAGCCACTAAATGTTTCTAGTCTCTCAGTGGGGATCGAACCATCGACCATCAGGATGATAGGATTTAGACTGCCGTGGTGTAATTGATTAAAGCGTCGGCTATCATCCTGATGGTCGATGGTTCGATCCCCACTGAGAGACTAGAAACATATATATATATAATGAGAGGTAGGCTATGCACATTGGTGATATATATTGGTTAGCAAGTTGATAAGAGACCTCTAGCAATACAATGGGTAAAGTCGATCTCAAGTACGGTACCGGTAACCCATTGCCTCTCGCATATCATTTATAATCTTAATACAATCTTAATAATCATCCTAATAAAAATAAATGCATGTACCCTGGCATACCGAAATGAATAAGGGGGAATGGGCCGGTTTTTCTGGACCACTTTCTCCCTCATGTTTAGCCCCATTAGTTTTCAGATGTTAAGATGTTTGCCCCATTAGTTAGTTGGTTTTAAGACCTTTCGCCACCTTTCTTAGTCAATATTTAGACCCTTCGTGCTATTTAGGTGTAATTTTTTTTCCCTGGCGAACGATAGTGAGCCTGTAATGTTGGAAGAACCGGACTTCGGCCGGGACATTTTTCTACCGAAAAATTTACAAATTAATCTAGAAGGGGGATCTAATGGATGTTTTTTTTTTTTTTTAAATTTGATGGAGGTCTAGGGAGGAAACTAGAAAAATAATTAATACATGCAAAAAAAATCCCCCCCCCCAAAAAAAAAAAACAACAAAAACAAACACACATTTTTGGAGTGGCTTTGTTATGTGTGTTAATTAGTCTGTATATGATTAAAGTCACTCACCCCGAAATCTTGTCTACTAGTACTGGCACAATGGCTGCCCAACCAGCTTGTGCCGATACTGGCTGGTGGATGTAGGCCACCGCCGCTAGCGCCACCACCAGGAGGGCCACGCCGCTTCCTCGCATCTTCAAGGGCTTCTTGGGGGCTTCCTGTAACTGCCGAGCTGGTTGATTATTATCTGTATGCTTCTCTTTATGCTTCTATGCTTGCCGTGGGTGAAGCAGCGTCTGATGGTTGGTGGTCTGGTTCAGGGGTATTTATATGCTCCTGGTGTTCGTGGGTTGAGGTGTCGGTGTTTACATTTCTCTTAGACTTTCAAACCGGTATATTATTAGTGGAGTCTAAGTTTAAAACCGACTATGAGAATTACATACTTACTTTTAAATAGTATCACGTATGTAGTAATCGAGGTGGAATTGTTATATGACGGTTTAATAGTAGTTTCGATGAGGAACTATATAATTGTAGTGGAAGTATGTGGCAGGTTAGTAATGCCGTGACGTCAGAGGTGGGAGGTCCCGTAAGTCGCAAGTATACACTACAGCGCAGTGAACTGGTTACGTCATTGGGGTTTTCAGTGTTCGTTTAGGCAAAATTCGTGGAACTTTTATATTTAATGCGGAGATAATGTACGAATGGCTTTGTTTTCATCACTTAGTTCCATAACCATACGATGATTCTATTTGTATTGGGGGTAACATTAGAAGATTTTATTCAGCTTGGGATAAAACTCTGGGTACCGATAATAACCTAAAATATGAGTTTCGAAAACCTTACCGGTAATCGATATTAGGGTTTCTTACCTGTATTTTACCTCTAAATTACGATGAGACTGTTAATAACTATAGTCTATTCACTGTAAGTAGGCGAGAACTCAAAAAGAGCTAGAGCAAATTGGCTGTAAATTCCCACATCTATTCCTTGACTGACTCTTCCCAAATGGTAGACATATTAGCTCGATTAGGCTACCGGTACTCTAGGCGTTTTTGAGATACAGAGGTTAGAGGTCATGATTTCTCGGCTACTTACAACGAATAGACTATAGTAATATTGTTCATAAGAACATAAGAAAATGGGAGTCTGCAAAAAGCCGATCGGCCCATACAAGGCATCCCTGTCACACCCAACCCGAATTATTATAGGCCCAACTCACTAATACCTTGAGTACTGCCCCCACCAAAATGGTCAGGGATTAACACAAGATTACGGGGTCTGCTGAACGCCGATTGGCCCACACCTGGTAGATCCCCCTCACACCCAACCCATCTCGTCCATATGCCTATCTAATTTTATCTTAAAGCTCCCTATCGTTCTTGATCCCACTATATCACTTGGTAGCCTATTCCACCCATCTACAACTCTGTTACCAAACCAATATTTGCCTATATATTTTCTGAAACTAAATTTATCTAATTTGAAACCATTTGTACGAGTTCTTTCGCTATCACTGAGCTTTAGTAAATTTTTCATGTCCCCTTTATTAATCCCACTAACCCACTTGAATACCTCTCATATCCCCTCTAACTCTGCGTCTCTCTAACGAATGTAAGCCTAATTTCTTCAACCTTTCTTCATACGGAAAATTTCTAATATTATGGATCATTTTTGTCATTCTACGTTGTACTCTCTCCAATGAATCTATATCCATTCTGTAATAAGGACAGCAAAATTGAACAGCATAATCCATATGGGGTCTCACTAATGACAAGTAAAGTTTTATGATAACATCAGCAGTTCTGTTACTCACACTCCTAGATATGAACCCGAGAATCCTGTTTGCCCTGTTACGAACGCTTATACATTGTTTTCTAGGCTTCAAATCATTGCTAACAAACACACCTAGATCTTTCTCACAGTCTGAGTTTTCTAATTCCATATTAGCTAGTTTGTATTTAACATTTGTATGCATCTTCCCTACCGTATCTTTAATATCTTGCATTTGTCAATGTTAAACTTCATCTGCCAATTTACTGACCATTCGTGTAAGGTATCTAGATCCCTTTGCAGACACACTATATCTCTATCTGAATAAATTTTTCTCCCCATTTTGGTATCGTCTGCAAATTTACTTATCCTACTAGTTATACCTAAATCAAGGTCATTTATGTATATAATAAACAACAGAGGATCCCTGGGGGACACCACTTTTGACTGCTCCCCATTCTGACTTGGTACCATTTATGCTGACTCTCTGCTTCCTACCAATTAGCCATGACCTAATCCATCCTAACATTAGGGGGTTCTTTTCCCCTGCACAGCTTCTTGCTCTGTACAGGGGCATAGTGCGCCCTTGTATTGAGTATTGTTCACATGTGTGGGGAGGTTCCTCTCACACCGCTCTCCTAGACAAAGTTGAAAGGAAGGCCTTTCGTATCATTAACTCCCGTCCACTCACCAACTCTCTGCAATCTCTCTCTCTCCGCCGCAATGTTGCATCTCTCTCGCTATTCTATCGCTACTATAATATCAGTGTTCCTCAGAGCTATCCCAGTGCATACCACCTCCTTTACGTAGGGCACGTGGTACCCGTCTTGCAACTCAATCCCACCCCTACTCTGTGCAACTCTCCAACCCAAGAGTGAAACGTTACTCTCAAACTTTCTTCTACTCAACATCTGAGCTCTGGAACTCTCTCCCAGAATCAGTCTTTCCCTCTTCCTATGACTTAAATTGCTTCAAACTCCGTGTGTCCAGGCATTTTGGCTCGAACGTCCCTTGATTTTGGCCCTGTCACTCTTTCAACTATGGGGGAGGCACTCGCTATAGGCAGTTATGCCTTTTGCCTCCCTCAATCACATAGAAAAAAAAAAAAAAAAAAAAAAAAACCGCTCCACCTATTCCATGTGCCTCAACCTTTCTCATCAATCTCTCATGAGGGACTCTGTCGAAAGCTTTACTGAAATCTAAATATATAATATCATGACTTGTCATTATCTACTGCTTCATATACCTCTGAGAAAAAACTACGCAAATTCGTAAGGCAAGACCGTCCCTGAGTGAATCCATGCTGAGAAGAATTGATTAAGTTAAATGTTTCTAAGTGGTTTCTCATTTTCCTAGCAATAATTGACTCTAGTAGCTTTCCTATGATTGAAGTGAGACTAATGGGACGGTAATTGGATGCTATTGATTTATCACCTTTTTTGAAGATCGGAACTACATTTGCAAGCTTCCAAGCTTCTGGAACTATACCTGTTTCTAATGACTTGTTGAATAGAAATGTTAATGGGTAACTTAACTCATCTCTGCATTCTTTTAATACTCTAGCATATACCTCATCAGGACCAGGCGATTTATGAGGTTTCAGTCTGTCAATTTCCTTAAGCACATCATTTCTACTTATAGTAACCGTACTTAACCTATTTTCTATATTATCGCTATATACCTTACGGACTTCTGGAAACTGCCAAATTTTCATTAGTGAAAACGGAAAGAAATTGACTATTTAATGTACTGCACATATCTAAATCATTTTCTGTCATTTCTCCTATCGAAGTTTTAAGGGGACCAATTACATCTCTAACCTTGGATTTATATAGTTGGTAAAAAGCTTTAGGATTATTTTTTGAGTCATTGGCAACCTTAATTTCATAATTTATTTTTTCTTTCCTAATATCCTTTTTTACCTGTCGTGATAGATTCTGATAGTAAGCAAGTAGGTGAATTTCGCCTTTCTTAATTTTTCTATATATTCCTCTTTTTTCCTAGAAGATCTAATAGTCTATTATTCAATGATTTGGGTTGGTTCTGTGTTGATCTAAATTTTCTTTTGTGGATATATTTATTTTGCGCATTGAATACTGACTTGATAAAATTATCGTATGTATCTACCAAGTTTGACGTCTCTTCGTGACTTAAGATGACAGGTGCCTGAGAAGGGATACACTCATTTGGACACCTGGATCGACTTAATTTTTTGACCATAGGGTCCTTTACTAGGGCTCTTCTTAACCCACCATAATTGGCTTTTCTGAAGTCGGGTATTAATGTTGTATTCTCTCTGGTATTACCTTTCCATTGTATATTAAAATACACAGAATTGTGATCACTATTTCCTAGGTGGTCCCCGATTTTTACACTATTTATCATATGTTCATTGTTACTGAAAACTAAATCGAGAATATTATCACCTAGTCGGCGTATCTATGAATTGAGATAAAAAACTATCTTGTACTACCTCAATAAACTCCTTTGAATCAGAGTCGCTTATTTGTTGCTGCCAATCTATATTAGGGAAATTAAAATCCCCCGTAATGCACACGTTGCTAAACCAAATTGTTTGTTAGATAAGCTTATGACCGTAAGAAATGCGTTATTAAGCTGTCAATGCTTGAAAAGGTTCTGTGAGAGTAAAAAAGCTAATTGAGATAGTCTACAGTTACACTCCTTTAAGGGGTTATTGTTTCTGTTTTGGTCTATAAAGTATTTGTATTTATAAATTTATTTTTGAGGGTCCTCGCTAAACCTCCATCAAACTTAAAAAAAATCCATCCACAGTTCCCATCCGTGCGAGTCGGATTTTTATGGCCCCTCCCTGGTTCACTCCATTAGTTTGGACATTATAAGACGTTTCACCTCATTAGTTAGGCGATTAAAAAGCATTTCACCCCGTTAAGGCGTTAATTATTCCTGGGCGAGCTGTTGATATAGGTTAAGTGCACACACAACATATATACAGAGTGTACACATGCCTTAATCATATTGCAACATACACACATGTACTTTCAGGGCAATACTATCATTGTTTAATATCCCATGATAATATACCGTACTCTGTAGTATCGGCAGCGTTGCACCAAATATATCCGGCACCGCTGCACATGTTTTCATCAGTAACATCCGGTCGGCACTCAGCATAGCAGTGCCACCCCAGCTCTCTGTATCTTTGGCTAATAAGAACCTATAAACTTATCTCTGGACTTGTGCAAGAAAGGATTATCAAGGTTGTTGTAGCTTCACATGACAACCATACATGGCGCAGTGTGTTAATACAGCCAGGAGATACGAGCCAAGACCGGATTCTCAGCCAGCCATCTTGCAAGACCTCACCTCTCCAGCCCTGGATATATTATTGTGCAGTGCTTTATAGTACAGTGAAGTACTTAAGAGTGTAGTGCAGTGCCTTTATTATATGTCCCATGTCATTTGTGCCCATTCCCAACTTGCTGTGAGGGTTATAGCCGCCGAAACATTGCTGGACAAGAGTGAGGAATAGCATACCCTCTCCCTCTAACATCTCCAGCAACACTGAAGCTACCACCCCTCACACCCTCCAGCTGTGCCGGTACATGCGCGCACACGGACACATGCCCATCGCTGCCAAGTCAACACGGTGGTGCCACGCCTACCGCACTCACTCACTCACTCTCTCTAGCACAGATAATTTCTCTCACTATTAAATAAACTGTTCCAGTTGTACTGCACATTTTCATCGTTCCTGCAAGACTACAGTGTGTCAGCTATCAACCAATTATGGAGGGAGATGAGCGGATTCATGGGGAGCCCAGAGACACCCCACACGACCATACTGGGGAGGGAGATAATGGTGGAGATAGTGGTGGAGAAAATGATGGAGATACTGTTGGAGTTGCTGGTAAGGGGTACCAGTCAGTTCATTCCACTCCAACCTCTCCTCCTCTCACCATCCCTCATTTTACTCCACCTCCCCAACCTCCCCCCACTTTACCTCCCCTACACTATAGGGGGATGCCACCCCTGTCACCACACCCTGCAAGTCTACAACCTACTACAAGTGCAGACCTCCTTCAGCTCATACAGTATATGGAGCAATGCAGACAACGGGAGGACTATACCAGAAGACAGGAGGAGGACCGCAGAAGACAGGAGGAGGACCGCAGACAACAGGAGGAGGACCGCAGAAGATGGGGAGAGGAAAACAGACGACGCACGGAAGAGGACTACAGGAGACAGGAGGAGGAAACAAGACGACGCACGGAGGAGGACTACAGGAGACAGATGGACGATGCCAAGTTCTCCGCCCTTGTCCAGGCTCTGGCCCAAATTACCCCACCTGCCGCCGCACCTACACCTACCTCAACGGGGACAACACCCAATTCCACAACATCCTCCACCCCTACAGCTCCACCTCCACCACAGAAGGCTATCACCCAGAACCCGCCGCCCCTTCGTGCTGATGCCACCTTCCAGGTTTTCAGAGAATGGAGGCGTCGGTGGGACGATTACTCTATTATGGTAGACTTATCTAAATTACCGAGGGAGAAACAACTGATCCAGATGCGGATGTGCTTAACCCTGGAGACACAGCGGCTTTTGGAGCACACCTTAAGCATACCCCCTGACACCGACAAGACCGTTGATGCAGTCCTCGATGCACTTCAGGAGCACATCAAGAATTCTCGCAATGAAGCTCTCCGTCGCAGGGACCTGTTCAGTTGCAAGCAAAAACAGGGCGAGTCATTCAACAACTTCTACGTCCGCCTCTGCCACATCGCCGAAGAAATTGACGTCTGCCCAGGGAACTCTTCAGCCTGCAAGGAGACCCAACTCAAGATGGTCATTCTGATGGGCATACATGACGAAGAACTTGTACAGAAGTTGCTTTCCCTCGATGCCACCCCTTCATTACAGGACATCGTCAACACTTGCCGTTCTTACGTGGCCACTCGAAGCGCTACGTCAGCCATACGTGCCCCACCGTCCCAGGTTAACGCCGTGTCAGCGTACAAGCAGAACAAGCAAGTTAAGCAACGCGACAAGTTCTCCACATCGCAACAGTCCTTGGCGTCGGCTGCCGCCTGTCAGCGTTGTGCTCGCCGGCTCGACAAGAACAAGTGCCCGGCTGAAGACTACACCTGCACTAACTGCGGCCGTCGTGGTCATAAGCCTAGGACTCCTGCTTGCCCTGCAGCCACCACCCAGTGTCGTCGCTGCAACCATATGGGCCACTACGACAAATGCTGCAGATCTTCCAAGACGCCCGCCGCACAGGACAACGACGCTTCCTCCCACAACAAGTCTACAGCAAAGAAGACTACAAGTTGCCGATGTGTGGGATCATCTGTTCAGGCACCCACACTGACATCCGTGAGTCTCACCTACAGCGGCACCACTAGAAAACTCCACATGCTTCCTGACACAGGTGCAGACATCACAGTGATCGGCCGACGACACCTCGGCATACTTCGGATTCCTCTCAGCAGCCTACGACCTCCGCCTCCGACAACAACGCTCAACGCGGATGGCTCTGCAATGGCTCCTGCTTTGGGGACGTTTCATGCACAACTCACCATCAGCAAACGCTCCTGTTCGGCCACAATCCAAGTCCGCGAGGGTGTTCAGACGCCGCTTCTGTCCAAACGCCACTGTCAAGCATTGGCCATCATCTCAGCAGAATTCCCCAAGCCAATTCTACAGGTTAAACACATCTACAGGTGTAAGGAGCTACCCTTCACAGCCACCACGTCACCTGCACAAGCCAAAGAGTTCTTTCTTCGAGAGTTCAAGGACGTTTTGGTCTCCAAGGAGGATCTCCAGATAGCTCCACTCAAGCCTATGAAGGGTCCCCCAATGCGGATCCACCTCAAGGACGATGCCGTGCCTTTTGCCATCTACACCCCGCGGCAGATCCCCTTTGCTTTCAGGGACAAAGTTAAGCAGGAGCTGGACTCGCTAGTGGCACAAGGTATCATCAAACCGGCCGGCGATGAACCTTCAGAGTGGTGCCACCCCCTCGTCGTCGTCGCCAAGCCCAACGCCGAAGTTCGCCTCACCGTAGACCTCACCAAGCTCAACTGCCAAGTTTCCCGCCCAGCCCACCCCTCACCGACGCCTTTCGAAGCGATCCGCAGTGTGGCCCCGCAGGCGAAATTCTTCACGACGGCAGACGCCCTGAGTGGATATTGGCAAATGGAACTTGCGGAGGAGGACCAGCATCTCACAACTTTCATCACTCCTTATGGCCGTTTCCAACACTGTAGAGGTCCAATGGGTTTCGCTGCGACAGGTGACGCCTTCTGCCTTCGCGGTGATAGGGCCCTCCAAGGGGTGCAAAATTGTGCCAAGGTTGTCGACGACGTGCTGCTCTACGACGAGGACTTCAACACACATCTTCAGCGTATCCATGAAGTGCTCATACGGTGCCGCGACAGTGGGATCACCCTCAACAAGGACAAGTTCGTGGTCGCCGCACCCAGTGTGAACTTCTGTGGGTACACGCTCTCAGGTGAGGGCATCTCGGCTGACCCTGGCAAAGTCGGAGCGATCAAGGACTTCCCGACACCAGCCAACATCACCGACCTTCGCTCCTTCATGGGTTTGGTGAACCAGCTGGCGGAGTTCACCCCCGACATCGCCACTGCCGCTCAGCCCCTGCGCCCCCTGATGAGCCCGAAGAGGTCGTTTATGTGGACCGCTGACCATGATGAGGCTTTCCGCCGGGTCAAGGCTGCCCTGCTCAGTCCACCCGTCCTGGCCCCATTCGACCCTTCCCTACCAGTGATTCTACAAACTGATGCGTCCCGCCTTAACGGTATTGGATACGCCCTCCTACAGGATCATGGCAACAACCGTCTCCGGTTAGTTCAGTGTGGCTCGAGGTTCCTAAGCGACCCCGAGTCCCGCTATGCCACCATTGAGCTGGAGATGCTAGCCGTGGTCTGGGCCATGTCCAAGTGCAAGTTCTACCTCATCGGACTGCAACACTTCACCCTCATGACGGACCATCGCCCCCTCATCCCCATCTTCAACAACTACACCCTTGATGCGGTTGAAAATCCCCGCCTCCAACGTCTGAAGGAGAAAGTCGCACCTTACCTCTTCACAGCCGTCTGGCGCGCTGGCAGGTTGCTCTGCATCCCTGATGCGTTGTCACGGTCCCCTGTCAGCCACCCGACGCCAGAGGATGAGTTAGCATGTGCCGACGCCACGGTTCACCTCAGGTCCCTCGTGACTGTCAACGCCGCCACCACCGACGTCAACTCTCCTTCACAGGACGCAGACAGGATTCTCCAGGAACTCCGAGACGCAGCCAGAGCGGATACTGTGTACATCCGCCTGCGTGAGTGCGTTACTTCGGGTTTCCCCACCAACCGCTATGACCTGCACAACTCTCTACTCCCATTCTGGAAACTCCGAGACTACCTGTCAGCAGATGGTGAACTCGTCCTGTACGGAGCGAGGGTTGTGGTTCCTGAAGCCCTCCGCCGCTGCACCTTGGCTCGCCTGCATGATAGTCACAGAGGCGTGGAGGCCACTAAGCGTAGGGCGCGACAGGCTGTCTTTTGGCCTGGCATCAACTCTGACATCGCCAATACAGTTCAAGCTTGTGAGCCGTGTCAGGTCTTACAGCCTAGTCAGCAGCAGGAACCCATGATCAACGACGACAACCCAACTAGGCCTTTTGAGTCTGTTTCAGCTGACTTCTTCGCTGTGGCGGGGAAATCCTTCCTCGTCGTAACAGACCGACTCTCAGGCTGGCCCGTTGTCGTACCCTGCAAAGGAGATACTACCGGTACCGCTTCAAACACCATCAGGATCTTCTGCCGCTACTTCAGGGAAGTTGGTGTACCCCTCCGCCTACGTACAGATGGAGGCCCACAGTTTACTAGCCGTGAGTTCCGGGACTTCATGGAGCGTTGGGGAGTCAATCACTTGGTCTCTTCCCCACACTACCCACAATCCAACGGTCATGCCGAGTCTGCCGTCAAGTCCGTCAAACACCTCATACTGAAGACGGCTCCCTCAGGCAACATCGACTGTGAGGACTTTGATCGTGGACTGTTGGAGCTCCGCAACACCCCGAACTTCACAGGCCGCTCCCCGGCACAAATCCTGTATGGCCACCCACTACGGTCTTGTGTCCCTGCTCATCCCCAGTCCTTTGCAGCAGAGTGGCAAGCCAAGGCCAAGGACTGTGACCGCCGTGCAGCCGCCCACACTGCGCTGGTGCAGAGAAACTATGACCAGCACGCACGTCCCCTTCCCAGGTTGAGAGTCGGCACCACAGTGCGGATCCAAGACCCGACTTCTCACCGCTGGGACAAGGTTGGAGTCGTCATGGGCTGCGGCAGGTCCAGGGATTATGAGGTTCGTCTCCCCAGTGGTAAGATATATTGGCGGAACCGTCGCTTCCTCCGCCTAGTGAATTCCCCTGGTGTTGAACCCCTCCCCCATAACCCTGAGATCCCTGTGTCTTGCACGGACCCTGAAAGAGAGTCCTTCACTTCCCCCATGGCTCCACGTAGGTCTGAAAGGCTCCTAGAAAAAGAGTCCGCTCGACAACGTCTTGCGAGCTTGAAGGGGGAGGGAGGTGTTGATATAGGTTGAGTGCACACACAACATATATACAGAGTGTACACATGCCTTAATCATATTGCAACATACACACATGTACTTTCAGGGCAATACTATCATTGTTTAATATCCCATGATAATATACCGTACTCTGTAGTATCGGCAGCGTTGCACCAAATATATCCGGCACCGCTGCACATGTTTTCATCAGTAACATCCGGTCGGCACTCAGCATAGCAGTGCCACCCCAGCTCTCTGTATCTTTGGCTAATAAGAACCTATAAACTTATCTCTGGACTTTTATTCTACATCCTTGTGCAAGAAAGGATTATCAAGGTTGTTGTAGCTTCACATGACAACCATACACGAGCGATAACGAGGGTGCAACTTCATAGAAACTTATCTTTAGTCAGGAAAATGTTCTACCGAAAAATTTACATATTTAGTTTGGTAGGGGACTAGGGTAAGCGTTTTTTACTAAGTCTAAGGGGCAAGCTAGGCCTATATGTATTTTACTCTAAAATGACAATGACCATCAAGGTCGTCAATTAGGCTTATACTGTATATACAGTATATATATATATATATATATATATATACATATATACAAAATATTCTGAGGCGGGTTATATCTTCATAGCCGTATGTTTACACTGAATAATATCAAAAGGTATATATTAGGTCGGCCTATATCAAATGTTGGAGTATATTGATAGTGATTTACCGTACTTTTGTATCCTTATTTATTAAATGGGTTGATTATCCTGAGTCCCGTCGGGGGCCTGGAGAGTGCTGGAGTGCCCTTATCCCTGGTATCTGAGGCTTCTCCTGGGCGACCTAGATGTGTGTGTGTGTGTTTGTTTTTCCCTGTTTGGGCTCTGTCTCGAGTCGGCCATCCCCAGCTAAAAAAATAAATAAAAATAAAATAAAAGTATGTGCCTGAGTATATAGATAGATAGATAGATAGATAGTATATAGTTAATAATTTCCAATATACCCCTAATAGAGCAGAATATTAAGGACACTTTATTTACCCTTCTCATGCCCATATTGTTTTACGGTGTACCGATATGTCAAAAAAGACATTTCCGTGTTCGCATATTCAGACGCACATGGATAGACACACACACAAACATACGCACATACTTACATACACACTCACGTTATCACTCAAATGCCAAACACAAACGTGCATTACCGGGTATATAACTTGAGCTCTCACATTCTAAGGAATATTTGGGTATGGGTTTTCTATCCTAATGATGTAACTGATTCTGTGGTAACACCCTTCTCTCTCTCTCTCTCTCTCTCTCTCTCTCTCTCTCTCTCTCTCTCTCTCTCTCTCTCTCTCTCTCTCTCTCTCTCTCTCTCTCTCTCTCTCTCTCTCTCTCTCTCTCTCTCTCTCTCTCTCTCTCTCTTTCTCTCTTTCTCTCTCTCGGCCCTGCTCCTCCTCGAGTATGGGAGGTCCACCACTTTGTTTACATTGGTGACGCCTCGGGGTTACTCGCCTCCTGATTGGCTAATGCATGTCGATTAACAGTGGAGGTTTTCATAGGGATTCATCTCTCATTCTCTCTATCTCTATCTCTCGTGTGGGAGTCCCGTGGTCTGGGGATTTACCAGTAGTTTCTTTCTCTTTTCTTCTTTACTCTTCAGTTCATAGACATACCGGTACTGTACATGTGTATGCATACATAATAACGCACACGCACACACACACCCATATACATACATAGTCACACACGTCTCACATACACAGTCAAACACGTACATAAGTGCACATGGACATAAGCAGATGGTCATACACGCAGCCTATCACACATGCACATACACACAAGCATATGTATAGTCACACACGCACATGTAAGCAACAGTAACACACACATACCCACATGTAAGCAACAGTAACACACACATACTCACATATACGGAAACAACTCACACACCTCAGGACACACACACAGAAACAAACATCCGGACACACGTGGGAATAATTACTTAATATTTACATCAACATTTGGGGGAATTTTCTATGTTAGATACGTATTTCCAATGTGATAATGATTGTTTTCTAATACTCTGGTTGTGATTATTGATTCATGGATGGCTCTTAGTATTTAGCTGCCATTTCATGATTTTATTAAGCTTAGGAAGGGCTTACTTTGATCATTACCGGTATTCATTATATTGATTCCGTCGGTATATTTTGGATACCGGTACCGTTAGATTGCTTTATTCTGCAGTAGAAGCATGTCTTGAATTTAGCAACTTAATTAATACTGATAACAATAAATAATAAACATTGAAATACGAATATTTATTATTATAGCCTATAATAATAAAGTGGAAGTGGTGCTTTGCCCAAAAATAAAACGGCATACCCAACTCTGCCATGGGTTACCATCATCACTACTATGACCACCAATCCACCATAATCACTACTATCATTTGTTAAATAATTATATTACCGGTGACACTTCTACTAATTATGATAGTTAAAGTATTTGTATTATTATAATAATAGTAATACTAATGTTGTAATTTTATTTTTCTTCGGTTTCCTGTTTATTTTTCTTAGTTTTCTTTTTATTTTAACTTCTTTTCCTTCTCTCCTGATTTTCTGATTTTTCTATTTTATTTTTATTGTTCTTCTATTTATTTGCTTCTTTTTCTTATAGACATATATTTTTCTTTCTCATTTTCTTCTGTTCTTAATATTTTTCATTAATATTATGCAGTTACCCAATGAATGTAATTACCAAATGTTATTAATGTGTGTGATTTAGGTTTGTGTTTAGGTCAGGTTAGAGATTCTATAGTTGTTGTTGTTGTTGTTGTTCCCCAGGCTGCCTGGCCGAACAGCCCCAAGGTCCCGAGCAAGGCCAAGGCCATAAAGCGCCCCCACAAAACCCTCCCTGCTTACCACTAACAAAACCCAGGTGACCGAAGCCACTCTAAGGCAGGGAGCTGAGGAGGGCGCGGAAACGCCCGAGAAACCAAAGCCCCACCCAAGGCCCTGTGCCCCTCAGCAATTATGAAGGGAAAGTTGAGGGGCAAGGGAAAAATGTGACGCTTTGGCTCCCAATCTGCCAACTTTTAGGTTGGCAGTAGGGAGGTCGATCCACGGAAAAGACGCCGTCACTTGAGATCTAGAAGATATATAAGTAAAAGGAACAGTCAGAGTAAGCTATGGGTATGGCAGAGATCGCTCAGCTCTCACTCTGATAGACCAGCCCATCACCACATGACTAGAACCCAATCCTCTCAGCATCAGCTAGGAAAGGCCCTAGAAAGCCGCCTTTGGCGGGGGGATAGCTCCCCTACTTCAACTCCTTTCGGAGTTGGGCACCCGCCCAAATAGTAAGAAATAGTGGCTTTTATTTATTTTTTAAAGTAGAATTTCTGCCCAAAGACTAAACTCTATATATCGGTACTGTACCAAATAAGGTAAGGTATGGGTCGATTACTTTAGGAGAAGTTGGGTTAGGATAGGTTGGAACTAAAATTGGAAGGTTTGGTTTACGTTAGGTTGGGATAGGAAGGGTTAGGATGGCTATGGTAGGCCTATGTGAGTATGGGATAGGTTGCCAACAGAATAGGATGATAGGAATTAGGTTAGGGTATGGTGGGTTAGGATAGGCTATTGACTGTGAGTATGGGATGGGATAGAACTATAATAAAATGGTATGAATTAGGATAGGAAAGGTTAGGATAGGCTATTTTATATGAGTGTGGGATGGTATGGGATTGGTTAAGTTAGGATAGGTTGTGGTATGTGATGGTTAAGAGTTAGAATAGGATGGTATGGATTAGGTTAGGATAGGAAGTGCTAGAATAAGCTATATGGTGTGAGTATGGGATGGGGTAGAACAAGAATAGAATGGTAAGATTAGGTTTGGAAAGGAATGGTTAGGATAGGCTATGGTAAGATTAGGTTAGGAATGGAATGGTTAGGATAGGCTATGGTATGTATTAGGTTTGGAAAGGAATGGTTAGGATAGGCTATGGTATGTATTAGGTTTGGAAAGGAATGGTTAGGATAGGCTATGGTATGTATTAGGTTTGGAAAGGAATGGTTAGGATAGGCTATGGTATGTATTAGGTTTGGAAAGGAATGGTTAGGATAGGCTATGGTATGTATTAGGTTAGGAAAGGAATGGTTAGGATAGGCTATGGTATGTATTAGGTTTGGAAAGGAATGGTTAGGATAGGCTATGGTATGTATTAGGTTTGGAAAGGAATGGTTAGGATAGGCTATGGTATGTATTAGGTTTGGAAAGGAATGGTTAGGATAGGCTATGGTATGTATTAGGTTTGGAAAGGAATGGTTAGGATAGGCTATGGTATGTATTAGGTTTGGAAAGGAATGGTTAGGATAGGCTATGGTATGTATTAGGTTTGGAAAGGAATGGTTAGGATAGGCTATGGTATGTATTAGGTTTGGAAAGGAATGGTTAGGATAGGCTATGGTATGTATTAGGTTTGGAAAGGAATGGTTAGGATAGGCTATGGTATGTATTAGGTTTGGAAAGGAATGGTTAGGATAGGCTATGGTATGTATTAGGTTTGGAAAGGAATGGTTAGGATAGGCTATGGTATGTATTAGGTTTGGAAAGGAATGGTTAGGATAGGCTATGGTATGTATTAGGTTTGGAAAGGAATGGTTAGGATAGGCTATGGTATGTATTAGGTTTGGAAAGGAATGGTTAGGATAGGCTATGGTATGTATTTATGGGATGAGTCTGAGCTAGAATAGGATGGCAGGCCTATGAGTTAGGTTACGTTGGATTAGGTAAGAATTTTATGTTTACAAAGGGTCTGTTAAGATCCTTAAGGGGAGGTTTTTACTTTGCTCCCTAGACCTCCATCAAACTTAAAGAAAGTATCCCCAAGTCATCCCTTCAAGATAAATTTGTAAATTTTTCGGTAGAAAAATTCTGCGGCTGTTTTGGACTGCGAGTTGTTTGTTTGTGGCTATTTTGGTCTGACCGTTTGTGGCTATTTTGGTCTGACCGTTTGTGGCTATTTTGGTCTGACCGTTTCTAGCCATTGGTAGGCTATCCACTTAGCCTAATACAGCATCCAAATTGTGGCCAGAAGTTACTCGTGTTAATTTTGGCTAAGTATAGGTACTGACAAAATTGCATATAAATCCGTTCATTAATTATTGTTAGAAACAGACAGACAACCACAATCACCCTATCTCCATAAACTTTGATATGGTGGAGATATCAATAAAACTACCACTGACCTTCTTGAGAATCCTATGTAATAATGAGTCGCACCGTTTTAATCCGGTGGCAACTACTGGTACATAATTTCCTATCTACTGCCAAACGCTTTCGGCAGCTTTTAATGGGAGATTTGTATTTATTTGTGTTAATTTGTTCATTTATTTATGTATATATTATTTTCAGTTTCCTCCTAAGACCTGCATCTAGCGTTAAGGGGAGGTATTTAGTTTGCTCCCTAGACTTCCATCAAGCTTACAAAAATACCCCCAAGACCTCCTTTCAAGATAAATTTGTACATTTTTCGATAGAAAAATGTCCCGGCTGAAGGCCGGTTCCCCCTAAATTACAGGCTCGCTACCGCTCGCCAGGAAAAAATAGACACCTAAATGGCACTAAAGGTTTTAAAATTGACATAATGGGGCGTATGGTCTTAAAATCGGCACACTAATAGGGCAAACGTCTTATAATACCAAACTAATGGGGTTAAACACGAGGGAGAAGGGGATCCAGATAATAACCCTCTCAAGTGACAATCACCCCTTAACATATTGTATACCGTCAAGAACCCCCTTCGAGCTATATAAGGCCAAACGCCGGTTCATCATTAATTACAGGCTCGCCGCTAGCACCAGGAAGTAATCGAATCTACACCTAAATAGCACAAAAGGTCTTAAAATCGCCAAACTAATGGGGCTAAACATGAGGGAGGAAGGAGTTCAGAAAAAACAAATCTCCTCATAAAGGCATATCGATCCAAAAAGTCCCCCCCCCCCCCCCTTTGCATTAGATTAAGTTAACCCCTTCCGTACCAGGGACGTCCTTTTCATCATATTCTGGCAATTAGTAGACGATTTCATTCAGCTTAGGAAGGACCTCTAGCAATAATAAGGCTTCAAACTATCTCAACCAACTCTTTTAACTAGCACAGATCCTTCCTAAGCTGCATAATATCGTCTAAATACAGTATAGCTAGACTAAAATACAACCCACGTCGCTGGTATTCAAAGGGTTAATTCGGAAGTACATAATTGTCTGTCTACCACCCGACGATTTTATCAGGTCAACGGATGAAGAATGTTTACGGTACCATATCTGGTTTATTCTTTGTTGTCAAGGTTTGTTGTTTTAATAATATAAGGTATTTCCGAGAACTGACCTCGGGCTGCCCCATCACAGTGAACGTTTGGGTTGCTCAATATTTTCCTAGTGTGTGTGTGTCTGTGTGTGTGTGGATGGTTAGGTATGTGTGTGTGTGTGTGTGTGTGTGTGTGTGTGTGTATATATATATATATATATATATATATATATATATATATATATATATATATATATATATATGTGTGTCTGTGTGTGTGTGGATGGTTAGATATGTGTGTGTGTGTGTATATATATATATATATATATATATATATATATATGTGAGTGTGGATGGGTAGGTACATGTGTCTGTGTGTGGATGGGTAGGTCTAATAATAATAATAAACGGTTTATTAAAGAAGTTTATTAAATTAAGTCTGTGTGTACGTGTGTGTGGATGGGTAGGTCTGTGTGTGTACGTGTGTGTGGATGGGTAGGTCTGTGTGTGTACGTGTGTGTGGATGAGTAGGTAGTGTATGTGGGATAGGTAGGTCGATGGGTATGTGTGTATGTGTATTTCCTTGAGTGTAAGTTTTGTGTGTATGTATTTGAATCGTTGGGTGAGAATCTATATGTATGCCCGCGTGTATGTATGTATGTATGTATGTATGTATGTATGTAAGTATGTATGTAAGTATGCCTTTCTAAGTACAGTGGCGATCAGTAATACTTAAACTCTTCCTAATAGTAAATAAAACGAGATGATGAGCATTAAGGGGAGATAGGTTGTTTTTTCTGGTCTCCCTTCTTCGTGTTTAGCCCCATTAGTTTTCAGATTTATGACGTTCGGCTCATTAGTTTGGCGATTATAAAACCTTTCGCCCCATTTCTTTGTTAATATTAAGACTTTTCGTGTTACATAGGTGTCGATTTGTTCCTGGCGAGTGGCAGCGAACTCGTAATTTAAGAGGAATTAACCTTCGGCTGGGACATTTTCTATCATAAAATTTAAAAAATTAATGCAAGAGGGCCTTTGGGAGGGGGGGGGGGGGGGGGGGGGGGGGGGGGTAAGCTTGATGGAGGTCTAGGGAGGAAACTAAACAAATATTTAAAACATATATAAATGACCAAATACATACGCCCATTCCCCTTAACCAATAGAAGATATATATATACAGTATATATATACTGTATATATATATATAATACACACACACACATAATAATGATAATAATGAGCTTAGCTCGCATTGCGTGGATTCCCCTTGACGAACAAGTAACTGAGTAACACTAGGAAAATATCAACACAACGGAATAACACACACACACACACACACACCAGGAAGATATTCACAAAGCCGGAACCCCCCTACACATGGTAACAATGATACTCCCACCCCCGTAACAAAGTATGGAGATAATGACGGCAACACGGACACTCTATATCCTGCGACACTCCGGGAGGGGGGGGGGGGGTGGAGAGAGAGAGAGAGAGGAGAGAGAGAGAGAGAGAGAGAGAGAGAGAGAGAGAGAGAGAGAGAGAGAGAGAGAGAGAGAGAGAGAGAGAGAGAGAGAGAGAGAGAGAGAGAGAGAGAGAGAGAGAGAGAGAGAGAGAGAGAGAGAGAGAGAGAGAGAGAGAGAGAGAGAGAGAGAGAGAGAGAGAGAGAGAGAGAGAGAGAGAGAGAGAGAGAGAGCGAGAGAGAGAGAGAGAGAGAGAGAGAGAGAGAGAGAGAGAGAGAGAGAGTGTATGAGAGAGAGAGAGAGAGAGAGAGAGAGAGAGAGAGAGAGAGAGAGAGAGAGAGAGAGAGAGAGAGAGAGAGAGAGAGAGAGAGAGAGAGAGAGAGAGAGAGAGAGAGAGAGAGAGAGAGAGAGAGAGAGAGAGAGAGAGAGAGAGACCTACACACGCATACACACACATGCGAGAGACACGTACATACAAATATATAAGAGAGAGAGATACAGAGAGAGAGAGACCGAGTCGAGTCAAGAAACTCAAGCAGCCTAATAAGGGGATATTCTGGGGAAAAACCTGCTCTGCTCCTGCTCCGCTCCTGCTCTGCTCCTCCCGTCTTTAGTTTCTCCACTGGAAACTTTACTATTGGTAGTGTTTAAGGGGGGTCACCTGCTTGTTTTCTCTTTCTCTTTCTCTCCTTTTCTCTCTTTCTCTAGCTGGTATCCATTCGGCCCCATTCAGCCAACTGTTTTAAGAAGTTTATCCCCATCCAGGTGTCCATTTATTCCTGGCGAGCGATAGCGAGCCAGCAATGTATGGAGAAATCCGGCTTTGCCGGAGACATTTTTCGATCGAAAAATTTACAAATTTAGCTGGCTGTCAAAAAAAAAAAATATATATATTTTTTTTTTTTTTTTTTTTTTAAGAGACAATGAACGGAGGAAGGAAAAACACAGATAAAACAAAAAGGTCCATGTGCCTAAAGGCATCCTCCATTCATAAAATTTTTGTAACAACTGGATTTAAACATTTGTAGATTGTAAGTTTGTGGAAAGCAATTCGAGGGAAGTGAATTCCAAAGAGTAGTAGCTCTGGGGATAAATGAATTCTGATAAGCAGAAGTTCTGCATTGTGGAGGAGAAAGTGTAAATTCATGGGCGCTCTCAGCTGCCCTAGTTCTACGGGGAAAGATGTGGAGAGGCGGCACAATTGAAGCAAGTTCCTCGGAACAATTGCTGTGAAAATATCTGTAGAATAATGCAAGGGATGCAACGTTTCTTCGTATGGATAATGTAGGAAGGTCCTGTGTGATTGCAGGGTTATTGATTAATCTAATAGCTTTATTTTGAATTTTGTCCAACTGCCTCAATGCAACCACTCCACTTCCACCCCACAGAGGTGAACAGTAATCCATCTGAGAACGCACATGACTTTTATATATCACGGCCAACTGCTCGTCAGTGAAGAATTCTCGAACTCTGTACAGGAGTCCCAGTTTTTTAGAGGCATTCTTAGCAATGCTTCTAACATAATGTGTCCAGCTCAAGTTAGTAGTTAATGTTACACCGAGAATGTCAATACTAGGGGAAGTGGGAATATTTACATCATTAAAAAATATATGGGAGTCAGTGAGATTCTGTCGGTTAGAAAATTGAATGTACTTGGTTTGCTGTGCATTAAAGGAAACTAGATTCTTTTGTCCCCATCCATTAATTCTAGAAAGGTCCTGGTTCAGAGAAATTGCAGTGTTTATTTTTGAATTTATAAGATCGGGTTGGGTGAAAGAATTGGTAAATGTGAAGGAACTGTGGAGTGTTGAGTCATCTGCGTAGGAATGTATTGGATTATGAGTGGTAGATATGAGATCATTGATATGAATGAGGAACAGAATTGGGGCCAAAACTGATCCCTGGGGAACACCAGCATTTATTGAGTGAAATTGAGAATAAAGGCCATCTACCATTACACGTATTTTTCTGTTATGAAGATAAGAAGAAATTAGTGGAACTAATGATGCAAGGCCGTAGTGTGACATCTTCGACAATAAGGATTGATGCCAGACTCTATCAAATGCCTTTGATATATCCAGTGCTATTGTATGTGTTTCACCATGTTGGTCTGTAGCTTGGTTGATTTGATGCGTAAGAAGGCAAAGCATGTCTGCAGTTGATCGACATCGTCTAAAACCATATTGCCTATCACTGATTAATTTATTATTCTCAAGATGCTTAATTATGTGATTATTTAATATAATTTCAAAGACTTTACCAAGAGTGGAAGTTATAGCTATTGGTCTGTAGTTTGATGGATATGAAGAGGCACCTTTTTTAGGAACTGGATGGATGTTTGCTTCTTTCCAGGGTACTGGGAAGCATGAGGTATGAGTACACAGACGGAACATTTTTGCCAATACAGGAGCGAGCACCAAGGAGCAATTCTTAAGTACTATTGGAGGAATTTCATCTGGACCAGGAGCCTTATCTACCGAGAGATTCTGCAAAATAGTTTTGATATGTCTGGTGTGGATCTTAAGTGAGGGAATTTCAGGCGAATTAAAATTAAGTACAGGGACATCTTGATTTATTTCATCTAAGGTTGAGTTGGTGGAGAAAATATCCTCAAGAAGGTTTAGCTTTACCTCGTGGGTCACTTACAAGATTGCCAGTCGGAGATTTTAATGGTGGAATGGATGAAGCAGTAGTGAAGTTGGATTTAAATGAGTTAAGAGTAGACCAAAATATTTTGTTATCATTTGGATTATTTAGAAGTTTATTTGCCTGCTTGTGGAGAAAGTTTGATTTAGTTAGGTTTAATACAGTTTTGGCATGATTTCTGATGTTTCTAAAGTAATTAAAGGCTTCATGTGTTTTTGATCTTGTGTATGCATTGTAGGCTATTGCTTTTTGTTCAGTTACTCTAGCACAATTATGGTCAAACCATTTAGGTGAATTAGATCTTTTACTGTACTTTTGATGAGGAATAAAAGTTTCCATTCCAATTTTTACAAAATCTTTTATGTGGCTCAAGGTGGAGTGTGCATCATTAGAAAAGAAAGAGGTCCAGGGAATATCAATAAAGAAACCTTGAAGACTATCGTAATGCTATTTAGTCACCAAAACAGGTTCAGAGTGGGAAGGTGTGGTAGGTGAGAGACAGGTGGCCTGTATCAGACAGTGATCAGAAGATCCAAGATCCAAGATATGCTGGCTCGCTACCGCTCGCCAGGAAAATATTGACACCTGGATGGGGGTAAACATATTAAAACAGTAGGCTGAATGGGGCCGAATGGATATAAGCCAAAGAGAGGGAGAGAAAGAGAACAAAAGCGAGGTGGACTCCCTTAACCCTTTGAGTACCAGCGACGTGTGTTATGTCTCATGCTTGCTATATTTAGACGATATTTGGCAGCTTGGGAAAGATCGGTAGTAATTTAAAATGGTTGGTTGAGATAGTTTGAAGCTTTATTATTGGTAGTTTAAAAGGTTTGGTTGAGATAGTTTTGAATCTTTATTATTGGTAGTTTAAAAGGGTTGGTTGAGATAGTTTGAAGCTTTATTATTGGTAGTTTAAAAGGTTTGGTTGAGATAGTTTTGAATCTTTATTATTGGTAGTTTAAAAGGGTTGGTTGAGATAGTTTGAAGCTTTATTATTGCTAGTTTAAAAGGGTTGGTTGAGATAGTTTGAAGCTTTATTATTGGTAGTTTAAAAAGGGTTGGTTGAGATAGGTTGAAGCTTTATTATTGGTAGTTTAAAAGGGTTGGTTGAGATAGTTTGAAGCTTTATTATTGCTAGTTTAAAATGGTTGGTTGAGATAGTTTGAAGCTTTATTATTGGTAGTTTAAAAGGGTTGGTTGAGATAGTTTGAAGCTTTATTATTGGTAGTTTAAAAGGGTTCGTCGAGATAGTTTGAAGCTTTATTATTGCTAGTTTAAAGGGGTTGGTTGAGATAGTTTGAAGCTTTTATTATTGCTAGAGGTCCTTCCTAAGCTGAATAAAATTGTGTAATAGTTGCCAGAATGTGAGGCAGAGGACCGTCCCTGGTACTGAATGAGTTAACCCTCTCAACACATGTGCGACGTATGTTTTTTTTTGTTTCCCCCCCCCCCCCCCCCCTTCTTCCTCATGTTTATTCCCATTGGTTTTGAGATGGTTAGACGGTCGCCCCGTTAGTTTGGCGATTTTAAGACCTTTCGCCCCATTTCATTATCAATATCAAGACCTTTCGTGATATTTAGGGGTCATTTTTTTTTCCTGGCGAACGATAGTGAGCCTGTATTTTTTGGAAGAACCGGCCTTCGTCCGGGAAATTTTCTACCGAAAAATGTACAAATTAATCTACCTGAGGGGTCTAATGGATGTTTTGTTGTATAGTTTGATGGAGGTCTAGGGAAGAAATTAAACAAGTACGGTAATAAATATATGAAATAATCGACCAAAAAATTCCCCCTTCCCCCTCAAGACCCTGAAAAGGAAACTCTAAAGATAGAACCAGATGTACCAGATGTACCGGATGTACCAGATGTACCAGATGTACCGGATGTACCAGATGTACCAGATGTACCAGATGTACCGGATGTACCAGATGTACCAGATGTACCAGATGTACCAGATGTACCAGATGTACCAGATGTACCAGATGTACCGGATGTACCGGATGTACCAGATGTACCAGATGTACCAGATGTACCAGATGTACCAGATGTACCGGATGTACCAGATGTACCAGATGTACCAGATGTACCGGATGTACCAGATGTACCAGATGTACCGGATGTACCAGATGTACCAGATGTACCAGATGTACCAGATGTACCAGATGTACCAGATGTACCGGATGTACCAGATGTACCAGATGTACCAGATGTACCGGATGTACCAGATGTACCAGATGTACCAGATGTACCAGATGTACCGGATGTACCAGATGTACCGGATGTACCAGATGTACCGGATGTACCAGATGTACCGGATGTACCAGATGTACCAGATGTACCGGATGTACCAGATGTACCAGATGTACCAGATGTACCGGATGTACCAGATGTACCGGATGTACCAGATGTACCGGATGTACCAGATGTACCAGATGTACCAGATGTACCGGATGTACCAGATGTACCGGATGTACCAGATGTACCAGATGTACCGGATGTACCAGATGTACCAGATGTACCAGATGTACCGGATGGGAGTTGGGGTTGATAACGTTGACCTTTAAAGTGACATTACAAGGAGAGATAGGGCGTGCTACTTAGGCTATATTGTAACACGGGTAGTTGTTGATATCCACACACACACACATATACACACACATACCCTATCTCTATCTTTTTCTCTCTTTCTTTTTCTCTTTCTTTTTCTCTTTTCTCTTTCTCTTTTCTCTTTCTTATTTATTCACTCACTCACACACACACACACACACACACACACACACACACACACACTCACACACACACTCACACACATATTATATAAGTAATGGTGTGTTTATCAATGTAAGAAAAGGAATTATGCATGTTTACGAGTACATTGTTTCGTGTTTTAAACCTAAATATAACTATCTAGATACATCAGCTCGATTAGTTCAAGCCCCTTAAGAAATCTTATAAGTTGACCCTTGCTGTACCGGCGACGTCCTTTTAACTCAAATCTGGCTACTATTAGACGATCTTATGCAGTTTCAAAAGAGCCTCCGTCAACTAAGAGGCTTCAAAGTATCTCCCTTAAGGGGAGACTGGCCGTTTGTTTGGTCTATTAATTCATTTATTCATATATGTTTTTAGTTTCCTCCCTAGACCTCCATCAAGCTTAGAAAAACACCCCCTAGACCCCCCTTCAAGACAAATTTGTACATTTTTCGGTAGAAAAATGTCCCTGCCAAAGGCCGGTTCCTCTTAAAATTGCAGGCTCGCTATCGCTCGCCAGGAAATAATGGTCACCTAAATGGCACAAAAGGTCTTTAAAATTGACAACGAAATGGGCGAAAGGTGTTTAAATCGCCAAACTAATGGGCCGAACGTCTTATAATCTCAAAACTAGTGGGGCTAAGCATTAGGGAGAAGGGGGTCCAGCAAAACGGTCTGCCTCCCTTAACCCTTTTTACTACCACAAATCCTTCTTAAACTACATGGCATCGTCTAGGCTAATTGGCTAGAATCGAATTAAAAAGACGTCGCCGGTACAGAAGGGGTTAAGGGTCAGGATTTCCATATCAGTCATACCGAGTAGCCCTTAAGGGCAGATATCCACTTGAGGGATTTTTTTCCTTGACCCCTTTCTCCCTCATGTTTAGCCCCCTTTTGATATTATAAAACGTTTGCCCCATTAGTTTAGCGATTTTAAGAACTTTCACCCCATATTAAGACCTTTCGTGCAATTCAGGTGTCGATTTTATCCTGGCGAGCGATAGCGAGCCTGTAATTTAAGAGGAACCGGCCTTCGGCCGGGCCATTTTTCTACCGAAAAATGTACAAATTTGTCTTGAAAGGGACTCAAGGGGGTGTAATCTTAAGCTTGATGGAGGTCTAGGGAACAAACTACATACCTCCCCTTAACCCTTCCTGTACCAGCGACGTCTCTTTTATTTTATTCTAGCTCTATTTAAACGATGGTGTGCAGCTTAACCTTTTCAAGCCCCGATACGCGTTTCTGTTCTGTTTCTGGCTAATATTAGACGATTTTCTTCAGGTTAGTGACGGTATATGGAAGTCAAAGGGTTGATTGAGATAGTCTTTACCCTTTTCATACCCACAGATACTTCCTAAGCTGCATAAAATCGTCTCATGATAGCCAAAATAAACTGCTAAAACGCGTCGGAGCTTCAAAATGTTAAGAAGGATCTGTGGTACTGTAGTAAAAAGGGTTAATTAGGATAGTTCGAAGCCACTTAATTGATGAAGACCTTTCTTAAACTGAATTAAAGCGTCTATTACTAGCCAGTATAAAGCCGCTGTCACACGAGCGCTTTTTCCGTCAATTTTCCATGAGCAAGTTTGTTCTCGTATTATTTCGGGACATTTTCGCACTGGTATCGGCAACTAGACAAGGTAGATTGTGGTAGGCGGCTGAATTCTGATAAAGTGTATTTTTTTAAGCTTCCAGACCATAATTGCCAGTAAAAATTGCTCGAAAATGGACGCGTGTGACACCAGCTTAAGATGAAAAGGACGGGACTGGTACTGAACGGGTTAACTCCTGTACCGGCGATGTCTTTTTATTTTCTTGTAGCTACTATTAGACGATATTATTCAGTTTAAAAAGGACCTCTAGCAATTAACAGGCTTAGCACTATCTCAATGAACTTCTTATACTACCACAGATCCTTCTTAAGCTGCAAAAAATCATCTAAATACAACTAGAATACAATGAAAAAGACGTCGCGGTACATAAGAGGGTAATTATAGTCTAGATATTTTGACCCACCTTAAGGCGATATCTCACGAACTCATTTTCCGGCAATTTTCGATGAGCAAGTTTTTTCTCATACTAGTTTTGGGCATTTCTGCATTGGAATAGACAACTAAACTTACTGTGTATGATATTAAGGGACAACATTAATATTAAATTGTAATGGGCTAGCCGCTAGTGGCTGTTTGTTTGGTCTATTACTATATACATTCAATTATTTTTTTAGTTTCCTCGCCATACTTCCCTCAAATTTAGAAGAAAAACAAAATATGGAACCCCCACCCCCCTCCTCCCTCCCCTCAAGCTAAATTTTGCCCACTCCTTGGTATAACAGTGACAAACCTGAATTAGTCAAGTCATACGAATTATTGACATTTCTAATTATTTTATGTTTTCTGTGAACAATCGTTGATCAAATTTGCTGGAAAAAGTTCAATAATTGTAGTATAAAAAATTTCCGAATATTTACCCGTTCATTACCGGTGCCTTCCTTTTCATTTTATTCTGGCTAATTTCAGACTATTTTATTCAGTTTAAAAAGGTCCTCCAGCTCTTAAAAGGCTTCAAACAATATCACTTAACCCTTTTTGCTAACGCATATCCTTCTCAAACAGCACAAAATCGTCCAAATATAGCTAGACAAAAATGAATACCGGTACAGAAGGGGTTAAACATAACGCTTCCCACACGAAAATCATAATTAAGATAAAGTACAATAACGCGTTTCCTGTGTTCTGTAATATTCAATAAAATAATGACTATACATTATACTACTTTATATACATGAGATAAATCTATAAAGAACAATGTGCAGGCTATATTATGTATTTATTTATTTATGAGTAACAAACATTTTTTCATAACTCATTTCTGGAAACTTTTTCTTTTTCCCACCAATCCATTGCCATACGGAGGCACTCGGCCGCCCTTTGTTTTCTCCAGCGCCGGATCTGTGATGAGGTCAGGCCTTATGGCTTGGCCGCGCAGTCCGAGAAGAGAGCATTGTACTTGACCAGAACGTCGTCAGAGCCGTGGTGGTCCAGTGGTGAGCACGCTCACGTGTGAATCTGCAAGACCCGGGATCGAATCCCTGCCACGGCGGACATTTAGTGGGTGTGGTAGTACGTCCTAGCATGTTTCACATGCTCGCACCCAGTCAGGGGACATCCTGACGACGTATACAGACTAAACACACATAACAAGCCACTCCAACAGCTTCCTCTCTCTCCAACACCCCTTCTCCCCTCTCAACACTCTTCTCTGAGCTAGTGCCGATACAAATGGCCAGTCCTGTATAGAATCGTGAGGTTCAGAGTCGTAAAGATTCCAGGACGAGCTCCATAGAAAATGAATGAAAATGAATGATTAAGTGCATTCTTAGACGACTTCTGTTGATCTCTCCTATCGTGATTCCTATTTTGGCTTCTTGAGAGCCCTGTGGTGGAGGTGCTTGGGGTAGTATCGTCATAACACGGGACAGTGTCTACACTGTGCTCGACTGTATCGTTCACAGAAGTGCTTGAGGTAGTATCGTCATAACACGGGACAGTGTCTACACTGTGCTCGACTGTATCGTTCACAGAAGTGCTTGGGGTAGTATCGTCATTACACGGGACAGTGTCTACACTGTGCACGACTGTATCGTTCACAGAAGTGCTTGGGGTAGTATCGTCATAACACGGGACAGTGTCTACACTGTGCTTGACTGTATCGTTCACAGAAGTGCTTGAGGTAGTATCGTCATAACACGGGACAGTGTCTACACTGTGCACGACTGTATTGTTCACAGAAGTGCTCGAGGTAGTATCGTCATAACACGGAACAGTGTCTACACTGTGCATGACTGTATTGTTCACATAAGTGCTTGGGGTAGTATCATCATTACATGGGACAGTGCCTACGCTTTTTATGGCTGTATCGTTCACATTCACGATACATTTTTCAACGGTTTTGCGCCCCAGTTTTAGCTTAAACTGTACAAAGTTTGCTTTGGGTGGAAGGGCCACTAGCAGGTTGGGGTCAAATTTATATATTAAATAGTTTTGTCCCTCTGGTCCAGTCTTAACCCTTATTTAGCGGGCTAGGCGGTTTATTTATATGTACCGCCCAGCGGGGTGTTTTTAGCCAAAATAGGGCTGTTTACGTGATCATTTTCATGCCTAAATAAGACCCAGAGCGTAAAACAAGTATCTATCCCTGAAAGGGCATAAACAGAGCTTTCGAATGACACCATAACGATCCTTTTATGATGGCTAGTTTTCTTGCAACAACCGCGCAACGCGAGTGCAAAAAGCATGTAATTCAGCACTTTCCCCATACAATTCCGTATATAGCGAGTGAGAGAGGGAGGGAGGAGGTGGGATTCGTGTCAGTAGGTTCGCCGCGGTGGTCTGGAGCAGTCATACGCTCGCTACTCTCCTGCCACCACTTGTCTCTCTCTCTCAGCAACATTACGTGCTGAAATTGCCACACGACCTATGTCGCGCACCGCCACATAGTCCAGATTTATTTAACTCGACTTATGTTGCGCCCCGACACTTAGGGGTTAAACATCCACTTTTCTATGTTTATGCTTACATTTGTTTGTGTTTATAACGTTCTATTATACCACCTATTTTTTAGGTTTTGTGTTTTCAATTTTAGACTTTTTGGACACTTAACTACAGTTTTTGTTTTTGGCAATGTGTATCTTACTTCAGACACGCTCACTGTCGTAGTGTCCGAAAAGCGAGAGAAATATTTTACTTCCATTTCTCAAATTTATCCTACAATTATTATTATTTGTCTTTGTTTTGTTTTTCCAGAGAAGCAACTTATTCGATACCGGTAGGCGATTAAAACTAGTATTATTTTTTGGGGAAGCTACCTTAACTGATGGTAAATTACAAGCGAAACTTTATGATCAACTTGTCACACCGAGAATCTCAACTATGTACAAAATAGCTAATACATATTGTATTTATGTACATTGTATTCATTATTTATGTTCATATTGCAAGATTATAATGTTTAAAGGTAGTATGAACATTAAAACTAGTGTAAAATATTTTAGTCTACGCTTAATTCGTTTTCTGCCTCACATTTCCAATTATAGAGAACGAAAAGCTATGGGTAACTATAATAGTTTTTATACACATGCACCTTTCAGGAACAATAGGCCTAGTCCTCAGTGTGTTTTAGGCAAAGACATTGACTATCCTTGTTTTAGGTTATTCAGTAATTAAGCTCAGAAAAGATCGCTAATATTACAGAACGAAAGATGGGATTTGACACTCAAATATGCTAAGGTTGCTCATTAATAACTTTTCTTTAAACAAGATGAGTGTAGAAATTATTATTATTGCAGTAACTTACTTTAAATTGTATTGAACTGATGTTAATTTAGTTTTCTATGTGAATGAAGGAGACAAAAGGCAAAGCTGCCTGTAACAAATGTCTCTCCCAAAGTTGAGTGAAAGACAGATTGAGGGAGATCATTCCAAATCTTGCTTGTTGAATAATAGAAAGACACGGAATTTGTTTTAATCAAGGGTTTGAGAGTTGAGATAATAGGGGTGGGAGTGTGTTGAAAGGCAGGTGCCCCCCACTCTCTGTAAGGGAGGGGGTATAAACTGAGAGAGCTCTGAAGAACATTGATTTTTGTAATTGCGGTTGAAGAGTGAGAGAAATGCAACATTGCGATGTGTACAGAGAGATTGTTGGGAAGAAATGAGAGGAGGTGAGTTAATGAGACGAAATGCTTTTGACTTTACCCTTTTGAGTAGTCTAGTGCGGTATGACTGAGAACTCCACCTTGGATGATTCTGGCGCTACTCCTCCCTCTCCACACCCCTCTTACGTATGCCCAATATCATAATCTCTTTTAAGGATGTACATTCTGCCTTCTCTGGGCTAAATACTAAGAAGGCATATGGACCGGATGGTGTTCCTCCTGTTGTACTCCGAAACTGTTCCTTCCTGCTTAAGCAAACTCTTTTGACTGTCTTTCCTCTAACGAATTTCCTTCTTGCTGGAAGTTTGCTCTCATTTAACCCGTCCCAAAGAAGGGTGATCGCTCTCAACCCTCTATCGTCTAATAGGTCTCATTTCTTGCATATCTAAAGTTTGTATAACTATTCTTTATTCGAAATTTCTTAAGCACTTATCTGCCCATAACATAATTTTAAGAACACCAGTATAGTTTCCTTAATATAGTTTTAGTTTCGCTCTTCTGGTGATCTCCTTGCTTATCTTACTAACTCTTGGGCATCCTCCTTTCGGGATTTTGGTGAGACTTATTTTTGCGCTAGACATATAGAAAGATATATTAAGGCACACTCCTATGCTGTCCAGCTCTCCAACCCAAGAATTAACAAAGTTTCTCAGTGTTTCTTCTACTTAACAAGTGAACTCTGGAACTCTCTCCCTCGATTAATCTTTCCTTCATCCTTTGACCTAAACTGCTTCAAACTTAGTGTGTCCAGGCACTTTGACCCTTCTGTCCTTTGAATTTGGCTCTGTCACTCTTTTGGCTTTGGGAGAGACACTCGTTACAGGCAACCTACCTTTTGTCTCCGTCATAAAAAAAACAAAAAAAAAGCAGGCGTGATAGTGATGTATGTTGGCAATTAATTAATACGAGAGTTTGCATAGTTAGCAGCTACAATAACTGGGAATTGACCACTTGCGAGTTTTGTTCTATAAGGAAGTTGGAGCTGTAGACATCGATATTTAGCCGAATTACCAGCTAAATACGGTTGCAGTACATAAATAAATACCGGTACCGTACATAAAACCCAATTCGACATACTTTGCATCCATCAGAAACCTACAGTATGATTGCATTTCTGTTTTATATCGATGTTTATTACTCCAACTTCCTTATAGCCCAAAACTCGCAAGTGGTCAATTGTGGTGTCAGCGATGTTGGCAGGTGGTAACAGTGCAATCGGCGGTGCTGTCAGGTGGCAGTGGTTGGTGTCAGTTGTCAGTCACAGGTGGTTCCCCTCTACCAGCTGATTATACGGGGTCACGGCGCTGCATTGGTTAGTCTATAGAGTAGGTGGGGGGGGGGGGGGGGGGCAATGCAAGGTCGGGGTGTGTGTGTGTGTGTGTGTGTGTGTGAGTGTGAGAGAGAGAGAGAGAGAGAGAGGATGGTGAGAAAATAATTGTGTGCGAGAGAAAGCGTGTGTACGTGAGAGAGAGGTGGGGGGGAGGGGGGAGAGAAGGAAATTATGTGTGTGTGAGAGAGAGAGAGAGAGGTGGGGGGGGGGGGGGGAGGGGGAGGGAGAGAAGGTAATTATGTGTGTGTGAGAGAGGGAGAGAGAGAGAGAGAACAGGGAGAGAGAGGGTAATATGTGTGTGTGGAGAGGGAGAGAGAGAGGTGGGGGGGGGGAGGGGGGAGAGAAGGTAATTATGTGTGTGTGAGAGAGGGAGAGAGAGAGAGAGGGGGGGGAGGGGGGAGAGAAGGTAATTATGTGTGTGTGAGAGAGGGAGAGAGAGAGGTGGGGGGGAGGGGGGAGAGAAGGTAATTATGTGTGTGTGAGAGAGGGAGAGTACAAAGGAGTACAAAGGAAATCAAGCAACAACAGATCTAGTGACCCTTCTAGGTTGCTTGTCCTCCAAAACACTGAGGATCAAGTGTCCAAACAGTGGTTTAGAGTGGGTAAGGGAACATTGGAAAGGGAATTACTGCCCTGGAACTAATGTCCGTGGCAGGATTAGGAAGTTAGTAGGGGACAGATGGGTTAGTAACTGAGGGGGGATAAAATAAAGTTATTCATTTACAAACGCAGTCAGTCGCGGGTTTGATGCGAGATATTTGTCTAGGCGGAGTTTAAATGAATCAACGGTGATGCAGTCTATAACGTTTCGGGGAAGCCCATTCCACAAGTTGACAACTCGATTGAAGAAGAAATTCTTAGATTCGTGCGAGTTAAAAGATTTACCAATAATTTTGCAACCGTTTCCCCGCGTGTAATTAGATTGGTCGATAGTGAAGTACTTACTACAGTTCATATTGTCGATGCCTTTGATGATTTTGAACACTTGAATTAAGTCACCTCTTAATCTGCGCTGGGTTAAAGGAAATAGATTTAATTCTCTAAGACGCTCTTCGTATGGTTTGTTCTTTAGGCTAGGTATCATTTTGGTAACTCTACGTTGAACTCGTTCTAGCTTGTTTATATCTTTTTGGTAATAAGGGCACCAGGATTGAACGCAGTATTCCAGAAGAGGGCGGACTAAGGAATTGTAAAGGGTTAGGATAACTTCTTTGGATTTATGCTCAAATGACCTGCCTATAAAGCCAATGATTTTGTTTGCCTTCTTAACAACTTCTGAACATTGTTGACTCGGTTTTAGGTTACTCGATATTGTTACTCCCAGATCGGTTTCTCTGTTTACATTCTTAAGCTGAGTGCCATTCATCGAATAGTTTGCTTTCTCATTTAGGTATCCGATATGTAGTACTTTACATTTATCCGCATTGAAACTCATTTGCCAAATTTGGGCCCAACATGACAATTTATCTAGATTGTGTTGCATATCGTCAACTTGTTCTTTTGAGAGTACGCTATTTGCAATTTTTGTATCGTCAGCAAATTTTGAGATTGTACAGGTGAGACCCTCATCTATGTCGTTGATGTAAATTAGAAAGAGAATTGGTCCTAGTACCGATCCCTGGGGTACCCCGCTACTTACATTGGTCCATTTAGATGCCTTACCGTTTATGACTACTCTTTGCTTTCTGTCGCTGAGCCAATTTTCTATCCATTTCAACACACCGTCTTGTATTCCATGCGCTTTTAGTTTTAGCAGTAAACGTTTGTGGGGAACTTTGTCAAAGGCCTTTTGAAAATCAAGGTATATAATATCTACAGCTTTACTCTCATCGTAGAGGTTGAGGATATCGTGGAAGAAGTCTAAGAGGTTTGTTAAACAGGAACGTTTTTTACGAAAGCCGTGTTGAGTATCTTTAAGTATGTTATTTTCCTCTAAGTGATTTACGAGTCTGTCTCGTATGACCGTTTCTAGCATTTTACATACAACTGAGGTTAAGCTAATTGGACGATAGTTACTGGGTAGGGATTTGCTGCCTTTTTTGAATATCGGTGTTACGTTGGCTAGTTTCCACTGATCGGGCATAGTTCCAGACTGCAAGGATTTATTGAATAGTAATGTCAGTGGTTTGGAGAGCTCATCCTTAGCTTCCTTTAGAACTCTAGGCGAGATTGTATCAGGTCCAGGCGTTTTATTTACCTTGAGTTTATCTAAACAATTCAATACTTCTCTCTCTGTAACGGTGATATTGCTTAGAACATCTGAATTATCAATCTGAATCGGCGATGGTGTAGGGATATCACTGAGGTCTTCTGTTGTAAAAACTGATGCAAAGAAGGTATTGAGGGCATTACTCATTTGTACTTCGTCTTTGGTGTATTCTCCATTTTCATCGACTAACGGTCCAACAGTTGAAGTAACTACTTTTTTCTTTCTGATATAACTATAGAATTCTTTCGGGTTTGTTTTACTTTGATTCGCAATATGTAACTCTAATGTCTTTTTACTTTGCTTAATTAACTTTTTGGCTTTGCGTCGTAGCTCTACAAATTTCACCCGTTCTTCGTCATTTTGTGAGGATTTTAATCTATCATTAGCAAATTTTTTAGCAAGCAGGCAGTTTGAAATATCTTTATTCCACCATTTGGGCTTATTATTATGGCCTGGATGCCGTATTTTCGATGGTATGCAGTCTTGCACTGCTTTTAGGTAAGTGGCTTCGAATAACTTCCAAGATGTATTTATGTCGTTATTGTGAATTAAAAAGCTCCAGTCAGTTTCTTTAAACATAGCTCTAAGTTTATGGAAGTTTGCTTTCTTGAAATTAGGGACTTTTTCGATGCTACTATTTGGTTCGTTACTAGTAAACTTTAAAGTGAAAGTTATCGTACGATGGTCGCTGTTACTGAATTCATCACCAACATTCAAATTCTCTATTAATTCTTCTTTTGTTGCAAGTACAATGTCAAGAACGTTATTACCACGGGTTGGCGTTCGAACAAATTGATAAAGCGAACTCTCTTGCAAGTTCGTATACAAGTCATGTCCGGAGTGTGAAGTAAGAGTATCGCCCCACTTGGTCACAGGTAAATTAAAGTCGCCAAAAATTACGGTATCTTGTGAGTTACTTACATCTGCAATTTGTTCGTAAATTTCTCGGTCAGTTTGCACTGATTGAGCTGGAGGTCTGTATATTAATGCAAGTATTATTTTTGTACCTTTATTATTCTTTATTAGCACAAAAGATGCGTCGACGTTCACAATTTGAGGTTTTGACAAGAGGGTAGGGTTAAGACTTTCTTTGATATAAAGTAAAACGCCACCTCCATTTCGATTTATTCGGCTTTTCTCAAACATTACATAACCGGGAAGTGAATACTCTGCTAAAAAGTCTCTATCTTCTGTATTGAGCCAAGATTCTGTTATGCCAATCACATCATAATTTTCTGTAAACACTAGCTCCTCTAAATCTGAAAATTTATTGCGTATGCTACGAGCGTTTGCATAGAACACCTTTAAATTTGTTATTTTAGAACTCACGGAACGCTCTTTAATAATATTTTTGGTTCTTGTCGGATCTACATTTATGTTCATTGCTGTCCTCGGTCCTCGCTGTCTTCGGTCCTTATCGCTGGTGGTCCTCGGTTGCCTCTGTTTTTTTCTTGGCGTTGGATGATTTATGTCACTGCTGCTTCTTCTCGGAGAGAGAGAGGAGGGGGGGGGGGAGGGTGGAGAGAAGGTAATTATGTGTGTGAGAGAAAGCGTGTGTATGTGAGAGTGAGAGGGAGGGAGGGCTGATAGAAGGTAATTGTGTGTGTGTGAGAGAGAAAGCGTGTATGTACTTACTCTAGTTGTACTTACTCTAGTTGTATTGCGGGAGTGAGCATGCTCGTTATTTCCCGCCTCCTATATGTGTAGGTGTTATATGTATCGTTGGAATGGCTGTGGATGTGTGTGTAGTCTGTATTTTTAGCCAATTGGCGACATCGGAAAGGGAGGCTTAGGGTGGATCTGTATGGTACCATTCGCACTATAGACGGTACCGTCTCGCCCGGAGGCTTAGGTAGCCATCAGCTTAGGTGAACCATATGATACCCATCTCGCCTTGTACCATTTTTGCCTGTGTGTGTGTGTGTGTGAGAGAGAGAGAGAGAGAGACAGACACAGACAGACAGAGAAAGAGAGGGGGGTGAGAAGGTAATTGTGTATGTGAAGAGAAAGGGTGTGTGTGAAAGTCATTGTGTTTTTGAGTGTGTAATGATTAAATGTATACAGACGGATGGAGAGAATGAAGAGATAGTTATATGTGATAAATTAGAGTACTGTATTTGTATCTGTACGTGTGTGTGTGTGAGAGAGAGAAACAAAAATGACTTCCATACAGACCAAATGAATGAATATCTGTCTGGCTGCCTGACTGTGTGGCTGATCGACTAACAGAGAGAGAGAGAGAGAGATGATTTTTTTTTTTTGTTTTTTTTTTTTTTCTGTGATTGAGGGAGGCAAAAGGCAGAATTGTCTATAGCGAGTGCCTCCCCCATAGCTGAAAGAGTGACAGGGCCAAAATCAAGGGACGATCGAACCAAAATGCCTGGACACACGGAGTTTGAAGCAATTTAAGTCATAGGAAGAGGGAAAGACTGATTCTGGGAGAGAGTTCCAGAGCTCAGCTGTTGAATAGAAGAAACTTTGAGAGTAAAGTTTCACTCTTGGGTTAGAGAGTTGCACAGAGTAGGGGTGGGATTGAGTTGCAAGACGGGTACCACGTGCCCTACGTAAAGGAGGTGGTATGCACTGGGAAAGCTCTGAGGAACACTGATTATTATAGTAGCGATAGAATAGCGAGAGAGATGCAACATTGCGGCGGAGAGAGAGAGATTGCAGAGAGTTGGTGAGTGGACGGGAGTTAATGATACGAAAGGCCTTCCTTTCAACTTTGTCTAGGAGAGCGGTGTGAGAGGAACCTCCCCACACATGTGAACAATACTCAATACAAGGACGCACTATGCCCCTGTACAGAGCAAGAAGCTGTGTTGGGAAAAGAACCCCCTAAGGCGGTTGAGCACACCCAGCTTCTGGGAGGCTGCCTTAGCAAGACTGGTAATATGGTCCTTCCAAATGAGAGCAGAAGAAAAAGAGACTCCAAGAATATTGAGAGAAGATGAAGGGTTGATTTTTGTATTGTTGAAGAATAAGGGATAGTCCGCTGGGAGATCCTGACGGGTAAATAGATGGAGAAATTGGGTTTTGGAAGCATTAAAGGTAACAAGGTTTTCTCTGCCCCAATTGGAGATAGTATTTAGATCAGAATTTAAGAGTTCTATGGCTTCATTACATTTGTCGTTAAGGGATTGCTGGCTGGGGCGTTCTGAAAAACTAATGGAGTAGTGTAAGGTTGAGTCGTCTGTGTATGAATGGATGGGAATTAAGGTACAGTTAAGGAGATAATTTATAAAAATTAGAAAGAGAATAGGAGATGGGACAGAGCCCTTAGGAACACCAGAGTTTATAGGGTGAGGAAGTGAACAATGGCCATCCACAACCGCGGCTATGGAACGGCCGGAAAGGAAATTAGAGACAAAGGCACAGATGGAGGGATAGAAACCGAAGGAGGGTAGTTTAGAAATTAAAGATTTGTGCCAGACTCTATCGAAAGCTTTCGATATGTCTAGTGCAATAGAAAAAGTCTCACCGAAGTCCCGAAAGGAGGATGACCAAGAGTTAGTAAGATATGAAAGAAGATCACCAGTAGAGCGACCCTTAAGGAAGCCATACTGGCGATCTGAGCGCAGATTATGAGAAGAGAAATGCTTAAGAAATTTGGAAGCAAGAATAGTTTCAAAAACTTTAGAAAGACAAGAGATGAGAGCAATTGGACGATAGTTGGAGGGTTGAGAGCGGTCACCCTTCATTGGGACAGGTTGAATGTGAGCAAACTTCCAGCATGAAGGGAAGACGTTAGAGGATAGACAGAGACGAAAGAGTTTGCCTAGGCAGGGAGTCAGCACGGAAGCACAGTTTTTGAGAACAACAGGAGGAATACCGTCCGTACGCCTTATTAGTGTTAAGCCCAGAGAGGGTAGAAAGTACATCTTTAGAAGAGATTAGGATATTAGGCATAAGTAAGAGAGAGGAGGGTGGAGAGGGAGGAATAGCACCGGAATCATCCAAGGTGGAGTTTCTAGCAAAAGTTTGAGCGAAGAGTTTAGCTTTGTCAGAAGAAGAAGTGATGGTTGTACCATCAGAGTGGGAAAGGGGAGGGAAAGACGAGGAAGAGAAATTGTTGGAGAGGTTTTTGGCTAGATGCCAGAAAGCTTGGGAAGAGCTAGAGTTGGATAGTTCAGTGCATTTATTATTGATGAAAGAGTGTTTGGCAAGTCGAAGAACAGATTTGGCTTGATTCCGGGCAGAACCATAGGAAGAATGAGAGTCTTGAGTTTTAAGGCTTTGGTACCGTTTGAATGCTTCCTCCTTATTGCGGACAGCAGTAGAACAGGCGTGAGTAAACCAAGATTTTTTAGCATTAGTCTGAGAGAAAGAGAATGGAATGTATGCTTCCATGCCCGATAGGATTACCTCGGTAATGCGTTCAGCACTCTCCGAGGGACCCCGGCCACGGAAGCAGAAATAATTCCATGGGAAATCAAAGAAGTACTGCCGGAGAGCCTCCCAGTCGGCAGAGCCAAAGTGCCACAAGCGCCGCCGGCTAGGAGGATCGGGTGGCCGTACTGGAGAGATAGGACAGGTGACAGAGATAAGTTTATGGTCGGAGGAGCCCAAAGGAGAGAAAATATCGACAGCATAAGAAGAAGGGTTAGAAGTTAGATACAAGTCAAGAATGTTGGGCCGATCTCCGATGCAATCCGGGATACGGGTGGGATGCTGAACTAACTGCTCTAGGTCATTTAGGATAGAAAAGACGTAGGCTTGTTCACCAGGTGGATCACTACCGGTATAGTGTGTGTGTGTGTGTGTGTGTGTACAATAAACCAGGCACAACACACAACATGGCCAAGTCTCAAGTTACAAGAACATGATGAAATATAATTATTATTGGCGTTCCGAAAAATACAAATATAATATAATGGTCAAACCGGATATTTTCTTCAGACAATTTGAGCACTCAAGCACACCGGATTACAGATGACCAAATAAAACTCACCGTATAACACATACTGTATAACACATACAATACATAGACCAGAGAACATATAAAACACGTAGAACACATAGAAGAGATAACACATAGAACATATAATACGTATAACACAGAACACCTGCAACATACAGAATATACAAAAACATAACATAACATGTAGAACACAAGATATGCGCTTATTTTAGTGGGTGACAGGAAAGGTGGGAGGGGGGGGGGGGAGATAAATGTTACAATATTCCCATGTTAGTTTAAGCACATCTTACTCTCTCACACACACACTGATTCATCCCTACCCCAACCACCTGTTACACACACATACACACACACACACACTGAATCACAAGAACCCCCTGTCCCCTCTATCTCTCACACACGCACACACACAACCACACACACTGAATCACAAGCACCCCCTCCCCCCCTCTCTCACACACACACACACTCTCTCTCTTTCTCTCTCTTTAACACACTTAAACACACATTCACACACCCCTCTATCCCCTTCCATATACTACTCGTGACTGTTGTTATTTCACACACACACACACACACACACACACACACACACACACTGTCACAAGCACTTCCCATCCTCTCTCATATTATATTCAGTCACCGGGCCCTCTATCCCCCTACATTATACTACCAGTGCTCGAGACTGTTTATATCACACACACACACACACACACACACACACACTCACTCACACACACACACACATATATACACACACCGTCACAAGCACTTCCCACACGCTCTCTCATATACACACACCTAGTCACACGGACTCCTCTATCCCCTTCCATATTACTGCTCGTGACTGTGTTATTTCTAGCCCCTCACGAGATGCAGGGTGGGAGGAGGAGGTGAGGTTACACACCCAGCACACACACACCCTCCCCTCCTCTGCTTGCTTCCTCACTCTATTTCCTCCATACACCACGGGATCGAATAGTTTAGGTGGAGTTTATTACACACAGATGTTTTTTTCTGGGGCGGAACATCGTAAGTCCAATGTAGGATCAGATTAGTTTTTGTGAATGAGGGCTGTTGAGGAGTTTATACAATATATTATATTTGGCACCTAAATTGTTGAAACACAAACACACGCGCACAAATATACACACACATTTTATTTATTTATTTTATTTTACATAGGCCTATATATATATATATATATATATATATATATATATATATATATATATATATATATATATATATATATATATATATATATATACACACACACTACACATCGCCGTAGGTAAGGTGCACAAGATGTGAATTAATGTATTTCGACGAAGACTGGGTCAGTCCCTTCATGGGATGCCCGAAATTATCCCATCAACTTTGAATCAATTTTGGATTATGATAGTATTTTGCACACACTGTAAAGAGTGTAGTGCACTAAACAGTCTCTCTCCTTCCACTTCGAGTATCTCCTCGGAATGGACCGCAAGGTCTCTTGAGTTACTAAATATTCCTCGTATCTCCTTGTAACTCTCTTTTCATTCACCTGGGCTATAAATGGTTCCACGTGCCTAAATATTTCCCTTGGTGTGTGTGTGTGCGTTTTCTTATGTGTACGTGCCTGCCTGTGTGCGTTTATTTGTGTGTGCAGGACGTTGATAATTATACCCTCATGTGTAGCTTCGTTCACAGGCTTAAGGGAAGGGGGGGGGGGGGGGTCCCTCTTCTCCCTCATGTTTAGCTCCATTAGTTTTGAAATTATATGACGTTCGCTCCGTCAGTTTGGCGATATTAAAACCTTTCGCCCCATTTCTTCGTCAATTTTATTACCTTTCGGGCCATTTAGGTGTCGATTTTCCCCCGGCTGTAAGTTAGGAAGAACCGGCCCTAGGCTTGGATATTTTTTTACCGAAAAGTGTACACATTTATCTCGAAAGGGGCTCTTGGGAGAGTGTTTAAGGCTTGATGGAGGTCTATGGAGTAGAGTAGACTATCAGAGGTTTTGGTTTAGCTTAGTAAGGACCTGTGAGAGTCGGAGGATAAATGACGATGGTATGGAATGTTGGTGGTGTAATGGTTTAGATGCTTGTGTTCTGGGTGTGGTGTCCCGAGTTCGAATCCCAGGAGGACCATAGGCTTTTATTAGCTTATTCAAGTGCATTGGGGTTTGTAATTGATGATTAATGTTAAGAACGGGGTGTTACTTAATAGGTATAGAAACTCGATTGGGTTTATTGATAAAGACTGTCCTTATTAGATGGGTAAAAGGAACATTAGTATACCGGTACCTATAGGATTAACTCTTCTACCGTGGATATCCTTTTTATCGTTTTCTGGCTACTACTAATCGATTCTATTGGGTTTAGGAAAGATCTCTAGCAATGATAAGGCTTCTAACGATTTCAATGAACACTTTTAACTACCGGTACCACAGATCCTTTCTAAGCTGTATAGAATCATCTTGATATGGCTCTAATAAAATATAACAGACGTCACTGGTACTGAAAGGGTTAAATGGGAAGATAGTTGTGGACACATTACCAACCCTTTTCATGCCCATACATTTTGACAGTGTTGGTTTCCTTGAAGTCATTCCTAAGTTGAATAACATGTCTATCTTTAACCCCTTCAGTACTATAACGACGCAGATCTTCCTTTTTCCTGGCTATCAGTGAACGATTTTATTCAGCTTAGGTGAGAGCTGTTGGAATCAGTGGGTTAAGGGGATTTTTTAGATTGCTCCCTAGACTTTTATCAAGCTTAAAAACAATGCCCCCCCAAGACCCCCTTTCGATATAAATTTGTACATTTTTCGGTAGAAAAAAGTCCAGATTCCTCTTAAATGGCAGGCTCGCTATCGCTTGCCAGGAAAACATCAACCCCTAAATTGCACGAAAAGTCTTAAAATTGTCAGAAATGGGGCGAATGGTCTTAAAATCGCCAAACGGTCTTAAAATCGCCAAATTGATAAGGTAAACGTCTTAAAATCTCAAAAGTAAAGGGGCTAAACACGAGGTAGAAGAGGATTCAGAAAAAATACCTCCAGTTAAAATCTCTCCTTAATTGCGATAGATGATAATTATTAAGACTAAGTGAACCCAAGAGTTAATAGATTTTCCCAGTCTGTCTTCCACTAAACATGTAAGCTCTGGAACTCTATACCTCAATATGTCTTTCCCTCATCCTATGACTTAGACTGCTTCAAGCTCCATGTATCCAGATTTTTTTTTACTATAACGCACCTTGAATTTGGCTTTATATACAGTATATACCTATATATATATATATATATATATATATATACAGGGTGTCCATAAAGTCTCTTTACAATTTAAAATATTTATTACAAAAGCAAATGAACAGACAAATATGTGGAAATTATTACAAAATGAGGAGTAGATATTGAAGTTTTTTTTGCCTCATTTAGTACACCTCTACATGGGCACCATTACTTGCACGAAGCACATTAACCCGTGGAGCCCCGGCTAGTTTTGTAATGTTTGCGCACCAGAACCCGGCCGGTTTTCAAAAAATGGTTTTATTCCAGAAACAATAGCGAATGGGTTAGGAATGAAGGAAAAACCACGAAAAACCGCTCAAAAAGCTTAAAAAATGGTCCTACAGAGCCCCCGAAAATGGATTTTACAAGAGTAAAAAATTGAAGGCAATTATCCCAAAAAAAAAAACAGGTTATTGCGCGCTCGCGCGCACGCACGTGGACTTTGAGAGTTTTCAACCATCGGCACGGTTGCGTGGGATACGTACACAGTTCCCATACAAATCTGAGCCCTCTTGAGTGGCTACACCTGAGGTCACGGTCGGCGCAATTAGGGTGACGCGCCAGGCGCGTCTCTGGGGCTGTGCGTTACATACATCGCTGGGGCTGTACGGGTTAAGACGGTACTCGATTTCTTGCCATGTTCGCTGTAGCATAGCCTCATCAATGGTCGCAATGGCATCTGTGATCTTTTGCTTTAGGTCAGTGATGTCCTGTATCTCTATTCGATACACGATATCTTTAACATAACCCCATAGAAAGAAGTCCAGGGGAGTGATATCTGGTGAACGAGGTGGCCAGGGAATCGGGCCATCCCTTCCAATCCACCGGTCTGTGAATGTTTGATTTAGGAACTCACGAACACGCAGTCCCCAATGTGGTGGTGCACCATCTTGCTGATAAATGATGGTTGGTTGAAGGTCATCTAGTTGTGGTGCCACATATTCAGTCAAAAGGTCAAGGTAAACATTTGCAGTAATTGTTTTCTCGTGGAAGAAAAATGGACCAATGGACAAATGCAATGGAGGGTGAGACGGTGAAGCACTTGAGCGAAGCAACCAGCCGCTTCAGAGATGGAGCTGCTTCGAGCCATGATGGATGCTTCACATGTCTCACTCCCCAGACTGGAACAAGACCTCACGGGCTTCACCGTGTTGAGCGGTGGAATGTACAGGCTCTCAGCCTATGCCCGCGAGGGAGTAGTTGGAATAAAAAAAAAAAAAAAAAAAAAAAAAAAAAAAAAACTTTGATAACCACCGAGTACATACAGAAAATCTGATTAACATATCTCATCAATTGCCTTGGGAATACATTTTTTAAATTGTAAAGAGACTTTATGGACACCCTGTACAGTATATATACCGGTATATATATATATATATATATATATATATATATATATATATATATATATATATATATATACCGGTATATAATATGTATGTACTGTATATACAGTATATACTGTATATATATATATATATATATATATATATATATATATATATATATATATTTTCTTTAATACATACGAGGTTGAAAGAAATGGCAATTTCTGCGTTGGAAATTTTATTATTCAAAGTTTCCAGGCCTCTGATGAGTTTTCGCTGGGTGGCAGGAAGTAGATGAAGGAGATGAGCAAAATTCATGGTGGTACAGGGTTACATAAATGTACATGATGATACAGGATATACGACGCGTTTCACTGGACAACCAGCATTATCAAGTAAGGAAGGAATGATATAAAAGGTAAACAGGAAGGGTATATATAGAGGGTGGAGGATCAGAGGAGGCGGAAAACAGGGGGCAAAAGTCTGCTATTGGTGGGAGCGTAAACTAGGAGAGAGAAAGGGGTTAACCGCTTCACGCACGCGCACTGGATGGGGGATGGTGGTCAGTAGGTTGGGTCGAAGCTGATTGGCTGCGTGTCGAGGGGCGTGGCCTAAGTTGTGTGGCGCCTGCAGAAGACGAAGCTGAAGGAGGTAGCGCGGGGGGCTGCGTCAAGGGCACCGGGGGGCGAGGAGGGGTGTTAGGTCCTGTAGGGTAGTGCCTTTTGGCAGAAGGAAGGATCTGAAGGTCCAGAGTTTGGTTGTTGATGTTGGGATGTAAGGCTTGGATATATAAAGCTTCGAGTATAGGTAATCTCCTTGGGTCACTTTCTTTATCGAGTATGGTGGTGTTTCTCTAACTCGTTGTGTGTGAGGTGAGGGTGGTTAGGGGTGAGATAGTGGTCTTTGATGGCTCCAGCCTGAAGGTAAAGAGTTAACCGACGTGAAAGACGAGTCTGCGTCATACCAATATAGGAATGAGGTCCCACAGTCCTCATAATTACAGGTATGTTGGTAAATGACGTGATCGTCGGTCATCGGGCTCTTTATCTTGGTGGAGGCTGGTTTGTTGCGGAGAACGAGGTTGGAGGTCTTGGGGGATTTGTAATAAATTATTAATTTGATTTTGTTTTCCGGGTTGGTTGGGTGGACATGCTTGGAGATTATTTCTTTTAAGACGGCCTCGTCATTTTTGTGTTCAGAGGACATGTAATTGCGGTAGAAGATCTTAATTTCATTGGGGGGGTCAATGTTGGGAGGGCTTTTGGGTGTACCATTTTTCAAGATGGTGGTTGATGGTGCTGGAGATGTCGGAGTTGGAGTATCCGTTATTTACTAAAACTTGGGATAGTCTTTCTAGTTCTTGGTGGGTGTCGGCCCAGGTAGAGCAGTGCGTGAGGGCTCTCCTAACATAGGCGGAGATGGAGGATAGAAGATAACGGCGGGGGCATTCACTATCGCCGTTGAGGCATTGTCCTGTGTTAGTAGGTTTAATGTAGACGGTGGTTTTGAACCCATGGTCGTTCAGAGCTACGAGGATGTCGAGGAAGGGGAGTTGTCCATTGTTAGATTTTTCAAAGGTGAAGTTAAGTCCGGAGGAGGTCATGAAGCGACGCTGGAGTTCCTGTAGTTCGTGGAGGTCCTTGATTTGCACGAAAATGTCATCCACGTATCTACAGTAGACGGCTGGTCGTTGGGCAGCTAGGAGCTCTTCCTCGATGGTACCCATGAAAAAGTTCGCAAAAAGAACTCCTAGGGGGCTGCCCATCGCCACACCGTCTATCTGCTTGTACATGTTGCCCCGGGGGCAAAGGAAGGGGGCCTCCTTGGTACATAGCTCCAGTAGTGTTTTCAGGGCCTTCTCCGGGATGTCCAGTGTAGGTGTATCAGGGCAATGATAAATTCGACCGTAGAATCATGTCAATGGTCCTATCCACTGGCACGTTGGTGAACAGGCTTTCTACGTCGAGAGAGGCGATAGTGTGGTTGTTGTTACGGGGGGCGTCTCGTAAAATTTCCAAGAAATCGTGGGCTGAGTTAAGGTTGAATTGGCTGGGCACGTAGGGGGTGAGGAGGTTGTTCAGGGCCTTGGCGATCTGGTAGGTGGCAGTGGGGATCTGGGAGATGATGGGGCGGAGGGGGTTCCCAGGTTTGTGTGTTTTGATGGTTCCGTACGCATAACCAGGGGTGTATTCTCCGACGAGTTTTTTAAGGTGGATCCCTCCTTGTTTGGCGTTGATGGCGGTGATGGTGGTGTTGGCAATACGTTTGATTTCGTCGGTTGGGTTGCGGGTGATCTTTTTAAATTTAGTGTTGTCACTTAAGATGACGTCCATTTTTCTAAGATATTCCTCCTTGTCATGGATCACGAGGCAGGAAGCTTTATCCGCACGACGGATGATGATGTTGGGGTTGTCTCTTAATAGTTTGGCAGCTTGGAAGTGTTGTTTGTTTGAGTATTTTGCTATGGTGAGTTCCTCTGGTTTTGGCGGCTTCAGCGAGGAGAGTAGGTTGTAGGGCGGGAGTAGTGGTGACCTTGCCATCCTTCTTGAGTCGTAGGATGTCGTCCAGGAGGATTTCCGTTTCTAGGCGTTTCCGGTGGGGGCCAGGTTTGGAGCTGTAGTGGCAGTTGAGGCCTTTGTTGAGGAGGTCTTCTTGGTCCAGGGTCAGAATGGTGTTAGTAAGGTTTATATATCCTTTTGTTGGTTTGGGATCCCCACTGCCACCTACCAGATCGCCAAGGCCCTGAACAACCTCCTCACCCCCTACGTGCCCAGCCAATTCAACCTTAACTCAGCCCACGATTTCTTGGAAATTTTACGAGACGCCCCCCGTAACAACAACCACACTATCGCCTCTCTCGACGTAGAAAGCCTGTTCACCAACGTGCCAGTGGATAGGACCATTGACATGATTCTACGTCGAATTTATCATTGCCCTGATACACCTACACTGGACATCCCGGAGAAGGCCCTGAAAACACTACTGGAGCTATGTACCAAGGAGGCCCTCTTCCTTTGCCCCCGGGGCAACATGTACAAGCAGATAGACGGTGTGGCGATGGGCAGCCCCCTAGGAGTTCTTTTTGCGAACTTTTTCATGGGTACCATCGAGGAAGAGCTCCTAGCTGCCCAACGACCAGCCGTCTACTGTAGATACGTGGATGACATCTTCGTGCAAATCAAGGACCTCCACGAACTACAGGAACTCCAGCGTCGCTTCATGACCTCCTCCGGACTTAACTTCACCTTTGAAAAATCTAACAATGGACAACTCCCCTTCCTCGACATCCTCGTAGCTCTGAACGACCATGGGTTCAAAACCACCGTCTACATTAAACCTACTAACACAGGACAATGCCTCAACGGCGATAGTGAATGCCCCCGCCGTTATCTTCTATCCTCCATCTCCGCCTATGTTAGGAGAGCCCTCACGCACTGCTCTACCTGGGCCGACACCCACCAGGAACTAGAAAGACTATCCCAAGTTTTAGTAAATAACGGATACTCCAACTCCGACATCTCCAGCACCATCAACCACCATCTTGAAAAATGGTACACCCAAAGCCCTCCCAACATTGACCCCCCCAATGAAATTAAGATCTTCTACCGCAATTACATGTCCTCTGAAAAACAAAAAGACGAGGCCGGCTTAAAAGAAATAAACTACAAGCAAGACCACCCAACCAACTCGGGAACCAAAATCAAATTTAATTTATTACAAATCCCCCAAGACCTCCAACCTCGTTCTCTGCAACAAACCAGCCTCCACCAAGATAAAGAGCCCGATGACCGACGATCACGTCATTTACCAACATACCTGTAATTATGAGGACTGTGGACCTCATTCCTATATTGGTATGACGCAGACTCGTCTTTCACGTCGGTTAACTCTTCACCTTCAGGCTGGAGCCATCAAAGACCACTATCTCACCCCTAACCACCCTCACCTCACACGCAACGAGTTAGAGAAACACACCACCATACTCGATAAAGAAAGTGACCCAAGGAGATTACCTATACTCGAAGCTTTATATATCCAAGCCTTACATCCCAACATCAACAACCAAACTCTGGACCTTCAGATCCTTCCTTCTGCCAAAAGGCACTACCCTACAGGACCTAACACCCCTCCTCGCCCCCCGGTGCCCTTGACGCAGCCCCCCGCGCTACCTCCTTCAGCTTCGTCTTCAGCAGGCGCCACACAACTTAGGCCACGCCCCTCGACACGCAGCCAATCAGCTTCGACCCCACCTACTGACCACCATCCCGCATCCAGTGCGCATGCGTGAAGCGGTTAACCCCTTCTCTCTCCTAGTTTACGCTTCCACCAATAGCAGACTTTTGCCCCCTGTTTTCCGCCTCCTCTGATCCTCCACCCTCTATATATACTCTTCCTGTTTACCTTTTATATCATTCCTTCCTTACTTGATAATGCTGGTTGTCCAGTGAAATGCGTCGTATATCCTGTATCATCATGTACATTTATGTAACCCTGTACCACCATGAATTTTGCTCATCTCCTTCATCTACTTCCTGCCACCCAGCGAAAACTCATCAGAGACCTGGAAACTTTGAATAATAAAATTTCCAACGCAGAAATTGCCATTTCTTTCAACCTCGTATGTATTAAAGAAAATTTATTACCTGGCTTTACTAATACATATATATATATATATATATATATATATATATATATATATATATATATATGTTTATTTATTTGTACATATATATTTGTATTTATTTGTTATTTTTTTTTTTTTTTTATTTATTTATATACAGTATATATATTTTTTTGGGGGGGCACTTGTTACAGACAGCTTTGCCTTTTGTCTCCTTCATACATACATTAAAAACAAATTTAATAAAACAAAAATAAAAGTGAGCCTCAGTGTAGAGCCAATGACCAGGCTTAAGTTAACTGACCAGGTGGATCTTGATTGACCCAGTTATGGGGTTGATTTAGTTGACCTTTCCCGGCATGTGGAGTGCTTGCTTGCTCCCGACACTCAGCCAAATTGTTGCATCATCATCGTATCGGTATGTTTGACTTTTGGCTCACTCTGATTGTGGAAAGTTATGTCAGGGCTGGTGTGTGTGTGTGTGTGTGTGTGTGTGTGTGTGTGTGTGTGTGTGTGTGTGTGTGTGTGGACTGACTGACTGACTGACTGACTGACTGACTGACTGACTGACTGACTGACTGACTGACTGACTGACTGACTGACTGACTGACTGACTGACTGACTGACTGACTGACTGGGAGGGAAAGTGGAGCAAGAAAAATAGAGGCAAACATAGAAAGGAAATAAGTAAAGTTAGTTTGATATACTGTATATTGATTATTCTCAAGGCCATGGATAATACCCCTTCCACAATGCAGAAGGGGAGGTGGTGGTAAAATGGTTATTGTATTGTACAGTTACATTTTAGACACATTCGTGGACCCCCTATGCTCGTTATTCTCTTATGCAAGTATAACTATCTGGGTTTGTGTTGTAATGGAATATGCTTTTCAATAAATAATATACAGTATATAGTTTTGTAGTTGATGTATAGAATATGATTAAGTATATCTCACAAATACATGTGAGCCATGGTACTAAATGTGTTTATACTCTCAGCCTGGCTCGAACCACCGACAGTCCTTTTATCACACCTTGGTCGAGTTGGTTAAAGCATGGACAATCGTCCTGACTGTCGGTGGTTCGAGCCCGGCTGAGATTATACAAATATATAATTATTTGTAATAGTTTCCAGACATATGCTTCCACAGTTAAAATAGGTGAGGTCCACGATTTTTTATGAATGACTGTACAATCGTCTGCAGTATTAGGTGGTACAAATTCCACTGAACAATGATGACGCGCTCATGTAAACATTTTGAAATATACCTTCAAGGCAAAATTCCCTAGTCAGTGTTTTTCCCTCAATTAATGCTCACAGTCTCAAGTTTATCATAAAGTTATGTACTATATACGGTATTAGTGCAAGCGATTAATTCTACTTTTAACCACAAAACTGCAGGTCTTGTGCAAACAAATATAGGGACTGAAAATATACCGGTACTGTACTCTAAGCTATCAGTACCATACTTCACCATAAGCTCACCAACTAGCTAATATTTTACCTACACTTTAATTATTAACTTGACATACAAACCAGATATACACGGTACATGATAAGATGATGATAAAAGTTAGATTAATACATTTGGTGTCAAAAAGTATATACACCTTATCTATTTTTGAGAATTATGTATATATATACTGTATATATATATTTATATTGCGCTCGAATGGGCTAGTCTACCCTATTTGAGTCACCCAGTAGGCGTCATGGTGAAAGCTTATCCCATATCTGTATTCTAAATGATCAGTGTATATGACGTAAAGGGTACCGGTATATCGTATTCGTGTTATTATTATTGTTGCAACACTCGTGACTATTGGCGTATGAGGGTATCAATGACCAGATCGGGTTGTACTCTTATTAGTATATTTAATTACCGGTACTTTGCAGGGTATCTGGTTTTTGTATGTAATAATAATAATAATAATAATAATAGCGTTAATAATAACGATCATAATTATACTGGTAGTAATACTACTAATAATATGTATGTATGTATGTATGTATATACTCATGCACATCCCCATTGCGTGGGGGAGGCCGAGTCGAGACAGAGCTTGAACTTGAACAACAATTAAAGTTTCAATTCTTAGGGTCCGGGACCACTTTCGCGTTTCTTCGCCCCTTTCTCTGTCTCGTCTAGTAGGTGAATTTAACCAGGGGAGGAGGATTCCTAGCCACCCGCCCACAGAAGGAAAAGTAGGACAGTACAAGAGACAGACAGAAACAGCTAAGGTTGGATAGAGGATGCCAAACCTCACTCTGGATAGGACCAGCCCTCACCCTAAAGATAATAATAATAATGATAACAGAAACCGTAATATTGTAAATCAGCCCTTTCATTTGGAGTCACTATGAAAGGTTACCCAATATCTGTATTATAAAAGGTACTGGAAGGGTATATAGTATTATAAAAGGTACTGGAAGGGTATATAGTATTATAAAAGGTACTGGAAGGGTATATAGTATTATAAAAGGTACTGGAAGGGTATATAGTATTATAAAAGGTACTGGAAGGGTATATAGTATTATAAAAGGTACTGGAAGGGTATATAGTATTATAAAAGGTACTGGAAGGGTATATAGTATTATAAAAGGTACTGGAAGGGTATATAGTATTATAAAAGGTACTGGAAGGGTATATAGTATTATAAAAGGTACTGGAAGGGTATATAGTATTATAAAAGGTACGGTACTGGAAGGGTATATAGTATTAGGTACTGGTATATAGTCGTGACCACCGGCGTATAAGGATCAATGACCGTATCGGGTTCTGGTCCGTTGGGATCACTTGGTTATGAACGGTGTCACGAGGCTTGCATATATAGCCTAGTATATATATATATATATATATATATATATATATATATATATATATATATACTGTGTATATGTACAGTATATATTCAAATCAACGTAATATACAATCGAACCCGGTACCATAGTTGTTGGTACACAGGAATGCCCATAATTAACCCCACACAGCCATACTCCCTTGTATTGGGACACAGGTAAGCTGGTGAGTCGTGTGTGTATCTGTTGAGGCTCTTTGTGTACGGATTTATGTCACTTACACCTAATCTTGTGTACACGATGGGTAGATCCTCTTGTGGTGTTATGTGGCTGGTTCACTCACAAACATACACTCTCTCTCACACATACTGTACACCTCACACACACACACACACACACACACACACACACACACACACACACACACTCTCTCTCTCTCTCTCTCTCTCACACATACTGTACACCTCACACACACACACACACACACTCTCTCTCACACACATCAAAGGCCAACTAAGGTAAAGGGGTCTGGAGGCTCATTCCGGGACGTGCTCTTCATATTTCCGTCTTCCCAGAATATGTCAGGTCCTCATTTGTGTTTGCGCTGTGTTAATACACCCGGGTGGTGGAGGAGGAGGAGAAGAAGGAAGATGGTGGTGGAGGAGGAGGAAGATCGTGGTGAAGGAGGAGGAGGAGGAGGAAGATGGTGGTGGAGGAGGAGGAAGATGATGGTCGGTGAGGGGGGGGGGGGTATTTATAATGTTGATGGTGGGAGGGGGGGGGGGGGTCTATCTATCTATATATCTATCTATTGCCCGACACCGTGATCCCCGAAGGGGTGGCCACGAACGAAACGCCCCCATGCACCTCTGTCCCCCGTCAGTCGACACCCCTCCTCCCAACCAGCACCGCCTTCATCCATATACTTCTGCACTCCATCCTTCCACCTCTCTTTCGGTTTACTTCTCCCTCTGTCCCTTCACTTCGCTCTCGAGGGTGGGGGGGGGGGGGGTCAACATCCTTAATATGAAGCAAAGGTTATGATGATAGAAAAGTGAAATCCACGTTCCTTCATTTTTCCAGTATTGGAGGTATTATTTTATGGAGGTCTGGGGAGAGAGAGAGAGAGAGAAAATATATATATACCGGTATATAATTATATATATAAATATATATATATATACGGTATATATATATATATATATATATATATATATATATATACGGTATATATATATAATAGATATATAAATAAAGTAATTAATTAATTAGATATTATTGGAATTTAATTTGTGGTGAACTAGGTTGCAGTACATTAACCAACAAAGCCCACCAACAACGCCATACAGTATATAATACCCTCGCTGTTGGCAATATACTTTAGCATTGTATGAATGTTACCATATTTAAGGGGAGGTCTGTCGTTTTTCGGGACCCCCTTTCCCCTCATGTTTAGCCCCATTAGGTTTTAGATTTTAAGATGTTCGCCCCATTAGTTTGTAGATTTTAAGAGCTTTCGTCCCATTTCTTCATCAATATCAAGATTTTCGTACCCTTTAGGTGTCGATTTTTTCCTAGTGAGCGATAGTGAGCCTGTAATTTAAAAGGAACTGGGCAGGACATTTTTCTACCGAAAAATGTACAAATTTATCTTGAAGTGGATCTTGGGGGTGTCTTATAAGCTTGTTAAAGGTCTAGGGAGCAAACTAAAATCCTCCCTTACGATGGGGATAGGTCCATATCATACTAACTTTAAAAACAAAACAAAACTATAGGTCCCTTAAAGTATGCGATGGAGAGCAGTGCCTGGTGAGTGATAAACTCAATAGGTGGCGTTTGAGAGTGAGAGTTGTCCGAGGTGAGAGTGGCGTTGTGGCTTCCAGATGTGGAAACTATCACAGGCCAATGAGAGATAACCAGGTGCCATCGGTCTAGGAAGGTAAGACTGCAAACGAGCCGGTTGCAACACTCACCTGTCTAATTACTTCACTCTCAATCTGGAGTAACACCTGGCTTCATAGTTCTCACCGAATGAATCTACAGGCTATATGTCTGTGTGGGGGTATACACAGTATATATATATATATATATATATATATATATATATATATATATATATATATAATATTATATTGTGTTATGCCTTAAAAGGTCACACAGTGTCAGGCCTTCCACACAGTCTTCTACCTGCACTGTGTATTAAGAAGCTGTGTGTGACATAATACATGTTGAGAGATAGATACTGATGTTGTCATTCAAAGAGAGAGATACTGATGTAATGTAAGCCAGGCTGAGCAATCAGTTCTTAACGTTCGTCCCTGCGCATGTGATAACACCCCCGAACCGTGTCAACTAATACATGAACAAGACCCTGGCAATTGTCCTCCGGACAATGCTGCAGCGTCAGTCAGTGTGCAACCATTCCCCCCCCCCCCCTAACCTCACAATACTGGGCGCTGGGGTGCGACATAAATCCTATTAGTGATGAACAGCCAGTGGTCGTTTAAGGTGACATGATGGCTGTGGTAGTGGTGATGTCTTAACTGCCGATGGAGCAACAATGGCGGTAAAGGGTTGTTGCCTTTGGTTGTGCCGTCCGCGGAATGACGCAGGCATATAAAGACCCGTTTGTGGCGTCAGAGAGAGATATATTATCATGCATAGAGACCTGCTTGCTGCGTCACAGGAGATATTGTGGATTCGTCTCCGTCAGTGCAGTTGGAGAGAATATGTTTGCACTCTCGTCATTGTTTATGTTTATCTAATAAAGCATCACAATGGCCCACGGTGGAATTTTGATAACATTTGGGGACTACATTCATTAGTTCATTAGACAGCCTCATATAAGTGATTAACCCTTTGAACACTTGAGGACGCTGTTCTGCCTTTTATTCAGTATCAGTAGACGATATTATTCAGTTTAACAACGATCTGTCCGAGTAAAGCTCGGTTCACACATGCACGAATAACGTCACGTCCGCCACCGACCAAGAAAATAGGCAGGACTGCATCAATCTGGAGGCCCCATGTGGCCACGATGGCCACTAGGGCCGTTCCAACGTTTTTTTGCCGCCGTTTTCATCCCGTTAATCGTCGTCTAAACGCCGCCAGTCGTCGTCTATACGCCGCCAGGCTGCGTCTAGACGACGACTGCTCGCGTGTGTGTCCTGTGGGTATCCCCGACATAACACGTTTTCTGGCAGTTGCCCCGACCCACACGACCCACACGGACCATTTTATGCTGCACAAAAAGGACGCCGCCTAGGCACGGCGAATTAAGGGGTCGGGGACTGCCGGGACGTTAATGCGTGCATGTGTGGAACCGAGCTTTAGAGGGTTGATTAAAATGGTTATGAACCCTTTGATTCCTAGAGATCCTTCCTAAGCTGTATACAATAGCCTAATGCTAGCTAGAATGGAATGTAATAAGGCGTCCTTATCCTGAAGGGGTTAACGTTTGATTTAGATATTAAGACCCCGCGTCGTATCCCTTAGTATCTCAAATTTGGACGTGTTATATCCTCCGTCCCCAAAAGGAAGGGAAACCAGGTCATGTTTACGACATTTGGGGCGTGGGTTGAGCATTCGTCATCATTTCTTTCCCTTCACAGCTCCTGATAATGTGGGATTGAGCGGGGAAAAAACAACAAAAAACAAAAAATTATGACTGTAGCATGCCCATTTCCAAATGTAACGTAATTTTACAAATGATTTCGTTCATTTCCCTGCCAAGGGACAGAATTGTTTAAAAAAACAAGCGTAAGAATCACTGAGTGGCAAATACCCTGCTAAAAACTCTACTCAATTTACAGAATAAAATGAAAAGGACGTCGCCGGTACAGAATGGGTTAAGGGGAGATTTCCACTTGAGGGATTTTTTTCTTGACCCCTTTCTCCCTCATGGTTAGCCCCATTGCTTTTGATATTATAAGACGTTCGCCCCATTAGTTTGGCGATTTTAAGAACTTTCGACCCATTTCTGTAAATTTTAAGACTTTTCGTGCCATTTAGGTGTCGATTTTTTTCCTGGCGAGCGATAGCGAGCCTGTAATTTAAGAGGAACCGGCCTTCGGCCGGGACATTTTTCTACCGAAAAATGTACAAATTTATCTTGAAAGGGGGTCTAGGGGCTGTAATGTTAAGCTTGATGGAGGTCTAGCGAACTAACTAAAAACCTCCCCTTAAGTATGTCATTTTAGATTTACAGAAGTGACCATACTTGCATTCCGTTATTTATATTTAGTTACATTTACAAAAGTGTGTCCTACCTAACTTATTTTAGTTATATCTAGTTTAATTTATTTATGTTGTCGTACCTAGCGTATTTTAGTTATATTTAGCTGTATTTAGTTTAGTTTATTTATGTTGTCCTACATAGCTTGTTTTAGTTATATTTAGCTTTATTTAGTATATTTATTTGGTCCTACCTAGCGTATTTTAGTTATATTCAGCTGTATTTAGTTTAGTTTATTTATGTTGTCCTACATAGCTTGTTTTAGTTTTGTTTAGCTGTATTTAGTGTAGTATACGGTACTAATTGTGTATCCTATTCTACCTCTCCCAACTCAACCAAGCTTCCTCTGCCACGGCCATCTCAAAATACAGATCTTGTACACATTACGCTCTCGCTTCACAATGTTTAGGGGTGATTTGTATTTAGTAGTAGGCTATATGTATGCTCATTTATTATATACCGTATATATATATTTGTATTTAGTAGTAGGCTATATGTATGCTCATTTATTATATACCGTATATATATATTTGTATTTAGTAGTAGGCTATATGTATGCTCATTTATTATATACCGTATATATATATTTGTATTTAGTAGTAGGCTATATGTATGCTCATTTATTATATACCGTATATATATATTTGTATTTAGTAGTAGGCTATATGTATGCTTATTTATTATATACCGTATATATATATTTTTCCTCCCAAGACCTCCATCAAGCTTTAAAAAATACCCCCAAGACCCCTCTTCGATAAAAAATTATAAATTTTTCGGTAGAAAAATGTCACGACCAAAGGCCGGTTTCCCCAAAATTACAGGTTTGCTATCGCTCGCCAGATAAATATCTACACCTAAATAGCAGATTTTTTTTTAAATTCGCCCCTTTACTCTACCACACCCTGACTCACTTGACCTACTCTTCACCCCACCCCCCCCCCACCCCCCTACTCTCTACAGGCCTACACCTTGATTTTACACATACTCATTCTCACTAACTCACACGCTACTATAATGACTCACTCACTCACTACTCACTTACATTTACCGACACTTGTGCTTGGTTACACACACACACACACACACACACTCTCTCTCCCCTCCCTTAACTCTTCCACACCCTGATTCATGTGATCTCTCTCTCTCTCTCTCTCTCTCTCTCTCTCTCTCTCTCTCTCTCTCTCTCTCTCTCTCTCTCTCTCTCTCTCTCTCTTAACTCTTCCACACCCTGATTCATGTGACCTTGACCCACTTACCCACCCACCCACCCCCCATTTTACCCCTCACCTTGTATAGGGCGATTACTGCAAATATGGAAAATAATCAATTATATATTACCATTTAACACTATCTCATTAGGCGTCTTAATTAGGGGTTATTATGCTATTTTGTTTTATTACTATAATTATTGATTTTTATTGTTTCTGCCATTTTTCGTGCAATGTTAGTTTGAGTAATCTAATATATATATATATATATATATATATATATATATATATATATATATATATATATATATATATATATATATATATTTAATTAATTAATTAATTCATTGAATAAATAAACCTACCCCAGTCTCCCTTCAAACTTGAAACGCCCCGAGACCCCCTTCAAGCTGAATATTTACAGTTTTCAGTAGAGAAATGTCTCGTCCAAAGTCCGCTTTCTTTTAAATTGTTGGCTCGTTATTGGTACTCCAGAAAATATCGACACCATAATGGCGTGCAGCGTCTTATAATCGCCAAACTAACGAGGTGAAACTTTTTAAATAATATCCATAGAAAGTCAAACCGGGAAGGTCCAAAACGACCCTACCCACACCAGATACAGCTAAGGTTGTAATGGTTGTTAGTGTTCGTGATGATAGACCCGTGCAGTTGTCCGTATAATTATCTACAATCACTTATTAACAATTGACGAATCCTTTATGCATTTCTAAATATGAAAGTATTACCAAGGTTACACGAACGATTTTTCCGGCAATTTTCGACGAGCAAGATTTTCTCGTAATTTTTTGAGGTTCTTTCAAATTTGAATCGGAAACTAGACTGAAGGTAGAATATGCTAGGTGGCTGATTTCAGATGAAACATACATTTTGAAGATAGCTGGATACAATTTCCCATAACAATTAACAGAAAAATAGCTCGTGTGACACCGCTTTACAGCAATGTTCTGTGCTTTAGTAATGCAATTTTATATACATCAAGAACAAAGGCATATTTAGCTTTCAGTATCTTAAAAATGTCTTCCATAAAATATTTCTAATGGTTGTCCAAGAAGAAGAAAAATAACTCAATAGAATAAATAAATACAAAATGGATCTACAATTGTTTATGAGAAAAATACCGGTACCGTACCTCCTGACGAGTATGAATATATAATCTGGTGTATTCTCCCTGAAGATGTCGTTGACCTGCTAGCCAGGGTCCTGTGTATATCGGCGTTGATTGTCGGCATGGCGTTCACTGGTCAGCATAAATCTCTCTCTCTCTCTCTATTTAATAATTTTAAATTTTCTTTCTCCGTCTCTTTCTTATAAACGACAATTTATCCGTGGTTAATTGTTGTTTTATTGTTCACTTGCAGTTGTGAGGCTGAACACGATTTTTTTTTTTTAACCTAGGTACAGTAAAATGTTTATTCTATTTTGACTACGAGGTTATTATGCGATCGAGAGGTACCCGAGTTTCGACCATAATACATACGCAGATGGACTGGTGAAACGACGTGTATGCTAACACAATCCTTCTCCATCGCGATGGCCGAAAATCCTTTCGAATTCAGGGAGACTCGAACCTTCAACATCGCCTGGCCAATTAGCACACGGCACCATAGAACACTAAACCAACCCGATCCCTGTATGTATGTGTGTGCTTACCATCTACCATTCTTTCCTTAATAAATAACTTTGTTCTACCATCCACTCGCTCCCCCTCCCCCCACTATCGTCTATCTCTCTCTCTCTCTCTCTCCCTTTTATCGTACCCCATCCATCTTGTCTACACCCTCTCCCTGTCATAACTCAACTCGCTCTCGCTCTCTCTCTCTCTCTCTCTCTCTCTCTCTCTCTCTCTCTCTCTCTCTCTCTCTCTCTCTCTTAGCAAGTAGGGGACATCTGTATGGATGTCTGGTCTGTTAATGTGTTTCGTCTTTTTGTCTGCCTCGTATATATCCACACACACACACACACACACACTACCACACCACCACACCTCCACCTCTCTCTCCCCCCCCCCCCCCCCCCCGTCCCCTACTTACCTCTTCACACCCCATATATTTCCAACGGCCCCACCAACACCCCACCCCACCCCCAAGTGAGTTACTGCGGTCTTAAAGGTAGATGAATAGGCAGTTACCTTTCTAGATGACCTCACTCAGATACTATTGGGTGTAATTATGTAAGGCTCACGGGTACAGAGCTATAGGTAGTTGGGGTTCACCTTGAGTTCATTGTGTTATGTTATGTGGAAGGCAGTGTAATGTATTGTACTTTAAGATATTGGTGTTATTAAAAGGTATACGCTTTTAGCTTTTGCCTCCTTATTAGCTTGTATATGTATGTGTGTGTGTGTGTGTGTTTTGTGTGTGAATTTTTCCCAGTAATTCGATTTCTTTTGGATGTCTTTTATGGTGTTTTTGTAAAATAATTTGTCCGTCAAATGTAATGTATTAATTGATATATTTGTTTTTATATTATTTTGAATATCTTGAAAATATATATATATATATTATATATATTATATTGTTTTGCCAATAGGATATCAGGATATATCTTATCCATACAGCCTTGAGCAACAATAAATTTACACCCATTGAATCAGTATCAAACACAAACTAGGCACGACGATATTGTTTGTATAATCTAAGCGTTACAAAGGTTCACATAAAAGGTTCAAAGATCAAAATGGGTGTAACCTTATTGTTGGTCACGACTGTGCATTTACTTATCAGTATCAGTAGGTAATCACACTCCCACATTACCTTGCGTGCCGACAATCAAAAAGGGTTCCGATAGTCATACAAAACATGAACCTTATATACAGTATATACGGTATATATATATATATATATATATATATAGTTTTCAACATATAGAAAATTTATATTAAATATAAATCAAATATATATACTGACATATAACAAACTTTCTACTAAATATAAGTATATTCTCAGGGAACACAAGTCATAAATCCGTCGGGGTCAGTGTTTTATGAAGGGAAAGTTACAGTGCCTTTATTTACCGTATAGTTTGGGATGAAGATATTTCGTGCCATAGCCATTGGGAATTACTTAAAAGGTGGTCGGGTAGAAAGAAAATTGAAGTGATGATAAAGATGTCTGATACCTGAGAATTTATTGGTAAACACACACACACACATACACACACGAGTGGTCTAAGGCGCCGTGCTCTGATCGCGAGGTCGAGGGTTCAAGTCCCCCAGAATCATAGTTTTTCTTTATCCCGATGAGGTCGAAGGTTCAAGTCACCCAGAATCAGTTATTTTCCAGCTATGCCGGTGTAGAGGATTGTTTCGTGGTCCATCTCTAGTCAGGTTGCTGAACTATCGGCTTGCTTTAGCGGCTTAGCCTATATGTACGGTACTCTCACAGGTGCGTCTGTGTATGTACTATGATGGGAACTCTGGCAACTCACTGTCGCCAAAGGCCAGCGCCTCTAAAATTGAAGGCTCGTCATCGCTCACCAGCAAATACTCGACTCCATTATTGAGCGATGCGTTTTAAAATGGCCAAACTAATAAAAAGAAACCAGAGGGACCCCCAAAAGAGCACCCTACGAGTTCAGATACAGTCAAGTGTCTGAAAAAATAAAAAATTAATCGCTGGTGATACCGGTACTCCACCTCCTAGCCAACAACTTCATCTCCGGGGTTAAAAAGGTATAAAGCGAAGGAAGGGTACATACATTTATGCTCAAGTACTGAACACCGGTAATTTGTTAAGGTGTTTACTACCTGCTACCCACTCATTTGGTCTTCGGGGCGTGAGAGAGAGAGAGAGAGAGAGAGAGGGAGAGGGAGATGGGGGGGGGGGGGGGAGATTGAGAATTATAAGTATAAGGAATAATTAATCTATCTCGAAGACTTTACAATTCATTCTTTGGAAATACTTTAGATATAAAATAATGTATAGTGCTCAGCGGTCATTGCACGGAATGCACCATGCTCATTGCAAAGAATGCCCAATGGTACACACCAGTTAACTGGTGTATTGGAGAGCGTCTTGGGGTTCCACCCAGTGGTCCTCAGATCGTGACTACCTCAAAACATCAAATGATATTGCCCAGACATGTTTTTTTTTTGTTTTTTTTTGTTTTTTTCCCAATTTTAAGAGCTTTCGTGCCATTTAGGTGTCGATTTTTTCCTGGCGAGTGATAGCAAACCTACAATGTATGAGGCATCGGCCTTCGGCCGGGATATTTTTGTAAAAACAAAACAAAAATTATCGGTGGGGCTCTTGGCGGAATTTTCTTTTAAGCTTGATGGAGGTCTGGGGAGGAAACTAAAAAACAAATAAAAAGATAAATAAAAAGATAAATAAACAAGCAAATAAATGCGCCCATCCCCCCTTTAACCACTCCATTAGCTAGCACCCACCCTATGTTGGACTCTTTCTAGTCGGTCTATATCTTTCTTGAGGTATGGTGACCAGAATTACACAGCACACACACAAACAAGCAAACAGAATCTCTCTCTCTCTCTCTCTCTCTCTCTCTCTCTCGTGTGTTGGTGCAATGTAATACAATCAACGCATTCAAAAGAAATCTAGACATTCATTTCGAGGAGGTCGGGTTAATAAAAGTTAAAACAAAAACAAATAGATTAAATGATTAAATATAAGTACCGGGTAGTAATTATTATTTTACAAATTCGATCTTAGCAAAATTAATGTTCTCCAGTCTTCCTTCTACTCAACAAGTGAACTCTGGAACTCTCCCTCAATCAATCTCCAGGCATTTTCAACCCAATGTCCCTTGAAATTGGTTCTGTCAGTCTTTTGTCTTTGGGGGAGACACTCGTTACAGGCAGTCTACCTTTTATCTCTTTCATACTCATAGAAAAACAAAAACTATACATTTCCCAGTAGCAATTTTCACATTCTACTGGGGGCCATTTTTGTCCAGCTGTGTTTCATTTGGTGGGTGGGGAGAGAGCCTTCTGCTTTGCTAGCCTTACCTTCCAGTTAATAGTAAATTTTGTTAGACTTAAGTCCGGACTGTCTAGTACGGAACGCAAGGTATGTGCAGTCTGTGTGTCTATGTAACTCTTTCCGTCTCCACCCCTTGCATGCGGTGTAGTGTAGCACATAAAGATATTATCAGGCACACGCGATCACTGTTTGCTCAGAGGGATTCGGGAAAGATCAAGTAGAAAAGGAAAGGGTTGGAGCAAAAAAATAATGTTAAGGTGGGTCACCTGCTTTTTTTATCTTTCTCTCCTTTTCTCTTTTTCCCTGGCTTGTATCCATTCGGCTCCATTCAGCCAACTGTTTTAAGAAGTTTATCCCCATCCAGGTGTCGATTTCTTCCTGGCGAGCGATAGCGAGCCAGCATTGTATGGAGAAATCCGGCTTCGTCGGAGACATTTTTCTATCGAAAAATTTACAAATTTGGCTTGCTGTCAAGACAAATATATATATATATATATATGCTGGCTCGCTACCGCTCTATATATATATATATATATATATATATATATATATATATATATATATATATACCGGTATATATATAATTATACACGTATATATAATATTTAATGTTTGAACGTGATTGTTTATTTATCGATATATTGGATTCTATAATATCGTATATATTTCGGAATCTGCGCATCGGTATTCGGGGAAGATGAAGTGGTAACATAAAGGGTTGGAGAAAGTTGAGGCCACAATTATTCCATTATTTTGTTTAGCCATTTATCTTACTAATTATATGTTTGTTTTACTTTAAGGGGAGATGGGTAGTTTTTCTGTACTCCCTTCGCCATCATGTTTAGCCCCATTAGCTTGTAGACCTTTCGCCTCATTTCTTTGTCAATATTTAGACCAATCGTGCTATTTAGGTGTCAATTTTTTTCCTGACGAACGATGGTGAGCCTGTAATTTGTAATTTTTCTACCGAAAAATGTATAAATTAATCTAGGAGGAGGGTCTATTGGATTTGTTTTTAAAGTTTGGTGGAGGTCTAGGGAGGAAACTAAAACAACAAAATAATAATACAAATAATAAATATATGACAGGACTAATCGAGAAAAAAAAAATCACCCTTAACATATTTATTATCAATTGTATACAAGCAAAGTTTGTGTTTGTATAATTATATATACTGTATATATATATATAACAATGTTTCGATTTATTGACAACGTTCCACAGATAGCTTCTTCAGGTCACTAACGTTAGAGATCAAATGAAGCTATCTACGAAACTTCAATAAAGTGTTCCTCCTCAAATGGTGTTTGTATTCAGCGCGACTATGACGTCACAGATGGATCAACAAAGAGGATGCAATCTTAATAGTGTGTCCATCCAAAAACAAAATTATAATTTGAAATTCAGTCACTAGACTTAATTTGAAAGTCCGAAAGACCGGTTTGACCAGCTATGTTAATGGTTTTGATCATAACAACAAATGTTTTATATATATATATATATATATATATATACGGGTATATATATATATATACAGTATATCGTGACTTATGATGTTTGTATTTTATTTTGTTTACAATTATATTTCAGTAGACCCTGAATTATATATTATATATTATTTGTAAAAGTCGGTCTACTTAACAATATTACATTGATTATACAGGCAACGGTATATGTTATCAAGAAGCCCGAGCGCTACCGAAATTATCACTTCTCCAGCTCGCTTCTAAAGAGGTGGTAAGGACACCCGGAGTAGTAAAGTAGCGCACATTATGACCGGCTGTAACTGGTTCCTGTTTACCGGCTGAGCAATGGGGTTCGATTGTATCAGCAAATTGGCGCCGCTATCCGATCTGTGTTGACGTGGTGATTTGAGGCGGTGGTTGGTGGAGGCTGGGAAGAAAATTGGGTGGGGTTCTTGGAAGTAATTGGGTTGGGACCTTGGAAGAAAATTGGGTGGGGGCCTTGGAAGCAAATGGGGTGGGGTCCTTGGAAGCAAATGGGGTGGGGGCTTTGGAAGAAAATGGGGTGTTTTCTTGAAAGAAAACTGGGTGGGGGCCTGGGAAGAAAACTGGGTGGTTTTTTTTTGAGTGGGAGACCTTTCATGTTCAAGGGGGTAAGTTGTGGGTTGGGTCCTTGAAGGGGTTGGGAAGGGTGTGGGGGTAAGAGCTAGGGTTCTGGTGGGGCGGTTGTTTAATGGGGGGATTAGGTTGGCTAAAGAGTATGGGTGGAGGGTTTGCAGTGGTGAGTCTTGAAGTGGAGGTGGTTTAAGGGGTGGTGGGTGCTTCAAGGGGAAGGTATGGTTTGGGGTATTTGAAGTGGGGAATACCATCAATGTTTTTACACACAAGCACACTGGGCTAAGAAATGTTGTCATTTACACGTGTCCTGTCACTAACATGCTACCTGCAAATTGTAATAACATTTGTATAGGTTCACTCTGTGATAATGGCGACATGTTGGCAATATATTTTCAACTTTGTTTACAGCAATGTGTCTGTGTTTGTGAGTCACTCTTATATGTTACGCTACACGAGATACACTCACCTTCATAGTATCTCTCTCTCTCTCTCTCTCTCTCTCTCTCTCTCTCTCTCTCTCTCTCTCTCTCTCTCTCTCACACACACACACACACGCACACTACCATGCGCGGCAAACATACGTTAACACGCACTTTTAAGCACGGTTTAGGGTACGAATAATCTTGACCAAAAATGAATCAATTAACGTCGATATTCAATTAGCCTAATGAAGTTAGTATTATAGTTTTTTTTTTATATATTTGTTTTTGTTTACTTAACGTCCCTTTTGAGTTTTGTAAACATATATTAGGGTTTAGTATAATTTTATGATAGCATATTTTAAACCAAGGATTTTCTTAAATTAATTATCGTAGTTGTAAAAGTTGGATTTAATTTTATAATATACAAAAGAAAAATGCCAACAACTATTAGTAAAAGAAATATATTAAAAATGAATATACAAATACATAGTTTGTTATCGTTGTATCCGTCAAAATGCATTAAATGAGTAATATGATAGATACTTAATGCATTAAATGAGTAATATGATAGATACTTAATGCATTAAATGAGTAATATGATAGATACTTAATGCATTAAATGAGTAATATGATAGATACTTAATGCATTAAATGAGTAATATGATAGATACTTAATGCATTAAATGAGTAATATGATAGATACTTAATGCATTAAATGAGTAATATGATAGATACTTAATGCATTAAATGAGTAATATGATAGATACTTAATGCATTAAATGAGTAATATGATAGATACTTAATTTTATTTTGTAGGAGTAACTCTGAAGTTAAGTATCTGAGAAAAAGTCCCATTATTATTCATATCACCAACCCACCAATTAACTTACAAATAAACCTAATTAATGAAATCAATTAAACTAATGAATACATGTGGTACGCCAAGGATTCGAACTTTGGATACTCACACCGAAATTCCACGCACTAACCATTACGCTATCAAGTCCGTTATGTCAAAATTAGTAGTGAAAGCAAGCTACCCTTGTTGGTGGGAACTGTTTATATTAATTGTGTTTTGGTTAATATATTTCATTATTATGTTCTTTCTTTAACTTGCCTCATTCTTTAGTTACATTTTGTCTTATATACACTGCTATCCCTTGTTTCAGATGGTTCATAGCCTGCATCGACAATGTTCGCCAGAGTGATGGGGCTTGTACTGGGAGGTAAGTAAATAATATTCATAATGTTATATTTACTCTATGTATTCTCTCACTAGTACTACTCTACTATTCTCTCACTAGTACTACTCTACTATTCTCTCACTAGTACTACTCTATGTATTCTCTCACTAGTACTACTCTACTATTCTCTCACTAGTACTACTCTATGTATTCTCTCATTAGTACTACTCTACTATTCTCTCACTAGTACTACTCTATGTATTCTCTCACTAGTACTACTACTCTACTATTCTCTCATTAGTACTACTCTATGTATTCTCTCATTAGTACTACTCTACTATTCTCTCACTAGTACTACTCTACTATTCTCTCACTAGTACTACTCTATGTATTCTCTCATTAGTACTACTCTACTATTCTCTCACTAGTACTACTCTATGTATTCTCTCACTAGTACTACTCTACTATTCTCTCACTAGTACTACTCTACTATTCTCTCACTAGTACTACTCTATGTATTCTCTCACTAGTACTACTCTACTATTCTCTCATTAGTACTACTCTACTATTCTCTCACTAGTACTACTCTACTATTCTCTCACTAGTACTACTCTACTATTCTCTCATTAGTACTACTCTACTATTCTCTCACTAGTACTACTCTATGTATTCTCTCACTAGTACTACTCTACTATTCTCTCATTAGTACTACTCTACTATTCTCTCACTAGTACTACTCTATGTATTCTCTCACTAGTACTACTCTACTATTCTCTCATTAGTACTACTCTACTATTCTCCTCACTAGTACTACTCTATGTATTCTCTCACTAGTACTACTCTACTATTCTCTCACTAGTACTACTCTACTATTCTCTCACTAGTACTACTCTACTATTCTCTCACTAGTACTACTCTACTATTCTCTCACTAGTACTACTCTACTATTCTCTCACTAGTACTACTCTATGTATTCTCTCACTAGTACTACTCTACTATTCTCTCATTAGTACTACTCTACTATTCTCTCACTAGTACTACTCTATGTATTCTCTCACTAGTACTACTCTATGTATTCTCTCACTAGTACTACTCTACTATTCTCTCATTAGTACTACTCTACTATTCTCTCACTAGTACTACTCTATGTATTCTCTCACTAGTACTACTCTACTATTCTCTCACTAGTACTACTCTACTATTCTCTCACTAGTACTACTCTACTATTCTCTCACTAGTACTACTCTATGTATTCTCTCACTAGTACTACTCTACTATTCTCTCATTAGTACTACTCTACTATTCTCTCACTAGTACTACTCTATGTATTCTCTCACTAGTACTACTCTACTATTCTCTCATTAGTACTACTCTACTATTCTCTCACTAGTACTACTCTATGTATTCTCTCACTAGTACTACTCTACTATTCTCTCATTAGTACTACTCTACTATTCTCTCACTAGTACTACTCTATGTATTCTCTCACTAGTACTACTCTACTATTCTCTCATTAGTACTACTCTATGTATTCTCTCACTAGTACTACTCTACTATTCTCTCACTAGTACTACTCTATGTATTCTCTCACTAGTACTACTCTATGTATTCTCTCACTAGTACTACTCTACTATTCTCTCACTAGTACTACTCTACTATTCTCTCACTAGTACTACTCTATCTATTCTCAATTAGGAAAAGAAGATTGAGAGGTCAATTAATTTAGTGTATCAAGATATTAAAGGGCTTTGACAAAATTGATGCTGAATCACTGTTCACAATCAATATTATTTCATGAACTCTTGAACACGGAATTAAATAAATATTACAGTGTAGCTCAGGGTTCTCTGGACCCTGGTGTAGCCAACGAGTAGAACAAATTACCGGGGAAAGTGGTGCAATACAATCATTACCGGGGACAGTGGTGCAATACAATCACACATTCAAAAGGAATATAGACATTCATTTCGACGAGGTTGGGGTAATATAAAATATATATATATACCGGTATATATATATATATATATATATATATATATATATATATATATATATATATATATATATATATATATATATATATATATATATCTAATATATATATATATATATATATATATATATATATATATATATATATATATATATATATATAATACAAATTAGGTTAACTATCAGTAGTAATTAATATTTTCCAAATTCAATCTTTACTATAAACTTCCCAGTAGAAATGGTCTCATTCTACCGGGGGCCTTTTGTTCAGCTGTATTTCATGCCGACCATTGGTCAAAGGAAATGGTGAGTGGGGAGAGAGCTTTCTGCTTTACTAGCCTTACCTTTCCATATTTTATTAGAATTAAATCCAGACTGCCTTGTAGGGGCCGCTAGGTATTTGCAGTCTGTGTACGGCATCTATGTAACTGTATACACGTCTCTATCACACACACACACACACACACACACACACTCACACTCACACTCACACTCGCGCTCTCTCACACACATATATACTTCTTCCTCACTCATGTAGGCTACACGCCAAAACCAAAACATCGCACAAAAAACGGCTAACCTATCGAATCCGGATCACCAACTCCACGAACGCTCTCTCTTTGTTTACGTCAGTTTTCTTTCGCCCTCTTGTTTACTCTCGTTTTCTTTCGCCTATGTCAACACCATATATTTTAAGTTTTTTTTCGACCCTCTCATAACCACGCTCGAGCCGGTAGCAGAAAGAAAATTGACACTAATGGAGTTTTTTTTTTGGTTAATTATTTTGGCACTCGTCCACTGAAGGCTTGTGGAGGATTTAAGAGTGTATTATGTGTGTGTGTGTATGTGTGTGCTCCAAACTCTGTAGGCTCCTGTCTCGCGTAGAATGGCTAATGTATATCTGTCTATCTATCTATGTGTTCTATATATATATATATATATATATATATATATATATATATATATATATATATATATATATACAGTATATTATACAATATTTATGCCCTTTTTGTCTGTAAATGAATCAACTTTTTGGGGACACGTAGATACAAGCAAAGAGTATTGAAATATAGATTATAAAGTGAAGGAAAAATCCATGTATGCAACTGAGTCGACATCAAAAGTAGTACAATCATAACATTAGAATAACTAAGGAGAATATGGCATAACGAAAATCATCATGCATAAAATATTACATAATGGAGGCGACATTCTGAACTACGGAATGAGCCTGTACGACCTATCTAATCTTTACTACCCTTGGGCAAACTCGTAGAAAACGGAGCCACATAGATCTTATTACTTGAGTTAGGAGGGACTTTAAGATTATGGGGAGATGGGCCGTTTTTCTGGTCCCTCTTCTTCCTCATGTTTATCCACATTAGTTTTAAGATTATTTGACGTTCGGCCCATTAGTTTGGCGATTTTAAGACCTTTCGCCCCATTTCTTTGTCAATATTTGGACCTTTCGCGCCATTTAGGTGTTGATTTTTTCCAGGCGAGCGATAGCGAGCCTATATTTTAAGAGGAACCGGCCTTCGGCCAGGACTACCGAAAAATGTACAAATTTATCTCGAAGGGAGGTGGGAGGGTGCTTTTTTTTAAAGCTTGATGGAGGTTTAGGGAGGAAACCTAGAAAATAATCAAAATATCAATACAAAGGCAAATAAATACGCCCATCCCCCCTTAACAATGTCTGAGGGCAATGTTCACTTCTATTCTCACTGTTAATTTTGTCCTCAACATCTAAAGTAGAACAATTAAAAACAAATCCAGAATACAATTGGGAATAGACAGTATACTATAAAATTTAGATTAATACATTATATAAAATCATATACTACTCATGTTAAGTTTACTGTTCTCTCATCCGTATTATCGTTGTCTGTTTGGATGTTACTAGTACTATGAACCTCGAAGTAAACTTTATGATTTTTTTTTTTTTTTTTATTATCATCATATGTACAGTATATACTGTATATATATATATATATATATAAATGAACTCATCTCTATTTCTCTATCTATCTATCTATCATGGTTCTGTCATCTGTTATGTTCGGTGTAGTTTTTCACAAAGTAATAATATTGTCTAACGTGCTGAACATAAACCATAATTAATACTTCTTAATTACTATTTTATGAATAGTGATATTGATAGTGATGGTGGTGGCTGTGATGGAAAGGTTTAGAAAGTGGTGATGGGGTCGAGGGATGGTGGTGATGATGGTGGCAATGTAGTGATGATGAAGGATGGTGATGTTTGTGATGATGCTGGAGGGTTATAGGACAATCTCCCCTCCCCCCCCCCCCCTACTATAGTCTATTCGCTGTAAGTAGAAGAGAAATCATGACTACTAACTAAAGTGATCGAGCTAACATTTCTACCATTTGGGAAGAGCCAGTCAAGGAATAGATGTGGAAATTTACAGCTAATTTGCTCTAGCCCTTTTTGAATTACAGAGGATAGAGGTCATGATTTCTCGCCTACTTGCAGCGAATAGACTATAGTATCCCTTCTATGAGTTTTACTATGATAGAAGTCAAGCTAATTGGCCGATAATTATTGGGACACTAACTATCCCCTTTTTTATAGATTTGGGCCACATTGACAAGTTTCCAGTCATCAGGGACCTCTCCAGTGTCTAGTGATTTAATGAAGATTTCTGCCAAACAAGGTGCGATATCATATCATTCGCACATACAACTCGAGAAAAAAAAAGCAATCTGGGCCGGATGACTTGAACCTATTTAACTTATCTATTCGTTTTGCTTCCTCCTCTGTGGTACATCTAATTCTATTGAGAACTTCACCCTCATGCACTATTCCTGGGCTTGGCATGTCGCTGGTATTTTCCCTTTTAAATACTGAAGCAAAATAGTAGTTTAGGGATTTAGCTATATCGGTGTCAGAGATTTGTAGTTGGCCTGGTGGATCCTTTAGAGGTCTAATGCTACTTTTGAATGGCTTCCTGCTGTTCACATAGCTGAAGAATTCTTTAGGACTCTCTTTGCAGAGGGCTGAAACCTTTAGTTGTTCATTCCGCTTTGCTTCCTTTATAAGAGATTTCACTCTCCTACACACAATTTTGAAGGAATCTAAATATCTTTGGTCATGACTTTTTTTTGGTCATTCTGTATGCAACCTTTCTCTTTCTAATTGCTGAAGATATGTCACTTGTGAACCATTTTGATTTGGTAAGTTTAGTAGGAACGAATGCAGCTTGTC
>CM064485.1:62865047-62925047 GCA_032716605.1 Paralithodes platypus
CTATCACCACCACAACCCCTCCAAATCACTACCCCCCCCCAACACCACAACACACACACTTTCCCCACCACGACCCCTCCAGCTCACTACCACCACCCCCCCCCCCCCCCAACACCAACACACCACAAGATCCGACCACCACAACCCCTCAATCACTACACCCCCCAACACCACACACTCACTATCACCGCCACAACCCCTCCAATCCTACACACCCCCCCCCCCCACCACACACTATCACCAACCAAACCCTCCAACCCTACACACCCGACGGCACCCCAACAACACAACACACACAAACTATCACAAACCACAACCCCTCCAAATCACTAACAACACCCCCCCCCACATCCACACACCACACTATCACCACCCACCAACCCTTCCAAATCACTACACCATCACCACCCCCCAACACCACACACACACTATCGACCACCACGAACCTCCAAACACTACAACCACCCCCCCCCAACACCACACCACACTATCCCCAACCACAACCCCTCCCAATCACTCTCGCCCCCACCCCCCCCCCCCACCCACACACGCACCGCTATCACCGAATCCACAACCCCTCCAAACCTACACACACACACCCACAACACCACACCCACACTATCACCACCACCACCCCTCCAAATCACTACACACAACCCCCCCCCCCCCCCACCACCACCACACACTTTGATCACCACCACGGACGCCTCCAAATCGCTACACCCCCCCCTTACATCCTCTCTGGGCCCAACAGCGCTCACACACACACACTCACCTCACCACACCCCTCCAATCACTACACCCCCCCCCCCCACCAACATCAACACTACACCACTATCACACAGCAACCCCCTCCAACTCACTCACACCCCCCCCCACCCCAACACCACACACACACTATCACCACCACCCCTCCAAATCACTACACACCCCAACACCACACACACACACTATCACCACCGGCACACCGCCCCCTCCAAATCACTACAAACCCCACCCCCCAACACCACACACACACTATCACCACCACAACCCCTCCAAATCACTACACCCCCCCCCAACACCACACACACACTATCACCACCACAACCCCTCCAAATCACTACACCCCCCCCCCACAACACCACACACACACACTATCCCACCTCACACCCTTCCAATGTCACTACACCCCCCCCCCAACAACCCCCAACATCCACTTATCACCCGGACCACAACAATACCCCTCCAAATCACTACAATAAACCCCCCCCTCCCCAAAAACACTATCACACACACTATCACCACCACACTCCCCTCCAATCACTACACCCCCCCCCCCTCACACCAACATCCACACACCACTATGACCACCACAACCCCTCCAATCACTTACCCCCCTACGACCCCCCCCCCCCCCCAACACAACACTAACACTATGACCACCACCACCCCTCCAAATCACTACACCCCCGCCCCCCCCCCAAAAGACCAACACCACACCACACGAGGACCACCACAACCCCGTCCAAGCACTACCCCCTACCCCCCCCCCCACACCGACACACCCACACAGGACCACCACAACCCCTCCGAATCACTACACCCCCCCACCACCAACACCACACATCACACACTAATCACCACCACAACCCCTCCAAACACTAACAACCCCCCCCCCCAACACCCAACACACACTATCCTACCACAACACCCTCAAAAAATCACTACACCCCCCCCCAACACCACACACCACACTATCACCCCCCACACCCCCTCCAATCACTACAACCCCCCCGCTGCCCCCCCCCAACACCACACCCACCTATCCCCACCACAACCCATCGCAAATCACTACCCCACCCTACCCCCCCACCCAAACCCACCTATCACCACCACAACCCCTCCAAATCACACCCCAACCCCCCCCCCTCAACCACACACACACACTATCACCACCACATAACCCTCCAATCACGACACCCACCCCCCCCCCCGCCCCACAAACACCCACCACACACATCCCCCCCCACCCCCTACCGTACTCTCTCCACCCCCCCCCCCCGACGCCCTAACCCCCCCAAACACCACCACACACATACACACACATCTATCACACCAAAAACCCCTCCAAATCACTACACCCCCCCTATCAACACACCACCACACCACTCTCACCAACACCACCCTCCAAATACCACCCCCCCCCCCTCAACACCCACACCACTATCACCCACCACAATCCCTCCAATCACTACCCCCCCCCCCCCCCCCCCCCCCAACACCACACACACACTATCACCACCCACAACAACGCCGCCAAATCTACCCCCCCCCCCCAACACCACACACACACTATCACCACCACAACCCCTCCAAATCACTACACCCCCCAACACCACACACACACTATCACCACCACAACCCCTGCAAATCACTACACCATCACCACCACCCCCCCCACACACACTATCACCACCACAACCCCTCCAAATCACACCCCATCACCACCCCCCCCCACCACGCACACACACAACACTAAGCACCACACCACAAACCCTCCAAATTACTACAACCCCCCACACCCACACATTCCTCACTTCACCACCAACCCCTCCCCATCACTACCCCCCCCCCTCCCAAACCCACACACCCACTATCACCACCACACCCCTCCAAAATCACTACAACCATCACCACCACACCCCCCCACCACACTATCACCACACACAACCCCTCCAAATACTACACCATCACCACCCCTAAACACACACACACAATCACCACCACAACCCCTCCAAATCACTACACCATCACCACCCCTAACACCACCACTATCACCACCACAACCCCTCCAAATCACTACCCCCCCCCTCCCCAACACCACACACACACTATCACCACCACAACCCCTCCAAACCACTACACCCCGCACCACCACACACACACACTATCACCACCACAACCCCTCCAAATCACTACCCCCCCCCCAAACACCACACACACACTATCACCACCACAACCCCTCCAAATCACCACAAACCACCCCTCTTCCCTTCTCAGTACCCCCTAGGATTTTTTAGCTCACATTTTTCCCTATTTTAACCATAGTCTTATTAAGGGGAGATGGGTCGTTTGCTGGTCCCTCTTCTTCCTCACATTTAGCCCTATTAGTGTTTACATTTTAAGACGTTTGTCCCAGTAGTTTGCCGATTTTAAGAACTTTCGTCCCATTTCATTGTCAATATTAGGACTTTTCGTGTCATTTATGTATCGATTTTTTTTCCTGGCGAGCGATAGCGAGCCTGTAATTTAAAAAGAACCGGCCTTCGGCCTTGAAATGTTTCTATCGAAAAATGTATAAATTTATCTAGAAGGGGGATCTAATGGATATTTGTTTTTAAGTTTGATGGATTTCTAGGGAGGGAACTAAAAAAAAAATATATATATATATGAAATAATCGAGCAAAAAATAAGCCCCTCCCCCTTAAAGCGGAGTGTATATAATGTTACGCCACAATTTATAACAAGGGGGGCGTCTCCCGAACACCTCCACCACCTCCACCTCCGCCAACAGGTATTAATATATCAGGATGTATATAGACTTTAAGGGGGGATGGGCCGGTTTTCGGGACCACTTACTTTCTCCCTCATGTTTAGCCCCCTTAGTTTTCAGATGTTAATATGTTTGCCCCATTAGTTAGTCAATTTTAAGACCTTTCGCCCCATCTCGTCGTCAATATTTACACCTTTCGTGCTATTTAGGTGTCAATGTTTTCCCTGGCGAACGATAGTGAGCCAATTCTTCCAAGAAGAATGTTGGAAGAACCAGCCTTCGGCCGGGACATTTTTCTACCGAAAAATGTACAAATTAATCTAAAAGGGGGATCTAATGGATTTGTTTTTAATTTGATGGAGGTCTAGGGAGGAAACTAGAAAAATAATGAATACATGCACAAATCGCCCAAAAAGTGAACCATCCCCCCTTAACCCTATCCGATGTGAAGGGGGTCTTTTGGGGATCCTACCTGTTTCATTCATCATTTTTTGGAATGACTTCATCGGGGGGGGGGGGGGGGGGGGGGTGCGTATTACAATCGCCAAACTAAAATGATAAAAAAAAAAAAATAATAATAATAATAATAATAATAATAATAATAATAATAACAATAATAACAATAACAATAATAACAATAATAATAATAATAATAATATATATACAACAATAATAAAATAAAACTCGTGGTCTACTCTATAAGGGTTAGCTATACAGTACAATTTATCCTATTATGTACCCATGACTAAAATTACATTCTATCTTGTTAATATTGAACGTAATTGTGAGCTGTTAACCCTTTGAAGCTCTGACGCGTTTTAGCAGTTTTATTGTGGCCATCATTAGACGATTTTATGCAGCTTAGGAAGAATCTGCGAGTGTTAAAAGGGTAAATACTATCTCAATCAACCCTTTAACTTCACATATACCGGTACTAATCTGAATAAACATAGTCGAATAGTAGCCACAAAAAGAACTGAAACGCGTATTGGAGCTTGAGAGGGTTAAACATTATATATACTACATGAAGCCACCAAGCTGCCCTGACCGTCCACAATAGTCTATGATGCTACACAGGTAAGCACTGCGGCAGTACAGGTATACCACTGTGTTGGTTAAGGGGGAGGTGGGTAGTTTTTGTAGATCCCCTTCTCCCTCATATTTAGCCTCAGTAGTTTTGACATTTTAAGACATTCGCCCCATTAGTTTGTCGATTTTAAGACCTTTTGTCCCATTCCCTTATCAATATCAAGACCTTTCGTCCCATTTACGTGTCCATTTTTTCCTGGCGAGCGATAGCAAGCCTAGAATTGTAATAGGAACCGGCCTCCGGCCGGTACATTTCTCTATCAAAAAATTTAAAATTTTATTTTGAAGGTCTAGGTTTTTTTGTTTTAAGCTTGATGAAGGTCTAGCGAGGACACTAAAAACAAATAAACAAATCTAGTTTTTCTACGTATCTGAGGAATAACATTTGTAAAATGTGTAAATATACAAATAATAATAAACAAAGCAAATAAATGAGCCCATCCCCTCTTAAGGGGGGTGACCTGCTTTTTGTTATTTCTGTCCTTTTCTCTCTTTCTCTGGCTTGTATCCATTCGGCCCCATTCAGCCAACTATTTTAAGACGTTTATCCCCATCTAGGTGTCGATTTTTCCTGGCGAGCGATAGCGAGCCAGCATTATATGAAGAAATCCGGCTTTGCCGGAGAAATTTTTCTATCGAAAAATTTACAAATTTAGCCTGCTGTCAAACAAAAATAAAAAATATGCTGGCTCGCTACCGCTCACCAGTAAAAAATTGACACCTGGATGGGGATAAACGTCTTAAAACAGTAGGCTGAATGGGGCCAAATGGTTACAAGCCAGAGAAAGATAGAAAAGGACAGAACAAAAACAAGTCACCCCCCTTAAACGTAACATTGAGCTGTTAAACATACAGTATACTACATAAAGCCTCCCCCCCTCCCCCCCCCCCCCCCCCCCCCCCCCCCCCCCCCCCCACACACACGCACACAGCTGCCCGGTCCGTCCACAATAGTCTATGATAGTCCGAGGAACTTGCTTCAATTGTGCCGCCTCTCCACATCTTTCCCCGTAGAACTAGGGCAGCTGAGAGCGCCCATGAATTTACACTTTCTCCTCCACAATGCAGAACTTCTGCTTATCAGAATTCATTTATCCCCAGAGCTACTACTCTTTGGAATTCACTTCCCTCGAATTGCTTTCCACAAACTTACAATCTACAAATGTTTAAATCCAGTTGTTACAAACATTTTATGAATGGAGGATGCCTTTAGGCACATGGACCTTTTTGTTTTATCTGTGTTTTTCCTTCCTCCGTTCATTGTCTCTTTAAAAAAAAAAAAAAAAAAAAAAAAAAAAAAAAAAATATGCTACACAGGTAAACACTGCGGCAGTACAGGTATAATTATGGGTACTTTTTGTAGATCCCCCTTCTCCCTCATATTTAGCCTCATTAGTTTTTTAGACTTTAAGACGTTCACCCCATTAGTTTGTCGATTTTAATACCTTTCGTCCCATTTAGGTATAGATTATGTCCAGGCGAGCGAAAACGAGCCTGAAATTATATGAGGAACCGGGCTTCGGCGGGGACATTCTTCTATCGAAAAAGGTATAAATTTATATTGACGGGGGGTCTAGGGGGAGTTTCTGTAAGCTTGATGGGGGGCTAGCAAGGAAACAACAAAACAAATATATAGACAGAATAATAAAGAAACAAATAAATGGGAGCTGTTAAGGGGAGATTTCCACTTCAGGGATTTTTATCTTGACCCCTTTCTCCCACATGGTTACCCCAATTGCTTTTGAGATTTTAAGACTTTCACCCCATTAGTTTGGTGATTTTAAGAATTTCCGACCCATTCTGTCAATTATAAGACCTTTCGTGCAATTTAGGTGTCGATTTTATCCTGGCGAGCGATAGCGAGCCTGTAATTTAAGAGTAACCGGCCTTCGGCCGGGAAATTTTTCTACCGAAAAATGTACAAATACATATACTACTACATGAAGCCACTTTTATTTTTGTATTTTTATTTTTTTTTAGGAAGGAGGGGGAATAAGGAGAGGGTTTGGTCAGGGGGAAAACAAAAAAATGAAGCCACACAATATTCTGTGATGCTACACATGAAAACACTGCGGCAGTAAAGGTATACCGGTACCACTGTATTGGTGTATATTTTATTCTTCCATACATCACATTGGGGTATTTAAGGGGGACAGTGGTTATTTTGGGGACTAAATGATCAGTGGATATAAGTGTGTCTGTATGTCACTGTTAAATCTTCCTCATCTCTCTCTCTCTCAATATCTATCTAAATATCTAGCTCTCTCTCTCTCTCTCTCTCTCTCTCTCTCTCTCTCTCTCTCTCTCTCTCTCTCTCTCTCTCTCTCTCTCTCTATCTATCTATCTATCTATGTATCTATTAATCCATCTGTCTTTCTTTCTTTCTCACACACACTCTCTCTCTCTCTGTCTCTCACACACACACACACACACACACACACACACACACACACACACACACACACACACACACTCACTCACACTCTCTCTCTCAGCATTGATCATAGCGCCACCATTAATAACGAAGCCAGTACACCTGTAACACCTGTCGTCCGGTTATTCCAATATTGATAATAATTTAATTGTTGGGCTGCATAGGGGGAGGGAGGGAGGGAGATTTGTCAGCGCGTGTGTGTGTGTGACAGGGGGAGTGTTGTGTTGTGTGTGTGACAGGGGGGAGTGTTGGTATGTATGTGTGTGTGTGTGTGTGTGTGTGTGTGTGTGTGTGTGTGTGTGTGTGTGTGTGTGTGTGTGTGTGTGTGTGTTGTGGTGACAGGGGGGGGGAGTGTTGGTATGTGTGTGTGAGTGTGTGTGTGTTTGTGTGTGTTTGTGTGTGTGTGTGACAGGGGGAGTGTTGTGTTGTGTGTGTGACAGGGGGGAGTATTGGTATGTGTGTTGGTGTGTGTTGTGTGCGTGACAGGGGGGGGGAGTGTTGGTATGTGTGTGTGAGTATGTGTGTGTGAGTATGTGTGTGTGAGTGTGTGTGTGTTTGTGTGTGTGCGACAGGGGGAGTGTTGTGTTGTGTGTGTGACAGGGGGGAGTGTTGGTATGTGTGTATGTATGTGTGACAGGGGGGAGTGTAGGGCTGTGTGTGTGTGTGTGTGTGTGACAGGGGGGAGTGTAGGGCTGTGTGTGTGTATGAGTGTGTACAAACAACAATCACACACACATACACAAGCACACAAACAAACCCACGCATAAATAACCACACCCCTACAACACTGGACTCACTGCTAACCATAAATAACCACACCCCTACAACACTGGACTCACTGCTAACCATAAATAACCACACCCCTACAACACTGGACTCACTGCTAACCATAAATAACCACACCCCTACAACACTGGACTCACTGCTAACCATAAATAACCACACCCCTACAACACTGGACTCACTGCTAACCATAAATAACCACACCCCTACAACACTGGACTCACTGCTAACCATAAATAACCACACCCCTACAACACTGGACTCACTGCTAACCATAAATAACCACACCCCTACAACACTGGACTCACTGCTAACCATAAATAACCACACCCCTACAACACTGGACTCACTGCTAACCATAAATAACCACACCCCTACAACACTGGACTCACTGCTAACCATAAATAACCACACCCCTACAACACTGGACTCACTGCTAACCATAAATAACCACACCCCTACAACACTGGACTCACTGCTAACCAACCTATGCCGTTTATATGGGTAACATAATTATCATCATTGTTTAAGGGGAGATGGCCTGGTTTTTATCATTAGTTTGACGATTTTAAGACTATACACCCCTTTTCTTTGTCCATATTAAGACCTTTCGTACAATTTAGGTGTCACTTTTTCCTGGCGAGCGATAGCGAGCCTGTACTTTTAAAAGTAACCGGCCTTCGTCCGGGATATTTTTCTACCGAAAAGTGTACAAATTTATCGTGAAGGTCTGTTTTTTTACATCTTAATGGAGGTCTAGGGAGGAAACTAATAAATCATAAATAGAGACAACAATAAGCAAATAAATACGCCCATCCCCCCTTAAATTGCTTCAAACTCCGTGTGTCCAGGCATTTTGGCTCGAACGTCCCTTGATTTTGGCCCCGTCACTCTTTCAACTATGGGGGAGGCACGCGCTATAGTCAGTTCTGCCTTTTGCCTCCCTCACTCACATAGAAAAATAAATAAAAAAATAAATAAATAAATCGCCCTAATAAATCCTTCTACATAGGCCTACTTCATGGAAACATAATTATGTCAACTAACATATTTGTTTAAGGGGAGATTTCCACTTGAGGGATTTTTTTCTTGACTCCTTTCTCCCTCATGTTTAGACCCATTGCTTTTTTAATTTTAAGACGTTCGCCCCATTGTTTTGACGATTTTAAGAACCTTCGACCCATTTGTCAATTTTTAGACGTTTCGTGCCATTTAGGTGTCGATTTTATCCTGGCGAGCGATAGCGAGCCTGTAATTTAAAAGGAACCGGCTTTCAGCCGGGACATTTTTCTACCGAAAAATTTACAAATTTATCTTGAAAGGGGCTCAAGGGGGTGTAATCTTAAGCTTGATGGATATCTGGAGATCAAACTAAAAACCTCCCCTTAATAGCCATAACAAATTGTATTGACGCCGAGGATACATTAACCTCTTCTGTACCGGCGACGTCTATTTAATGTATTGTGGCTACTACTAATCGATTTTATTCAGTTTAGGAAGGACCTCTGGCAATTAACAGGCTTTGAAGTATCTCACCTAAGCCTTTTTTCTACCATAGATCCTTCTTAAACTGCACACAATCCTCTAAACTGCACACAATCCTCTAAACTGCACACAATCCTCTAAACTGCACACAATCCTCTAAACTGCACACAATCCTCTAAACTGCACACAATCCTCTAAACTGCACACAATCCTCTAAACTGCACACCATCCTCTAAACTGCACACCATCCTCTAAACTGCACACAATCCTCTAAACTGCACACTATCCTCTAAACTGCACACAATCCTCTAAACTGCACACAATCCTCTAAACTGCACACAATCATCTAAACTGCACACAATCATCTAAACTGCACACAATCATCTAAACAGCACACAATCATCTAAACTGCACACAATCATCTAAACTGCCCACAATCCTCTAAACTGCCCACAATCATCTAAACTGCCCACAATCATCTAAACTGCCCACAATCATCTAAACTGCCCACAATCATCTAAACTGCACACAATCATCTAAACTGCACACAATCATCTAAACTGCCCACAATCATCTAAACTGCCCACAATCATCTAAACTGCCCACAATCATCTAAACAGCCCACAATCATCTAAACTGCCCACAATGATCTAAACTGCCCACAATCATCTAAACTGCCCACAATCATCTAAACTGCACACAATCATCTAAACTGCACACAATCATCTAAACTGCACACAATCATCTAAACTGCACACAATCATCTAAATATACAGTAGATATAATCGAATATAAGGGATTAACAGATTTATTTGGATGCAAACTGTAATATTTTGATTTACTCTGCCTAACGCTGGTAACCTCAAGGGGAGATTTCCACTTGAGGGATTATTTTCTAGAGCCCTTTCTCCCTCATGTTTAACTCCACTGCCATTGAGATTTTAAGACGTTCGCCCCATTAGTTTGGCGGATTTAAGAACTTTCGCCCCATTTCTGTCAATTTTTAGACATTTCGTGCCATTTAGGTGTCGATTTTTTCCTGGCGAGCGATAGCGAGCCTGTAATGTAAGAGGAAACGGCCTTCGGCCGGGACGTTTTTCTACCGAAAAATTTACAAATTTATCTTGAAGAGGGTCAAGGGAGTGTAATTTATAAGCTTGATGGAGGTCTAGGGTACAAACTAAATACCTCCCCTTAACCCCTTCCTTACCGGGGACGTCTTTTTAGCTTCATTCTAGCGGCTACTAGACGATTTTATTCAGTTTAAAAAGGATCTCCAGTTATTAACAGTCTTGGAACCATCTCCTTACCCATTTTAACGACCACAGATCCTTCTTAAACTGCACAAAATCGTATAAACGTAGCTAGAATAAAAACAAAAAAACGTCCCCGGTACAGAAGGGGTTAACCCGTACAGTACCGGTGGCATCCTTTTAAGTATATGCTGGCAATTATTAGAGTATTTTATTCAGCTTAGGAAGGACCTCTAGCCAAATAATATGGCTTCAAGGTATCTCAACCAACCCTTTTAAACTACCACAGACCCTTGTAAAGCTACATCATATTATGCTTATGTTCTGGGTGTGGTGTCCCGAGTTCGAATCCCGGGAGGACCATATGCTTTCATTAGTTTATTCAAGTGCATTGGGGTTTGTAGTTGATGATTAATGTTAAGAACAGGGTGTGGGAGATTTCCACTTGAGGGTTTTTTGTCTTGACCCCGTTCTCCCTCATATTTAGCCCCATTGTTTTTTATATCTTAAGACGTTCGCCCCATTAGCTTGGCGATTTTCAGAACTTTCGCCCCATTTATGTCAATTTTAAGACCATTCGTGCCATTTAGGTGTCGATTTTTTCCTGGCGAGCGATAGCGAGCCTGTAATTTAAGAGGAACTTCGGCCGGAAAATTTTCTACCAAAAAATGTACACATATATCTTGAAAGGGGGTCAAGGGGGTGCAATTCTAAGTTTGATGGAGTTCTAGGGAACAAACTAAATACCTCCCCTTAATAGCTAGAATAAAATATAACACGTCACTGGTACTCAAAGGGTTTAAGGGGAGGTTTCTAGTTTGTTTCCTACTCCTCCAGCAATCTTAAAATTTCACCCCCTTGACCCCCTTTCAAGATAAATTTGTACATTTTTCGGAAGAAAAATGTCCCGGCCGAAGAGCGATTACTCTTAAATTACAGGCTCGCTATCGCTCGCCAGGATAAAATAGACACCTAAATGGCACGAAAGGTCTTAAAATTGACAGAATGGGGCGGAAATTCTTAAAAATCACCAAACTAATGGGGCAAACGTTTTAAAATCTCAAAATCAATGGGGCTAGACATGAGGGAGAAAGGGGTCAAGAAAAAAGTCCCTCAAGTGGAAATCTCCCCTTAAGTATATATATATGTAAAGGAAATACACATAGTTTTGTTTGTACCTCTGACATATTCACTACCTTGCCGTTTATACTGTATATGGTTGATGTCTGAATAGGCCGAAGGGGAGATGGGTCGCTTTTCTGGTCCCCCCTTCTCCCTCGTGTTTAGCCCCTTATGTTGCAGATTGTATGACGTTCGGCTCATTACTTTGTCGATTTTAAGACCTTTCGCCCCATTTCTTTGTCAATATTAAGACCTTTGTGTTGAGTGGTACTTGAAAAGTAGACAGAATGGATAAAAAACACCATCTGAGGAAGAGCACTTTATTGACAACGTTTCGCAGATAGCTTCACCAGGTGACCTGATGAAGCTATCTGCGAAACGTTGTCAATAAAGTGCTCTTCCTCAGATGGTGTTTTTTTATCCATTAAGACCTTTCTTGTTACTTAGGAGTTAGTTGTCGATTTTTTTCCTGGCGAACGATAGTGAGCCTGTAATTTTGGAAGAACCGGCCTTTGGCTGGGACATTTTTCTACCGAAAAATGTACAAATTTATCTTGAAAGGGGGTCAAGGGGGTGAAATTTTAAGATTGCTGTACAAATTAATCTACAAGGGGGATCTAATGGATGTGTTTTTTAAGCTTCATGGAGGTCTAGGGAGGAAACTAATAAAATATTAAAATAAGATACAAAGGCTACATGATCAAATAAATACGCCCCCCCCCCCCCTTAACTCTTGCTAGATCCTTATATTATTCAATGAAACTTCGAAAGCTTGACTGCTTCTAATTCACCCCTTCGGCACCATGACGCCTTTTTACCTAGAGGTATTAACTTCGATCTAGAAGCAACTTTTACATCTAGCGACATGAATTCTAGCGATATTCTGTAGACTTGAGCCATTTTAGAGCGATATTGTAGAGCTTGTGCCATTATTATAGCCATTATTCTAGCGATTATTCTAGCGATTTTAGAACGATAATGTAGAGCTTGTGCCAATATTCTAGCGATTTTAGAACGATATTGTAGAGCTTGTGCCAATATTCTAGCCATTATTCTAGCCATTATTATAGCCATTTTAGAGCGATATTGTAGAGCTTGTGCCATTATTCTAGCCATTTTAGAGCGATATTGTAGAGAATGTGCCATTATTCTAGCCATTATTCTAGCCATTTTAGAGCGATATTGTAGAGCTTGTGCCATTATTATAGCCATTTTAGAGCGATATTGTAGAGATTGTGCCATTATTCTAGCCATTTTAGAGCGATATTGTAGAGATTGTGCCATTATTCTAGCCATTTTAGAGCGATATTGTAGAGATTGTGCCATTATTCTAGCCATTTTAGAGCGATATTGTAGAGATTGTGCCATTATTCTAGCCATTTTAGAGCGATATTGTAGAGATTGTGCCATTATTCTAGCTATTTTCGGCATTTGTTTACTATCTAGCGGACTTGATTTGGTAACCCCAGCCAGGTGTGTTGATGTCGGGATAGCAGGGCCATACATCAAGGAAAGCTGGGCTGTGTGATAGATCAGTCTAGCCTGAACGTGGTTGACTGGGACTTGGCCTGCCTTATGGGGGCCCACCTCACTTTTTTACTCTCTTTCTCCCTCTCTCTCTGGGGTGTATCCATTCGACCCCATTCAGACTACTGTTTTAGGACGATTATCCCTATCCAGGTGTCGATTGTTTACTGGCGAGCGGTAGCGAGCCAGCATATTTCTTAAAACAAATTTGACAGCAGGCTAAAATTGTAAATTTTTCGATAGAAAAATGTCTCCGAAGCCGGATTTCTATATACAATGCTGGCTCACTATCGCTCGCCAGGAAGACATCGACACTTGGATAGGGATAAAGGTCTTAAAACAGAATATGTAGGCTGAATGTGGCCGAATGGATACAAGCCAGAGAAAGAGAGTAAAGGAGAGAAAAAAAGCAAGCCACCCCCCTTAAACGACTCCCCAGGGGATTAGCAATGACTTAATTTTCTGTGCCGAGTTCCCGTTTTTTTTCTCTCACCCCAATGGTGGACTTGCGTGCTCATAATAGTACCATATGCAAATATCAGCATTTAAGTAGAATATATATTTTCTACCAACATTTACATACAATAAATTATGAATTAATCAAACAATGCCAAATAACGTAACATAACACCCATAAACATACTAGTAGACAGACCAATTGTACTGCCAGGTGTTCCAAAGATATGCAAGCGATGAATGCAAGCGATGACTGCAGGCGATGACTGCAGGCGATGAATGCAAGCGATGAATGCAGGCGATGAATGCAAGCGATTAATGCAAGCGATGAATGCAAGCGATGAATGCAAGCGATGACTGCAAGCGATGAATGCAAGCGATGAATGCAGGCGATGAATGCAAGCGATGACTGCAGCGATGAATGCAAGCGATGAATGCAAGCGATGACTGCAAGCGATGAATGCAGGCGATGAATGCAAGCGATGAATGCAAGCGATGACTGCAAGCGATGACTGCAAGCGATAAATGCAGGCGATGAATGCAAGCGATGAATGCAAGCGATGAATGCAAGCGATGACTGCAAGCGATGAATGCAGGCGATGAATGCAGGCAATGAATGCAAGCGATGAATGCAAGCGATGAATGCAGGCGATGAATGCAAGCGATGACTGCAAGCGATGAATGCAAGCAATGAATGCAAGCGATGACTGCAAGCGATGACTGCAAGCGATGAATGCAAGCGATTAATGCAAGCGATGAATGCAGGCGATGAATGCAGGCGATGAATGCAGGCGATGACTGCAAGCAATGAATGCAGGTGATGAATGTAAGCGATGAATGAAAGCGATGAATGCAAGCGATGAATGCAGGCGATGAATGCAAGCGATGAATGCAAGCGATGAATGCAAGCGATGAATGCAGGCGATGAATGCAGGCGATGAATGCAAGCGATGAATGCAGGCGATGAATGCAAGCGATGAATGCAAGGGATGAATGCAAGCGATGAATGCAGGCGATGAATGCAAGCAATGAATGCAAGCAATGAATGCAAGCAATGAATGCAAGCGATGAATGCAAGCGATGAATGCAGGCGATGAATGCAGGCGATGAATACAAGCGATGAATGCAGGCGATGAATGCAAGTGATGAATGCAAGTGATGAATGAAAGCGATGAATGAAAGCGATGAATACAAGCGATGAATGCAAGCAATTTATGCAAGCGAAGAATGCAAGCAATTTATGCAAGCGAAGAATGCAAACAATGAATTCAAGCGATTTATGCAAGCGATGAATGCAAGCGATGAATGCAGGCGATGAATGCAAGCGATGACTGCAAGCGATGAATGCAGGCGATGAATGCAAGCGATGACTGCAAGCGATGAATGCAGGCGATGAATGCAGGCGATGAATGCAAGCGATGAATGCAGGCGATGAATGCAAGCGATGAATGCAAGCGATGACTGCAAGCGATGAATGCAGGCGATGAATGCAAGTGATGAATGCAAGCGATGAATGCAAGCGATGAATGCAGGCGATGAATGCAGGCGATGAATGCAAGTGATGACTGCAAGCGATGAATGCAAGCGATGAATGCAAGCGATGAATGCAAGCGATGAATGCAAGCGATGAATGCAAGTGATGAATGCAGGCGATGAATGCAAGCGATGAATGCAGGCGATGAATGCAAGCGATGAATGCAGGCGATGAATGCAAGCGATGAATGCAAGCGATGAATGAAAGCGATGAATGCAAGCGATGAATGAAAGCGATGAATGAAAGCGATGAATGCAAGCGATGAATGCAGGCGATGAATGCAAGCGATGAATGCAGGCGATGAATGCAAGTGATGAATGCAAGTGATGAATGAAAGCGATGAATACAAGCGATGAATGCAAGCGATGACTGTAAACGATGAATGCAAGCAATTTATGCAAGCAAAGAATGCAAAGAATGAATTCAAGCGATTTATGCAAGCGATGAATGCAAGCAATGAATTCAAAAAAATAATGCAAGCGATGAATGCAAGCGTAGTACTTATCAGGTAATGAACAATGAATTATATACGACCCTAGAACAGTACATAGAAGATTGCAAGTTATACAAAGAGTGTCTGTGAATAATGTATAGCTGTTAAGTACCCTCCCCCCCCCGTGTCCCGACCCTGGACAACGGGGCCGGTGTTTGCAATACCAGACACACTAATGAATACTGATGAAGTGTAAATAATAACACACAGACACACACGATAACAGTATACATACACTGGTGATGGGCTGGTCTATCAGAGTGAGAGTTGGGCGATCTCTGCCATACCCATAGCTTACTCTGACTGTTCCTTTACTTATATACTTTCTAGATCTCAAGTGACGGCGTCTTTTCCGTGGATTGACCTCCCTACTGCCAACTTAGAGGTTGGCAGATTGGGAGCCAAAGCGTTACATTTTTCCTTTGCCCCTCAACTTTCCCTTCATAATTGCTGAGGGGCACAGGGCCTTGGGTGGGGCTTTGGTTTCCTGGGCGTTTCCGCACCCTCCTCAGCTCCCCGCCTTCGAGTGGCTTCGGTCACCTGGGCTTTATTAGTGGTAAGCAGGGAGGGTTCTGTGGGGGCGCTTGGTTATGGCCTTGGCCTTGCTCGGGACCCTAGGGTTGCTCGGCCAGACAGCCTGGGAAACAACAACAACAGTAAACATACACACACGCATGAATACTAATGAAGGGTACCGGTAACTAATAACAGACATACACGATAACAGTACACACACACAAACAAACACACACACACACGCATGAATACTGATGAAGGGTAACTAATAACAGACATAGGCTACACGATAACAGTACACACACACACACACAAACAAACACACACTCATGAATACTGATGAAGGGTAACTAATAACAGACATACACGATAACAGTACACACACACACAAACAAACACACACACACACGCATGAATACTGATGAAGGGTAACTAATAACAGACAGGCTACACGATAACAGTACACACACACACAAACAAACACACACTCATGAATACTGATGAAGGGTAACTAATAACAGACATACACGATAACAGTACACACACTAATGAATACTAATAACTAACAACAGACAGACATACACAATAATAGTACACACACACACACACGCACATTGACACACACACGCACACTGACACACACTTGCACACTGACACACACATGCACACTGACACACACATGCACACTGACACACACATACACACTGACACACACACGCACACTGACACACACATACACACTGACACACACACACACACACTGACACACACATACACACTGACACACACACGCACACTGACACACACATACACACTGACACACACACGCACACCGACACACACATGCACACTTACACACACACACACTTCGTTTATATATATTAACAGTATATATCTCTATATATACACATAAATAAATATATACTCACTCCTAATAACCATCTACACATTATGTATCCGCATATCGTACATCATTGCAACTGTTGTCATATACCTGTATATATAACACCCCGTTGTTAAGGGGAGATATCCACTTGAGGGATTTTTTTCTTGACTCCTTTCTCCCTCATGTTTAGCCCCATTGTTTTTCTAATTTTAAGACGTTCGCCCCATTATTTTGACGATTTTAAGAACTTTCGACCCATTTCTGTCAATTTTAAGACCTTTCGTGCCATTTAGGTGTCGATTTTATCCTGGCGAGCGATAGCGAGCCTGTTATTTAAGAGGAACCGGCTTTGAGCCGGGACATTTTTCTACCGAAAAATGTACAAATTTATCTTGAAAGGGACTCAAGCGGTATAATTTTTAGCTTGATGGAGGTCTAGGGAACAAAGTAAATACCTCCCCTTAATCATCAATTACAGACCCCACTGTACTTGAATAAATTAAGAAAGCATATATTCCTCCCGGGATTCGAACTTGGGGCACCTGCTAATTCATAAGTATGTGAATCAATCAGTATACGAGTCCAACCAATTATTGTCCGAATGGGCCGTACATCACTCACTGTTAGGGATGCATTGGTTCACCCAATTATTGTCCGAATGGGCCGTACATCACTCACTGTTTGGGATGCATTGGTTCACGTTATAGGCAAATATCTGGGAACCATTAAGGGATGATGGGTCGTTTTTCTGGCTTCCCTTCTCCCTCATGTTTTGCCTCATTAGTTTTCAGATTTGATGAAGTTCGGCCCTTTAGTTTGGCGATTTTAAGACCTTTCGCCCCATTCTTTTGTCAATATCAAGACTTTTCGTGTCATTTAGGTGTTCGGCCAGGACATTTTTCAATCAAAAAATGTACAAATTTATCTTGAAGGTGAGTTTTGGGTAGGTGTTTTTTTAAGCTTGATGGAGGTCTAGGGAGGAAACTAGAAAAATCATAAAAACAAAAAACAAAAATCGACCAAAAAGTGAACCATTCCCCTTAATATATCATAACTGTTGATAAGTCATCTGGAACCATTGTTAACGCGGCATATATCATTATTTATCAACAACAGTTTCAATTACAAGTTTGAATGATACTGTAAGCGAAGTCGAAACTAGTTTATACCCTATATGGTCCCATTCTTCCGCTCTATTACTTTGGAGATTTTAGGACGCTTCACCCCATTCAGGTGTCGAGTTTATTTATGGGCGAGCGATAACGAGCCTGTAATTTCGAAGTAATCGGCCGGGATATTTTTAATACGAAAATTGGACAAAATTTAGGTTGAAGGGGTCTGGGTGGACATTATTAAGTTTAAAGGAAGTCTGTGAAGGCATTTGTGTTACCCTAAGAGACAACTAAAATACCAGGCTCGAAAATGGCTGAAGCAGGCAAATCCTCAATATTAATTAAGAGGGGTCACCGGTTTGTTTTCCCTTTCTCTCTCTTTCCCTAGCTTGTATCCAGTCGGCCCCATTCAGCCAACTGTTTTAAGACGTTTATCCCCATCCAGGTGTCGATTTATTCCTGGCGAGCGACAGCGAGCCAGCATAGTATGGAGAAATCCGCTTCGCCGGACACATTTTTCTACCGAAAAATTTACAAATTTAGCTTCCTGTCAAAACAAAAATATATATATGCTGGCTCGCTACCGCTCGCCAGAAAAATATTTACACCTGGATGGGGGTAAACGTCTTAAAGGAGTAGGCTGAATGGGGGCCGAATGGATACAAACCAAATAGAGAGAGAGAGGGAGAAAAAGAGAAAGAAAGCGAGGTGGGCCCCCTTAAACAAAATATCCTAATAACCCGCAAGACGTCGGAGCAGACAGTGTTAAGGGGAGATGGGCCGTTTTTCTGGTCCCCTTTCTCCCTCGTGTTAAACCCCATTTGTTTTGAGATTATAAGACGTTCGGTCCATTAGTTTGGCGATTTTAACACCTTTCGCCCAATTTAGTTGTCATTTTAAGACCTTTCGTGCCATTTAGGTGTCGATTTTTTCCTGGCGAGCGATAGCGAGCCTGTAATTTTAAGAGGAACCGGCCTTTGGCCGGAACATTTTTCTACAGAAAAATGTACACATTTATCTTGAAAGGGGGTCTATTTTTTTCTTCTTAGCTTGATGGAGGTGTAGCAAAGAAACTAAGAAATAAAGGAATACATGAATTAACAGGCCAAAAAACCCGGCCCATCTCCCCTTAAATGTAGTGATGACACCACACCTGGACAGTCCTATAATGACACCACACCTGGACAGTCCTATAATGACACCACACCTGGACAGTCCTATAATGACACCACACCTGGACAGTCCTATAATGACACCACACCTGGACAGTCCTATAATGACACCACACCTGGACAGTCTTATAATGACACCACACCTGGACAGTCCTATAATGACACCACACCTGGACAGTCCTATAATGACACCACACCTGGACAGTCCTATAATGACACCACACCTGGACAGTCCTATAATGACACCACACCTGGACAGTCCTATAATGAACCACACACCTGGACAGTCCTATAATGACACCACACCTGACACCACACCTGGACAGTCCTATAATGACACCACACCTGGACAGTCCTATAATGACACCACACCTGGACAGTCCTATAATGACACCACACCTGGACAGTCCTATAATGATTCCCAAACTGAATGCAAAATATGGGCTACAGAATATCTCAATTAACCCTCTTAGCCAACACAGATCCTTCCTAAGCTGAATAAAATCGTCTAATAATTGGCATAATACAACGAGAAGAGGACGCCACCGGTACTGAAGGGGTTAAGGGGGGAGGTACTTGTTTTTTTCTGGACCCCCTTCTCCCTCGTGTTTAGCATATTAGTTTTGAGATTTTAAGACGTTCGTTCCGTTAGTTTGGTGATTTTGAGACCTTTCGCCTAATTTATTTGTCAATATTACAACCTTTCGTGCCATTTAAGTGTCAACTTTTTCCTGGCAAGCGATAGGGAGCCTCTAGTTTTAGAAGGAACCGGCCTATGGTCGGGCCAGTTTTCTAGCGAAAAATGTACAAATTTGTCTTGAAAGGGAGTCTATTTTTTTGTTTTTAAAGTTTGGTGGAGCGCTAGCGAGAACACTAAAAATAAAGATATATATATATATATATATATATATATATATATATATATATACCAAAAAACGAACCATAACCCCTTAATTAAGTGTTATGTATACAATAGCACATTTATAGTGTACACTATCCCTCCGATATATTATTACTCTCTTATCAGCAACATCTGGCGTAATATCAACCTCCCCCTCTCCTTCCTACCCCTCCTCTACTTCCTACTTCCTCCTCCTCCCTACCGCCCCCCCCCCCCCTTCCCTTCCTCCCTCATCTATATACCTGGCAGATAATAACTGGGATCAATAGATAGCACTGATACAGGGACAGATAACCCGAGTGGCCCTTTGTTTCCTTCCCTCTCTTATATAACACACTATATAAATAACCGGATAAATAGCAGTAAAAGACCGTAAATAATAGCTTCCAAACACCTTACTACTACTACTACTACTCCTCCTCCTCCTTCCTACCCCTACCCCTCCCTCCCTCCTCATCCTCTTTTCCTTCTCCTCCTCCTCATCCTCTTCTCCTTCTCCTCCTCCTCTCCTTCCTACCCCTCCCCCTCCCTCCCTCCTCCTCCTCCTCTTCTCCTCCTCCTCCTCCTCCCTACCCATACCTAACCCTCCTCCTCTTCCTCCCCCTCCTCCTCCCTCATCTATATACCTGGCAGATAATAACTGGGATCAATAGATAGCACTGATACAGGGACAGATAACCCGAGTGGCCCTTGTTTTCCTCCCCTTCTTATATCATACACTATAAAAACCGTTCGTTCCATTAGTTTGGCGATTTTAAAACCTTTCGCCCCATTTATTTGTTCATTTTTAATACCTTTCGTGCCATTTAGGTGTCGATTTCTTCCTGGCGAGCGATAACGAGCCTGTAACTTTAGAAGGAACCGACCATCGGCCGTGACATTTTTCTATCGAAAATTGTACAAATTTATCTTGAAAGGGGGTCTAGGGGGGGTGTTTTTAATCTTGATGGAGGTCTAGCGAGGAAACTCAAACATGTATTAATGAATAAATACATAGACCAAACAATCATCAGCCCACTACCCCCTTAAAACCCCGAACGTCTTTTCGTTTTTTTGTTTCTATGTGATTGAGGGAGGCAAAAGGCAGAACTGCCTATAGCGAGTGCCTCCCCCATAGTTGAAAGAGTGACAAGGCCAAAATCAAGGGACGCTCGAGCCAAAATGCCTGGACACACGGAGTTTGAAGCAATTTAAGTCGTAGGAAGAGGGAAAGACTGATTCTGGGAGAGAGTTCCAGAGCTCAGCTGTTGAGTAGAAGAAAGACAGAGTAACGTTTCGCTCTCGGGTTGGAGAGTTGCACAGAGTAGGGGTGGGATTGAGTTGCAAGACGGGTGCCACGTGCCCTACGTAAAGGAGATGGTATACACTGGGAAAGCTCTGAGGAACACTTGATTATTATAGTAGCGATAGAATGGCGAGAGAGATACAACATTGCGGCGGAGAGAGAGAGAGATTGCAGAGTTGGTGAGTGGACGGGAGTTAATGATACGAAAGGCCTTCCTTTCAACTTTGTCTAGGAGAGCGGTGTGAGAGGAACCTCCCCACACATGTGAACAATACTCAATACAAGGACGCACTATGCCCCTGTACAGAGCAAGAAGCTGTGCAGGGGAAAAGAACCCCCTAAGGCGGTTGAGCACACCCAGCTTCTGGGAGGCTGCCTTAGCAAGACTGGTAATATGGTCCTTCCAACTCTAAGAGTAATTGAACTGATATTTCTACCATTAGGGAAGGGTTAACCAGGAAATAGGTGTGGCCATTTACAGCCCATTTGTTCTAGCCCTTTTTTTGAGTTACAGAGGTTATAGGATTCACGACTTCTGACTTATACCTACTTGGAACAGCCTCTCTAGTACCCAACATGTAACTTGGGACGAACTCCAACGATCGTAGGAGGTTTGGGGAACTAATACTGATATTAAGGGGAGATGGGCTGGTTTTCTGGCCCCCCTTCTCCCTCATGTTTAGCCCCATTCGTGTTCAGATTTTAAGACGTTCGGACCATTAGTTTGGCGATTTTAAGACTTTTTGCCCAATTTTGTTTTGTCAATATTAAGACTTCGTGTCATTTAGGTGTCGATTTTTTCCTGGCGAGCGATAGCGAGCCTGTAAATTTAAGAGAAACCGGCCTTTGGCCGGGAAATTTTTCTATCGAAAAATTTACACTATTCCCTTGACGTTCATTACCATTTACCCCATTAATTCTATCTGAAGAACTTTTTATATAACCTAATACCAAAGCTTGGTATACCTGTTCTGGGACACCTTGTATATAAAGTATGAAAGTGAACAAATGTACATATATATATATAATGAAGATAGATAGGTATAGTTGGATAGATAGTGATAGATGATGCAGGAAGGTGCCTCATATTATTACATTCCTTGGTTGTTGCCTGGCCCGGTCACAAATGAGGGGCTAAGGACGTGGGCTCTCTCTCTCTCTCTATCTCTCTCTCTCTATATATATATATATATATCTCTCTCTCTCTCTCTCAGAAATTATTGGGCTATATTAAAGGGGGTGACCTGTTTTTGTTCTGTCCTTTTCTATCTTTCTCTGGCTTGTATCCATTTGGCCCCATTCAGCCTACTGTTTTAAGACGTTTATTCCATATTTTTTATTTTTGTTTGACAGCAGGCTAAATTTGCACATTTTTCGATAGAAAAATTTCTCCGGCGAAGCCGGATTTCTTCATGTAATGCTGGCTCGCTATCGCTCGCCAGGAAGAAATCGACACCTAGATGGGGATAAACGTCTTAAAATAGTTGGCTGAATGGGGCTGAATGGGGCTGAATGGATACAAGCCAGAGAAAGAGAGATAAGGACAGAAATAACAAAAAGCAGGTCACCCCCTTCAGAGGCAATTTAAGTATAGAAATAAGGAAATAGTCCTCACACTTTACAATGCTCTAATACGGCCTCTCCTGGAGTATGCTGTTCAATTCTGGTCTCCAGCACTCAGGAAAGATATAGAGCGACTGGAGAGAGTACAAGCTAGGGCTACAAAACTTATTCCATCGCTTAGAAGAATGAGCTATTAGGACCGGTTGAGAGCTCTTGATCTCTTCCCATTGGAGACCCGCAGACTACGAGGTCAGCTCATTGAAGTTTTTAAAATACTTAATTGGTTTGACAATGTGGATTATAGCAAAATGTTTAGCCTCATTATGAATACAACACATAATCATAGCTGGAAATTAGAATTGAAAAGGTTCAGCACTAGTATCTGTGGAAACTTTTTCACATATAAGATCTGTTCTACCTGGAACAAACTTCCCTCCGAATTTGTAAATAGTTCTTCAGTAGAGCAGTTCAAGAAGAGAGTAGATAGTATTGTGCACACTATTTAATGAGTGTAGTGCACTAAACAGTCTCTCTCCTTCCACTTCGAGTAACTCCTCGGAATGGAGCTCAAGGTCTCTGAGATACTAACTATTCCTTGTAACTCCTTGAATCTCTCTCTTTTTTTTTTCTCTCTCTCTCTCTCTCTCTCTCTCTCGCTCAGCGTAGGCTTTCCAAAGAAATCTAGGTACACTGCACGAATGGGCAGTAAATTGGCAGATGAAGTTCAATGTAGATAAGTGCAGTGTAGTAAATATCAGAAAAGATATAGGCAACTATTGGTTTGGTAACAGAGTTGTAGATACGTGGAATAGGCTACCTATAGTGGGATCAAGAGAGATGGGTTGGGTGGGAAAGGAATCTGCCGTGTGTGGGCCAATCGGCTCTCTGCAGACTCCTGTTTTCTTATGTTCTTATGAAAGTAATGCACCATATAGTCTCTTTTCTTACACAAAGAATACAGTATCTCCCAAAAATGGACCTTCAAGAATTTGAGATACTGAGAATCTTTAATGTAAATCCTTGTAACTTTCTCTCACTCTCACACACTCTCTCACTGTAACGCATAACAAGTAAGGGTATGTTTGTAACTTACCTCAGCAGTCTCCCGTGTAAACCTCGGCTCCAGTGTTCTGAAAAGACAATAGTTCCCGTGAGATCCGGTGTAAAGACATGATTTAAAAAATAATAATATATTATACAAATAATATATATATATATATATATATATATATATATATATATATATATATATATATATATATATACAGGTATATACATATATACACACACAACACATTAAATACCATAGAAATATCTATAGGCGAGGTAGAACTCGGGTAAACACAAAATCGGCCCTAAGGAGGCCAACCACCCTCGAGTTCAATACAGTTAACCTCTTCAATTCTATGACATTAGTCTCACTTTATTCTGGCTAACAGAATATCGGCAAAAACGTCTAGTGATCAAAAGATTATATATATTTGATTCTTACAGGTCCTTTCTAAACTGAACACAACTTATCAATAATAGCCTGAATAAAGAGACATCCCATTATTGAACTGAAAGGGTTAACAGGCCGCCAGAACACTTTCTACCGATAATATTGTGTTGTCATTATAGGCTTACTATAGTCTATTCGCTGTAAGTAGGCGAGGAATCATGAACTCTAACCTCTGTAACTCAAAACCTACTGGAGTAATCAAGCTAACAGTTCTACCATTTGGGAAGGGTCAGTCAAGGAATAGATGTGCAAATGTACAGCCAATTTGCTCCAGCCTTTTTTGAGTTACAGAGGATAGAGGTCGTGATATCTCGCCAACTAACAGCGAATAGACTATACCTTGACACGGTATAATGTGACTTAGAATAGACCTCTAAGATGCATATATTAGTCAGACTATCAGTGTGACACCACCTAGGAAGGCTGAGAAGTAATTATTATGTTCTATCCAACAACCAACTCTACTCCTAAAATCGATTAATGAAATATTACAAACACATGTGGCAGTCCGTGGATTCGAACCCAGGACGCTCACACCGAATATCAACACCTTATACATTGCACCACGAAGGCAGTTATTGAGTTATTGATTTATATAATTATGTACTGTAATGGCAAATATAATTAAATCTGTACATAACATAACATTAAGGGGAGATATCGACTTGAGGGATTTTTTTCTGGACCCCTTTCTCCCTCATGTTTAGCCCCATTGCTTTTGAGATTTTAAGACAGTCGCCCCATTAGTTTGGCGATTTCAAGAACTTTCGCCCCATTTCCGTCAATTTTAAGACCTTTCGTGCAATTTAGGTGTCGATTTTATCCTGGCGAGCGATAGCGAGCCTGTAATTTAAGAGGAACCGGCTTTCAGCCGGGACATTTTTCTACCGAAAAATGTACAAATTTATCTTGAAAGGGGCTCAAGGGGGTGTAATCTTAAGCTTGATGGATATCTAGAGACCAAACTAAAAACCTCCCCTTAATAAACTCCTAGCACCAGGCAACGAAGGCCATATGGCACTAAAAATATGTAAATAATAATAATAATAATAATAATAATAATAATAATAATAATAATAACAATAATAATAATAATAATATAAACAATAACCTCGAATGAGCTATAGTCAATTCGCTGTAAGTAGGCGATAAATCATTACTTCTAACCTCTGTAACTCAAACACGACTAGAGTACTCGAGCTAATATTTCTACCATTTGGGAAGAGTCGGTCAAGGAATACAGTAGATGTGGAAATGTACAGACAATTTGCTCTAGCCCTTTTTGAGTGACAGTGGATATAAGTCATGATTTCTCGCCTACTTCCAGCGAATAGACTATAGTGTACAACATCGGTCACGCCCTTATTGCATTCATACTTGTCACTGCCAGACGATTTTATTGAGCAAAGGAAGGCTATATATGGCCGTAGTGACAGGGAGGGAGCTAAGTATAGGCTAAGTCGTTCCTGAAGACCCCTAGCTCTCAGAAGAAGAAAGAAGAGGAAAAGAAGTAGAATACAAAAAAAAAAAAAAAAAAAAAAAAATAGTAGAAAAGGTGGTGCAGGATTTGTAGGTTAATGTATCTCTCTCTCTATATTGGGCTATCCTTAGTTGGAATTATGCAAGGCTGGTACATGTCATATTTGTAACATATTATGTGGTACCAACTCTGTGAAATGCTAACTGAATAAATATTATCATCATCATCATCATTATATATATATATATATATATATATATATATATATATATATATATATATATATATATATATAATTGATTATCTATTCATCTCTATCTAAAACTATAATAAATATGAAAATGTACTCTTTAAACTATATTAAATGGATAAAATTGTATTGTTTTCTCTATTAAATAATGAAACTGCACACTCTTTAAAATGTATTAACAAGGAATACATTGTACACAATCTCTCTCTCTCTCTCTCTCTCTCTCTCTCTCTCTTTCTCTCTCTTTCTCTCTCTCTCTCTCATTATACTCCCCTACTCTTAACAGGCTCCCCTATGTGTCTCCTTGGGGGGCTTACTTCCACTACTCCCTTCCTCCCCAATATTATATACCCTACCTACCAGTATATCCAGTATATTCCCCTTCTATTATAGTTCCAGCCTCTTCTTCCTCTTTTTCTTCTTCTTTTTGTTCTTTTTCTTCTTCTTCTTCTTCTTCACTCTCGCTCTCTTTTCCCTCTTTATATTATCTCTCCCTCTCTTTTCCCTCTTTATATTATCTCTCCCTCTCTTTTCCCTCTTTATATTATCTCTCCCTCTTTTTATATTATCTCTCCCTCTCTTTTCCCTCTTTATATTATCTCTCCCTCTCTTTTCCCTCTTTATATTATCTCTCCCTCTCTTTTCCCTCTTTATATTATATCTCCCTCTCTTTTCCCTCTTTATATTATCTCTCCCTCTTTTCCTCTTTATATTATCTCTCCCTCTCTTTATATTATCTCTCCCTCTCTTTTCCCTCTTTATATTATCTCTCCCTCTTTATATTATGTCCCTCTCTTTTCCCTCTTTATATTATCTCTCCCTCTCTTTATATTATCTCTCCCTCTTTTTATATTATCTCTCCCTCTCTTTTCCCTCTTTATATTATCTCTCCCTCTCTTTTTCCTCTTTTAATTCCTTCTTCGTTTCTTCTTCTATTACACTCCCTCCCTCCCTCTCTTTTTCTTCTTTCCATTCTATCTTCTTTCTTCTTCTATTACGCTCCCTCCCTCTCCCTTGTTTCGTTCTTTCAATTCTAGCTTCGTCTATTCTTCCTCTATTACACACACACACACACACTCACTCTCTCCTTTTTCTTCTTCACTCGCTCTTTAAATTTCCCTCTATTAATTCTATATTCTTGTCTTCTTCTATTACTCTCACCCTCTCTTTTTATATATTTAATTCTCTCTCTCTCTCTCTCTCTCTCTCTCTCTCTCTCTCTCTCTCTCTCTCTCTCTCTCTCTCTCTCTCTCCCCCCAAGCCACGGAATAGGCCCAGCAGTCCCTACCTATCCCAGTAGTTCCGTGTAATAGGCCCAGCAGTCCCTACCTATCCCAGTAGTTCCGTGTAATAGGCCCAGCAGTCCCTACCTATCCCAGTAGTTCCGTGTAATAGGCCCAGCAGTCCCTACCTATCCCAGTAGTTCCGTGTAATAGGCCCAGCAGTCCCTACCTATCCCAGTAGTTCCGTGTAATAGGCCCAGCAGTCCCTACCTATCCCAGTAGTTCCGTGTAATAGGCCCAGCAGTCCCTACCTATCCCAGTAGTTCCGTGTAATAGGCCCAGCAGTCCCTACCTATCCCAGTAGTTCCGTGTAATAGGCTGGTTCCTCGTAATGGGTACTGGGGTAGAGCTCGGTCAAGGCGGGGGGATAGCAATACATGGCCACCCAATAATTGAAGTACGGGCACAACACAATAGGCTTCCAACTCAAGGGGAATAGAGGTAAATGTAATAACACAAAGGATTTAACGGGGCTTAAGAGGGGGTCACCTGCTATTTTTGTCTCCTTTTCTCTCTTTCTCTGGTTTGAATCCATTCGGCCCCATTCAGTCTACTGTTTTAAGATCTTTAACCCCATCCAGGCGTCAATTTATTCCTGGCGAGCGATAGCGAGCCAGCATTGTATTTTTCTATCGAAAAATTTACAAATTTAGCCTGATGTCAAACCATTTTTTTTTTAATATGCTGGCTCGCTACTGCTTGCCAGGAAAAAATCAACACCTGGATGGGGGTAAACGTTTTAAAACAGTAGGCTGAATGGGGCCGAATGGATACAACCTAGAGAGAGAGGGAAAGAAAGAGAAAAAACCGAGGTGGGTCCCCTTAAGGAGATATTTGTTCATTTATGGGTATCGTGCAGATTAACTTAAAGGGGGTGACCTGCTTTTTGTTATTTCTATCCTTTTCTCTTTCTCTGGTTTGTATCCATTCGGCCCCATTCAACCAACTATTTTTAATACGTTTATCCCCATCTAGGTGTCGATTTCTTCCTGGCGAGCGATAGCGAACCAGCATTATATGAAGAAATCCGGCTTCGCCGGAGACATTTTTCTATCGAAAAATTTACAAATTTAGCTTGCTGTCAAACAAAAATAAAAATATGCTGGCCCGCTACCGCTCAACAGTAAAAAATTGACACCTGGATGGGGATAAACGTCTGAAAAACAGTAGGCTGAATGGGGCCAAATGTATACAAGCCAGAGAAAGATAGAAAAGGACGGAAAAAACAGGTCACCTCCCTTAAAACCTCATCGTTATTTTAGAGGTTGGTATATTCTGGGGGTTAGTTAAAAATAGTGCTTTTATTCCAGTATGAAAGGTACTGACCAAGTTTCATGTAAATCCGTCCATTAGTTTATGATAAATCCTACTGATAACCAGACAGAGAGGCAAACAATAAAACAGTGACGATATCTGCAAACTCCCTTTGGAAAATATAACAAACTTGAAATGTGTTATATGTGGAAGCGGAGGCAGTTAGTCTATATTCTATAAGATATAATAATTGTTGAGTGGCCCCCTACTACAGTGGCTGATGATCTCCTGCAGCCTCCCTCCCGCATCTCTCTCTCTCTCATATATATATATATATATATATATACTGCATGTACCGTATATATATATGTTCTGGCTCCCTTAGTTATCTATAATCTGTCAACTCTATCGTTCAACAATAAAGAAACCTGGAGATCTTATTCTAGGACCTATAATTATGATCCCCAGAATTATATATATTTTTAACAGGTGGTGGGGTGGGGGTGATGGCTAGCCAACAACCTCCCACATAACTCCCCCCCCCCCCCCCCACTCCCTCCTCCAGCAAGGCCTTTCAATTGACCAATCAGCATGCAGGGATCCCATACGCTTCGTCCAATTATCGCCCTTGGATCACCCATAGCTCAGCCAATCACCAGCCGGCCCTACTGCTCACCCCTCTCTCTCTCTCTCTCTCTCTCTCTCTCTCTCTCTCTCTCTCTCTCTCTCTCTCGCATCCTCTTCTCCCTCTCCTCTCTCTCTCTCTCTCCTCTCTCTCCCTCTCTCTCTCTCCTCTCCCCTCTCTCCCTCTTTCTCCCTCCCTGCCCCTCTCTCTCTCTCTCTCTCTCTCTCTCTCTCTCTATAAAAAAAAAAAAAAAACACACACACACACACACACACATACGGGTCGGGATGGCTGAGCGGTTTAAGGTGCCTGCACTGTAACTACGATGTTGAGGGTTGAAATCCACCAGAATCCTAAAGTTTTTTTCAGCCAACCTGATGGAGAGGATTGTATCGTGGTCGCTCCCTAGCCAGGATGCTCAACTATCAGCTAGTGTTAGACTACACGTACATCTCACTAGTGCATCTGCGTATGTACGTAATATGGTGGGACCTCGGCACCTCACAGTCGCCAAAGGTCGCATGTGACCTCGTAATTAAGGTACAATAAGCATTGTACTGTACCTAGGTTAAGAAAAAACTCTGTAGATTTTTAGCCTCACGGCCGCAAGTGAACAATAAACCGGCAATTATTATTATCACACACACACACACACACATTTGTGTATTTTCAGCTCATGAGGCTGCCATTCTTTAATAAACCGTTTATTATTATTATTATTATTACACACACACACACACACACACACACCACACACACACACACTCACACCACACACACACACACACACACACACACACACACACACACACACACACACACACACACACACACACACACACACACACACACACACACACACACACACACACACACACACACACACACACTACGACATAGTGGAGGAGTTGCTAAAAAGTACTGCACCACAATAGTGTAGGTGGTGTCTGGTAGCCTGTATCTGGGCTTGATATTACAAAGAGTGTTGTACTTTGTGTTGTACTTCGTTTCACCAGTTTACTTTAAGCCCGCAGAAATGCAACAAAATACTATCTTCCTATTGCCATCACACGGGTAGGTACTGCGTCAAATATCCCCAGAACTCGAAAATACATAGTAAAGTTAAGAATTAAGGGAGGGGGGAGGGGGGGGGGGGGTCTGATCCCCCTTCTCCTTCATGTTTAGTTACATTCGTTTGAGATTTTACTTTTTTTACTATGTTCACCTCATTAGTTTTGCGATTTTAAAATCTTTCGTTCTATTTATTTGTGAATTTTAAGACCTTTTGTACCATTTCGGTGTCGATTGCTTCCTGACAGGTCATAGCGAGCCTGTAATTTTATAAGAACAGGCCTTCGGCCGGAATTTATTTTTACCGCAAAATGTACAAATTGATCTCGAAGAGAGGTTTTTGAGGCATTTTATAAGCTTGATAAGTCTAGGGAGGAAACTAAAAGAAAATAAATACGTAAATATATGAATACATTAAATAATTATAATAAATCCTCCCCTTAACCCTTACTGTACCGTTGGATAGAGTAATAAAAGTCCCCCCCAGTCCCAAGCAATGTGGCCAAAATGGCTCCTAGCCGTCGCTGGGACTGGGGAGTGACTTATCTACTGACGGCTAGTAGCCGTCGCTGGGATTGGACGGGTTAAGTTACCTAGCTTCCACTGTGATATGTGTAAGATCATAATAAAACACCTCACTATTACATCAGTGGTACCGTACACATATTAAGGGGGTTACCTGCTATTGTTCTCTCCTTTTCTCTCTTTCTCTGGCTTGCATCCATTCGGTCCCATCCAGCCAACTGTTTTAATACGTTTAACCCCATCCAGGTGTCGATTTCTTCCTGGCCAGCGATAGCAGCGAGCCAGCATTGTATGGAGAAAACCGGCTTCGCCGGATCAAAAAATTTACACATTTAGCCTGGTGTCAAAAACATTATAAAACATATACTGGCTCGCTACCGCTTGCCAGGAAAAAAATGACACCTGGATGGGGATAAACGTCTTAAAACAGTAGGCTGAATGGGGCCGAATGAATACAACCCAGAGAGAGAGGGAGAGAGAGAGAGGCATGAACTCTTACAACTACCAGGTTTACTGCAGTATATGGATGAGTTATATTTTGCACACATGAATTTATACAGTACATCCAGCCGGTTTGATGTAGAGTGAGAATGGGTCAATGTGTACAGAGCCTAATGCCATCTGTTGGTCGGAAAGTTGAGAGTTTTAGCAAGGAATAGAAAGGTAATTTACACGTACATAATACACGTACATAATACACGTACATAATACATTTACTCACTAAGAGGTCCCCCTTCTTCCTCACGTTTAGCCCCATTAGTTTTAAGATGTTAAGACGTTCGGACCATTAGTTTAGCGATTTTAAGACCTTTCCCATATTTCTTTGTCAATAATAAGACCTTTCGTGTCATTTATGTGTCGAATTCTTACTGGAGAGCGACAACAAGCTTGTAATTCTGCCAGGACATTATTCTACCGAAAAATGTACAAATATATCTAGAAGGGGGATATTAGGGATATTTTTGTAAAGTTTAATGGAGATCTAGGGAGAAATCTACATTTTTTTTTTTTTTTTTAAATTAAAGAGACAATGAACGGAGGAAGGAAAAACACAGATAAAACAAAAAAGATCCATGTGCCTAAAGGCATCCTCCATTCATAAAATGTTTGTAACAACTGGATTTAAACATTTGTAGATTGTAAGTTTGTGGAAAGCAATTCGAGGGAAGCGAATTCCAAAGAGTAGTAGCTCTGGGGATAAATGAATTCTGATAAGCAGAAGTTCTGCATTGTGGAGGAGAAAGTGTAAATTCATGGGCGCTCTCAGCTGCCCTAGTTTTACGGGGAAAGATGTGGAGAGGCGGCACAATTGAAGCAAGTTCCTCGGAACAATTGCTGTGAAAATATCTGTAGAATAATGCAAGGGATGCAAAGTTTCTTCGTATGGATAATGTAGGAAGGTCCTGTGTGATTGCAGGGTTATTGATTAATCTAATAGCTTTATTTTGAATTTTGTCCAACTGCCTCAATGCAACCACTCCACTTCCACCCCACAGAGGTGAACAGTATAATACAGTATATAATACATACATAATACAGTATAATACAGTATATAATACATACATAATACAGTATAATACAGTATATAATACATACATAATACAGTATAATACAGTATATAATACATACATAATACAGTATAATACAGTATATAATACATACATAATACAGTATAATACAGTATATAATACATACATAATACAGTATAATACAGTATAATACATACATAATACAGTATAATACAGTATATAATACATACATAATACAGTATAATACAGTATATAATACATACATAATACAGTATATAATACATACATAATACAGTATAATACAGTATATAATACATACATAATACAGTATAATACAGTATATAATACATACATAATACAGTATAATACAGTATATAATACATACATAATACAGTATAATACAGTATATAATACATACATAATACAGTATAATACAGTATATAATACATACATAATACAGTATAATACAGTATATAATACATACATAATACAGTATAATACAGTATATAATACATACATAATACAGTATAATACAGTATATAATACATACATAATACAGTATAATACAGTATATAATACATACATAATACAGTATAATACAGTATATAATACATACATAATACAGTATAATACAGTATATAATACATACATAAATAAATAGACCAACAACAATAGCCTACCATTCCCCCTTAAAGGTAAAATGATAATGTTAAATCTTAATTAGTTAAAATAAGACTTGAGAAGCTATCATCCTTTGTGCATTATTAAGGGGAGGTTTCCACTTGAGGGATTTTCTTTCGAACTTCCTTCTCCCTCATGTTTAGCCCCATTGCTTTTAAGATTTTAAGACGTTCGCCCCATTAGTTTGACGATTTTAAGAACCCTCGCCCCATTTAAGTCAATTTTAAGACCATTCGTGCCATTTAGGTGTCGATTTTTTCCTGACGAGCGATAGCGAGCCTGTAATTTAAGGGGAACCGGCCTATGGCCGGGACATTTTTCTACCGAAAAATTTACAAACTTATCTTGAAAGGGGGTCTAGGGGGAGTAATTTTAAGCTTGATGGAAGTCTAGGGAATCAACTAAAAACCTCCCCTTAAGCCAAGCACACTGTAAGTCAAGAATAACGTCAGGACTGAAGCTTCTTTTCGAGAACTCCAGTCCCTTGTTAAAATAATTTGATATATAATTATAAATAGTGCAGACTACTGAATGTTTTGTTCTGGAGTTGTTAGAAGGATTAGAACATACACATCTAAAGCTTAAGTTATATAAAAGTTATACCAAAAACTAAATCGTAAGATTCCATATCAATTACATGAACAACACAATAGCCAAATAGTTATTATTGTGTGTAATATTATATGATGGATATGAACTTACTTGGAAAATAAGAGTTAATTCAAAATATCGTGTGAGAGTGCGTATGTGCGTGTGAGAGAGAGTGTGTGCGTGCGTGTGTGTGAGAGAGAGTGTGTATGAGTGTGAGTGAGTGAGAGCGATACTGTGTGAGTGTACGGCAATGTGCGTGAGTGAGTGTGTGCGGTGTGTGTGCGCGTGTGTGTGCCGCGGCGGCTTAGCGGGCGGCTTACGTGGACAGGGAGGAGCAAAAAAGGAAATTTGCCTAAAAATTTGAGGGATTATTCTTGATGGGAGTATTGACTGAGAACGACAGACTGGCTGGCTCTGTGTACGACTCTCTCTCTCTCTCTCTCTCTCTCTCTCTCTCTCTCTCTCTCTCTCTCTCTCTCTCTCTCTCTCTCTCTCTCTCTCGCGCTCTCTCGCGCTCTCTCGCGCTCTCTCTCTCTCTCTCGTTCTCCTATATCTCTCTCTCTCTCTCTCTCTCTCTTCTCTCTCTCCTCTCTCCTCTCTCTCTCTCTCTCTCTCTCTCTCTCTCTCTCTCTCTCTCTCTCTCTCTCTCTCTCTCTCTCTCTCTCTCTCTCTCTCTCTCTCTCCTCTCTCTCTCTCTCTCTCTCTCTCTCTCTCTCTCTCTCTCTCTCTCATTCACTTTAGATACTACAGTAACTATTCGTTTGTAACTCCTCGGAACTCTCTCGAACAAACATAGCACTGACATAATATGATGGAATAATAATGTTGGGCAACATGTCTCGGCAGTGTGTCCTTACTGTACCAACATGTCTCGGCAGTGTGTCCTTATTTACCAACATGTCTCGGCAGTGTGTCCTTATATACCAGCATGTCTCGGCAGTGTGTCCTTATATACCAACATGTCTGGGCAGTGTGTCCTTATATACCAACATGTCTCGGCAGTGTGTCCTTATATACCAACATGTCTCGGCAGTGTGTCCTTATATACCAACATGTCTCGGCAGTGTGTCCTTATATACCAACATGTCTCGGCAGTGTCCTTATATACCAACATGTCTCGGCAGTGTGTCCTTATATACCAACATGTCTCGGCAGTGTGTCCTTATATACCAACATGTCTCGGCAGTGTGTCCTTATATACCAACATGTCTCGGCAGTGTGTCCTTATATACCAACATGTCTCGGCAGTGTGTCCTTATATACCAAGATGTATCGGCAGTGTGTCCTTATATACCAACATGTCTAGGCAGTGTGTCCTTATATACCAACATGTCTCGGCAGGTGTCCTTATATACCCAAAATGTCAGGGCAGTGTGCCCTTATATACCAACATGTCTCGGCAGTGTGTCCTTATATACCAACATGTCACGACAGTGTGTGTCCTTATATACCAACATGTCTCGGCAGTGTGTCCTTATATACCAACATGTCTCGGCAGTGTGTCCTTATATACCAACATGTCTCGGCAGTGTGTCCTTATATACCAACATGTCTCGGCAGTGTGTCCTTATATACCAACATGTCTCGGCAGTGTGTCCTTATATACCTTTTATCATAAGGTCTCAAGGGGAGACTGGCCGTTTGTTTGGTCTATTAATTCATTTATTCATATATTGGTTTAGTTTCCTCCCTAGACCTCCATCAAGCTTAGAAAAACACCCCCTAGACCCCCTTTCACAATAAATTTGTAAATTTTTCGGTAGAAAAATGTTCCGGCCGAAGGCCGGTTCCTCTTAAAATTGCAGGCTCGCTATCGCTCGCCAGGAAATAATCGACACCTACAGTAAATGGCACGAAAGCTCTTAAAATTGACAACGAAATGGGGCGAAAGGTGTTAAAATCGCCAAACTAATGGGCCGAACGTCTTACAATCTCAACTAGTGGGGCTAAACATTAGGGAGAAGGGGGTCCAGAAAAACGGTCTGCCTCCCCTTAAACATGAACAAATAAAACACATTCCTTCTAAAAACTGATGGTACCTCCTCTCATTCGTATCTTCCGGGGTGCGTTCATACCAGGTACAGTCGCGCTAATAAGTGATGTATCGGCACCAAGTATGTTTTGATCAATAATTGGTATCAGCAATATCTAAGCTTCATTTTTGCATATCGAGTGAAATATACAACCATGTTCCTACACTTACCCCACCTATTCAACATCTGACAGACATTAATACAGCACAGGGCGAGCCAAACATAATGCCAGCTGGGACATGACTTACTAGCGCGACTGTACTTAATAACCCTTTTGTACCAGCGACGTGTTTTATATTTCATCATGGCTATATTTAGGCGATATTATGCAGCTTGGGAAGGATCTGTGGTAGTTAAAAGGGGTTGGTTGAGATAGTTTGAAGCCTTATTATTGTTGAGGGTCATTGTTAAGGGGAGGTTTTTAGTTGATTCCCTAGACTTCCATCAAGCTTAAAATTACTTCCCCTAGACCCCCTTTCAAGATAAATTTGTAAATTTTTCGGTAGAAAAATTTCCCGGCTGCAAGCCGGTTTCTCTTATATTACAGGCTCGCTATCGCTCGCCAGGATAAAATCGACACCTACATGGCACGAAAGGTCTTAAAATTGACAGAAATGGGTCGAAAGTTCTTAAAATCGTCAAAATAATGGGGCGAACGTCTTAAAATTAGAAAATCAATGGGGCTAAACATGAGGGAGAAAGGAGTCAAGAAAAAAATATCTCAAGTGGACATCTCCCCTTAAGCTGAATGAAATCGTCTAATCATTGCCAGAATATAATTAAGAGGATGTCACCGGTGCTGTATGGGTTAAGGGGGGTGACCTGCTTTTTTTTCTCTCATTTTCTATCTTTCTCTGGCTTGTATCCATTTGGCCCCATTCAGCCTACTGTTTTAAGACGTTTATCCCCATCCAGGTGTCAATTATTTACTGGTGAGCGGTAGCGAGCCAGCAGAGCTTTTAAATGTTTTTGACAGCAGGCTAAATTTGTACATTTTTCGATAGAAAAATTTCTCCGGCGAAGCCGGATTTCTTCATATAATGCTGGCTCGCTATCGCTCGCCAGGAAGAAATCGACACCTAGATGGGGATAAACGTCTTTAAATAGTTGGCTGAATGGGGCCGAATGGATACAAGCAAGGGAAAGAGAGAAAGGAGAGAAATAAAACAAAGCAGGTCACCCCCTTAAGCCTTTTGTACCAACGACGGATTATTCATTTTATTGCGGCTATACCGTACTTAGGGGATTGTGTAGTTTATGAAGGATCTGTGGTAGTACAAAGGGTTAGATGAGATATTGGGAAGTCTGCTAACTGCTGGAGGCCCTTTTTAAACTGAATACAATCGTTTAAAACTTGTAAAACTTAAGTTATAAACACGTAGCCAGTACAGTCGCGCTAATAAGTATGTTTTCATCAATAATTGGTGTCAGCAATAACTAAGCTTGATTTATTCATATCGAGTGAAATATACAAACACATTCCTACACTTACTCACCCAATTCAACATCTGACAGACATTAATACAGCACAGAGCAAGCCAAACGTAATGACATCTGGGACATGACTTATTAGCGCGACCGTACAGAAGAGGTTAAGGGGGGTCACCGGCTTTTTTATATATTTCTCTCCTTTTCGCTCTTTCCCTGGCTTGTATCCATTCGGCCCCATTCACCCAACTGTTTTAAGACGTTTATCCCCATCCAGGTGTCGATTTCTTCCTGGCGAGCGATAGCGAGCCAGCATTGTATGGAGAAATCTGGCTTCGCCCGAGAAATGTTTCTATCGAAAAATTTACAAATTTAGCTTGCTGTCAAAACAAAAATATATATATGGTGTCTCGCTACCGCTCGCAAGGAAAATATTGACACCTGGATGGGGGTAAGCGTCTTAAAACAGTAGGCTGAATGGGGCCGAATGGATACAAGCCAAAGAGAGAGGGAGAGAAAGAGAAATAAAGCGAGGTGGGCTCCCTTAACATGCTTTGCCAATGGTCCGTGACTCAGTGATACCCATACGACTCTTGAAAATATCTGGTGTGAAACAACTGATCAATATACCCCAACCTCATCTTAGGATAATGCCAACAAGGGAGGGGGTATAGGATGTAATATTGAAATCAAGGGGGGATAGTTCGTTTTTCTGGACCCCCTTCTCCCTCATGCCTAACCCCCATTAGTATTGATATTTTAGGACGTTCGTTCCATTAGTTTGGCGATTTTGAGACTTTTCACCCCATGTCTGTCAATTTTAAGACCTTTCGTGCCATTAAGGTGTCGATTTTTTTTCCAGGCGAGCGATAGCGTGCCTGTAATTTTAAGAGAACCCGGCCTTCGAAGGCCGGGAAATTTTTCTACCGAAAAATGTACTAATTAATCTTGAAAGAGGGTCTAGGATTTGTTTAAGCTTGATGGAGTTCTAGCGAGGAAACTCAAAAGTATATTAATAATTATATACATAGCTCAAAAAACAAGCACTACCCCCTGCCTTAAGTACCACTACATCACCTCAACACCACTACATCACCTCAGCACATCACCACAACATCACCTCAACACCACAACATCACCACTACATCACCACAACACCACTACATCACCACAACATCACTACATCACCTCAACATCACCTCAACACCACTACATCACCTCAACATCACTACATCACCTCAACACCACTACATCACCACAACACCACTACATCACCACAACGTTACCATACCACCACATCACCACAACGTCACCTCAACACCACTACATCACCACAACACAACCACTACATCATCTCAACACCACTATATCACCTCAACACCACTACATCACCTCAACACCACGTTACCATAACACCACTACATCACCACAACGTCCCCTCAACACCACTACATCACCACAACACAACCACTACATCACCTCAACACCACTACATCACCTCAACACCTCTACATCACCTCAACACCACAACGTTACCATAACACCACTACATCACCACAACGTCACCTCAACACCACTACACAACCACTACATCACCTCAACACCACTACATCACCTCAACACCACTACATCACCTCAACACCACAACGTTACCATAACACCACTACATCACCACAACGTCACCTCAACACCACTACATCACCTCAACACCACAACGTTACCATAACACCACTACATCACCTCAACACCACTACATCACCACAACACAACCACTACATCACCACAACACAACCACTACATCACCAAAATGTCACACCACTACATCACCACAACGTTACCATAACACCACTACATTACCACAACGTTACCATAACACCACTACATCACCACCACTACATAACCACTGCATCACCACAACACCAACTTATGAAACCTCTCCTCATTATCTATCATCTCGCCTCTCTCTCTTCTCACCATTAGCATCACAATGGGTAGGGCGTTAAAGAGAAGAGGTCCTCGTGTCGCAAAGGCGTTCTCCTTGAGCGTCTTAACTCTGGTGGCTGCTCTGGGGTGTACCCGCTGTATGTGGCAGAGACGGCCCAGTCGTTGATGGATGTGAAAACCTATATTAAGGTTGTTGGTTGTGATGCCAATCAATATTTTGTAGACATATAAGATGGCATATCTGTCCCTGTGTCTTTCTAATGAGAAAAGATTGAGAGTTTCCAACCTCCCCCAGTAGTCTAGGTGTTGGACGGCAGAGACTTTATTGGTGAATGAGCGTTGAACTGCTTCGAGTAATTGCTTCTCTCCCACCTTCCATGGGCTCCATAGCTGACAGCAATATTCCAACAGTGGAATGACCAGTGACTTGTAGAGCGTCAGCATGGGGATCATGTCACGTGTTCGGAAGGTTCGTAGGATCCATCCAGCTTGGTTACGAGCATTCTTTGCCACATTGGTTATATGCATTCCAAATGTACCATCTCGACTGAGTGTAATACCAAGATCTTTTACATAATCATTAGTATCAATGCAAGAGCCGTCATCTGCTGTGTATGTGTGGGGATATTCATATTTCGGTCTGCACTGTAGTTCATGTGTTCAAATTTGTTATTATTAAAGGACATGTTGTTTTGCTCTGCCCATGAGTAAATTGTAGTGAGATCTGCCTGAAGTAAATCAGCATCTGTTGTAGAAGACACTTCCTTTAATACACGAGTGTCGTCAGCAAAGGAGGCGACAGACGAATGCATGACATGTTTATTTATGTCTGATATGTGCAGCAAGAAAAGTATAGGTCCAAGAACTGACCCTTGTGGCACCCCACTAGTGACGATGGATGGCTTGGACACTGCACCACCAACCGCGACAGCTTGTTCCCTGTCAGTGAGGAAACAGTGCAGCCACACCCCAAGTTTTCCTGAGATTCCTGAGTCTCGTATCTTGTGGAGGAGTATGCCGTGGTCTACCTTGTCAAATGCTTTTGCAAAATCAAGGTAGACCACGTCGATAGCATTTTTATTTTCTAGCCCTTCTATAATTTTTTCATGGTGAGCTAACAGTTGCGAGAGGCACGAGTGGCGCTTCCGAAACCCATGCTGGTCCTTGTTTATTATGTTGTTTTCTTCAAGGTATATGGACATATTTTTAACTATTAGCTTTTCGAGGATTTTGATGACATGCGAAGTTAAAGCAATAGGTCTATAATTTTTTTGCTTCACCCCTCGAACCCCCTTTGTGGACTGGTGTAATTTTAGCACATTTTAATTGTTGTGGTATAATTCCAGAGTCGAGAGAGTTTCTATAAAAAATCTGTAGAGGAGCACTAAGGTCTGCTGCGCAATTCTTGAGAAGTGCGGCCGGGAATTGATCCAGGCCTGCTGCTGCATTGATACCAATTTCCTTTATAGCATTTACTATATCATTTGTGGTAAATTTAATGTCAGTTAGATTTGGCATGGATACTTTGTGGAAGAAGTCGGTCGGTGAGTCAATTATTTTATCACCTCGAGGGTGGCTAAAGACGCCCTCGTACTGTAGCCGTAGTATATCGACAATCGCCTCAGGTTCGTTCTTGGTTTGGCCGTTCGCATCTGTCAGTGGACCAACACCCACCCTTATATTTGATTTGTTTGCAGCATACTTATAAAAGTATTTTGGGTTAGTTTTAATGCAGGACACGGCTTGGAATTCTTTTCTGCGATTTTCTATTTCTACTGAAGTCTTGAGTTTTTCTTCAATGGAGGTAACGTTGGCTTCAATTTGTTGTTATTTAGTATGCTCGTACTACGCTTCAGCTTCTTGCGTAGGTTCGTTCGCTTGCGCATCAGTATCCTACGATCACGTGGTATATTTTTCTGTGGTGACGATTTTCTAAGGGGTACATATTTTTCAGAAATTTTGAGGCATATTTCCAGTAATTTGTTATATTGGGCCTCGGGACCAGATTCCTTAAACTGTATGGCCCAATCCACTTCACTAAGTTCTCTTTTAAGGTCTTCCCAGCATATAGATTCACTGAGAAAGTTGAGTGATTGAAGTTCACAGCCATGGGCTCTGCAGGGCTGGGAGTTCTATGCTGTGTGTTGGTAACTATGTTTGTCGCCATTGTAATAATATTGTGGTCCGACAGGTTGGTTTTGTCTACTGTGAGGTTGTGGATCAGCTCATCATTGTTGGTCATTACAATATCCAGTATATTATTACCTCTTGTGGCCATATTGACGAGTTGATTGAGATAAAACTCTCTTGAAAAACGTATAAGTGCTTCTGCTTGAGCTCGCATGTCCGCTGCTCCTCCATAGACACTTTCTGAATCCCAGTTAATTAGCGGGAAATTCAAGTCTCCAGTGAGCACAATGGTTGGCATGGGTGGTGGTAGATTGTCTAAAATATATCTTAATTTTTGTTAGTTGATCCATAAACTTATTAGTTGGACATGCTGGGGGTCTATATAGTGATGTAGATCATATTAATGTCTGTAATGTTTAGTACCTGGACCTCTGTATAGGAATTAGATTCTGATAATAGAACGTTAGTGAGAGCTGCAAGGTGATTTTTAACGTAAGTGATAATACCCCCTTTTTTCCTATGACCAGATCTATCAGTTCTGAAGGAGGTGTAATTTTCTATATCTATTTCAGCTTCTCTTATACTTTGAGTAAGATGCGATTCTGTTAGGGAGAGTATGAGTGCATTATCTACTTGTGCTATTTCTGCAAGCAGCTTTACTTTGCCTTTGAATTTGTAAGGTAATAGGCCTGCTATATTGAGTGAAATTAGTGTGTGTAGGGTGCTGCTGTTTACCTCTTTCCTTGTTACTGTAGTTCCTGTGATGGAGGGATGCACCACTGAGTCGGATGGATTTTCAGTGCCTGCATTATTTGTTGTTGCACTTTTTGCATTTGCTGCATCTGTTGCACTAAAAAATGTACCGTGGTATCATTTTGGGGAGATTGATTTACCCACGTATCTTGTGTTCGTTGAGGTCTATTTAACCACGCACTCTGTGTTTGGGGATTTGGTGCAGGAATGGCTGAACGAGAAGGTGGTGGTGGTGGTGGTGGGTAAGTGGTTGTTTGTTGCTGTTCTCTACACTGGTCAGATGGATATCGACGAGTGCCCTTCAAATGAAGTCTTTTGCACTCCAAGTTTAAACACTCCCTCCTCCTTTCTGAACCATTACATATAGGTGGGTGTAGGTATTTGCACTTATCACCATGTTTACATCCCTTTACGGGATCACGACCGTTTATTTGTACCTGTTACATAGGCTTGGGTGAGCAAAAGGGCAGTCACGTCCTTTTCGGCCAAATTTACACTGATTATTTTGTAGTAGTAGCATAATTTATTTTTCCTTTCATCATTTTGAAGATTTCTATTTGTTTTATTTGTTATGGGTGGTGTGCCACTTTGTTCTCCGGAAAAAGGTTCATCACACTTACCACCGTTTTCAGTGGTGTTTTCCTTGTCGTTGTTTGGCTGTTTAGCCTCACTTTCCTTTTCCTTGTCCCTGTCTAGTAGGGTATAGACGAGCGCAAACTGCCGGTCGCCTTGTTCACCCAGCTGTTGTCTAACACATCCCTCGCAGGTGTACTGACTCCTTGTGTTCAGAAAATTCACGATGGCATAGACAGGGAGGTGTGTGCAATTGGCATGTATATATTGTTTACACGTTCGGCATTTCAAACACTCTAACAAGCACTGGTTGTTACATGATAAACAGTTTGTCTCTGCAGGAGGCAAGTTACTTTCGGGTATAGTACTCATGTTGCACTGTATATTTTCCGGTTTCACTAATTTACCTGCACATGCCTAGACTAATTAAGGAACAAATGCAAGTCACTGGTAATTATAAACTAGCGATGAGGGTACCGGTAGTGGTAGTTAGGCTGGTAAGCGGCAGGCGGTGCTGGCTGTCGGGGCAGACGGCAGGATATGGTATCAGGTTTTCACTAATATTTCAATAATCACTGGCCTAAATTCGTTCCAGATAGCTTCACAACCGCCACGGTGTTTCGATGTTTATCTAGGTAAAGTCAGAGTACCGCAACTTCACTACTTTCGAAGATATTGATGAAAACAGAGGAGCGCGGGAGTCACTGTTCACACCGGGCACCGCCAAAACACACACACACACACACCGCTCGGCAGGAAAATTAGACACCTAATTATCACAAAAGGTCTTAAAATCGTCAAAATAATGGGCCGAACATCTTAAAATAAATGGGGCTAAACTTGAGGAAAAAGGGGCCCGTAAGTACCCAAGCTTCCCTTAAACTTACTCATCACCTCACACGGGGTACCCTTATCATTCTCACTACCACCATAATGACCTCTCTCTCTCTCTCTCTCTCTCTCTCTCTCTCTCTCTCTCTCTCTATGTTGATTTATTAATTTGTTCTGTATCACTACCCACTTCACATTACCACTACTATAGTATTTTTTGTCTATGTGAGGGAGACAAATGGCAGAACTGCCTGTAGCGAGTGCCTCCCCCAGAATTGAAAGAGTGACAGGGCCAAAATCAAGGGACGTTCGAGCCAAAATGCCTGGACACACGGAGTTTGAAGCAATTCAAGTCATAGGAAGAGGGAAAGACTGATTCTGGGAGAGAGTTCCAGAGCTCAGCTGTTGAATAGAAGAAAGACAGAGTAACGTTTCACTCTTGGGTTAGAGAGTTGCACAGAGTAGGGGTGGGATTGTGTTGCAAGACGGGTACCAAGTACCCTACGTAGAGGAGGTGGTATACACTGGGAGAGCTCCGAGGAACACTAATTATTGTAGTAGCGATAGAATAGCGAGAGAGATGCAACATTCCGATGAAGAGAGAGAGATTGCAGAGAGTTGGTGAGTGGACGGGAGTTAATGATACGAAAGGCCTTTCTTTCTACTTTGTCTAGGAGTCCGGTGTGAGAGGATCCTCCCCACACATGTGAACAATACTCAATACAAGGACGCACTGTGCCCTTGTACAGAGCAAGAAGCTGTGCAGGGGTAAAGAACCCCTTGAGGCGGTTGAGCACACCCTGCTTCTGGGAGGCTGCCTTAGCAAGACTGGTAATATGGTCCTTTCAAGTGAGAGCAGAAAAAAAGAGACCAAGAATATTGAGAAAAGATGAAGGATTGATTTTTGTATTGTTGAAGTATAAGGGATAGTCCTCTGGGAGTTCCGAACGGGTAGTATGATGGAGAAATTGGGTTTTGGAAGCACTATTTTCTATCACCATTATCCTCAGTGTTATTTCCACCAAAATCGCTACAATTACCACCACCACTCTACCACCAAACCAAACCAACCACCACCACCACCACTTTCCACCTACCACTACCACCACTTTCACCACCACCACAATTACCACCAAACCTCACACCACCACTACAACCACAATCACCACCACCACTTTCCCCCTACCACCACAATTACCACGACCACCACCACCACTACTACCAGCAAACCTCACACCACCACTACAACCACAATCACCACCACCATTTTCCCCCTACCACCACCACCACTACAAGCAAACCTCACACCACCACTACAACCACAATCACCACCACCACTTTCCCCCTACCACCACAACCACTACTACCAGCAAACCTCACACCACCACTACAACCACAATCACCAAACTAACCTAGCCTAACCCAACCTGCCAAGCTTTTAACCTAATCCAAACCTAGCCTAGCCTATAGCCAGCCAATCTGTTGTTCTTATTAATTCTAGTAGATATTGTATTTAGTATCCTACTGTAGCTATATATATCTGTAATTTTAGTTGTTGCATGCACGATCTTGTAGTAACCTTTGACTGATACATTTTTGTTTTTGTATCTAAAAAGAGTAGGCTACTGCTTTACTAGGCTACAGTGACACCAGGGCCATCTGTTGATACAGTATATTAACCCCTTGTGTGCAGTCACACTTTATTTTTATATAATCTCTATTTGGTGAATTGTATATTTAGTTACATATTCTGTTATATATATATATTTGTTTAAGGTTAGGTTATCACACCTGGTAGCCTATTTCTGCGTATTTCAATTTTAGTATTTTCGGTTAGGCTATTCAACGCTGGTAGCCTATTGGTGCGTATTTAAAAAAAATTTAAACTTTTGGTTAGGCTATCGCCCCTGGAAGCCTAATTCTGCGTATCTAAATTTTTTTGTTTTCGGTTAGGTTATCACCCCTGATAACCTATTGTTGTGTATTTCAACATATTTGTTTTCGGTTGAAGTGATTGAAGTGTTTCTAAAGTGAGTGAAGTGTTTTAAAGTGAGTTAAGTGTTTTAAAGTGAGTGAAGTGATCTGAAGAAACTGACTGTTACCATGCCTCGCACTTGTACGAACTGCGCCGGTAGGTTTGGTGAGTCCATGTTTGTTACTGTCGATCTTCAAGTCTGCCGTCTCTGCCAGCAACAAGAGAATTTGACAGTGAAATTAGATGAAGCCTACAACAAGATCAACGTCCTCACCATGAAGCTGGAATCACTCCAAGAGTTTGTAACACTCAACGTTGGAGTACCACAAACTTCAATTGTCACCGCAACTCCAGCAGCCACCAACGCCCCAACGTCAACTGCCAACAATTCAACGCCTGCAGTAGCTATTTCATCTGATGGTTCTGATACTCAAAAAACAAATAGTAACTCTCTTCCCCCTCAAGACAACTTCCGTGTCGTGAGGAACAACGTTTGCCCCAAGACCAGGAAAACCCATACCGATTACCGAGTGTCAAAACCGCTTCCAGATACTCGCAGACTCAGATGACGAAGCGGAAATAGAAGAAGTCCGGCTCGTGGGAGACTCGATGATACGAGGTCAGCTCACAGAGTTTTGCGCCAGAGCACCTAAGACCAGGAAGCGTTTTTGTATCCCTGGTGGTGGTGTGGACGACGTAGTTGCAGCAGTTGACGAAGTATCTAAGCTGGCCCCTGCTAATACAATGTACGTCATCCACGTTGGATCCAACGATGTACAGCGAACCCGGTCGGAAGATTTGCTTTTAAAGTACCAGCAGCTGATCAAGTCGTTTAAGGAGAAGTCATCAAGGATCATCGTCTCAGGAATCGTCCCCCGGCTTGGTGCAGAGAGCCGATTTTACAACATAGCCACCAGCACAAATCGTTGTCTAGCAAACCTCTGCAGGAAGGAAAACGTGGGATTCGTCGACACCTGGGACAATTTCTACTACGATGACTATTTGTTTTCGGACGATGGAGTTCATTTGAACCAGGTGGGAGCAGCACGTTTTGGGCGTCTTCTCAACGATGCGGTGAAGGATTTTCGGAGAAGAAATCGACTCAGCACAGGACAACCAGGAAGGAGGACCGAAGACAGCGAGGGCGGCAACCTGCGAAGGAATTAAATGCTAATCTGTCAAGAACCGCGAATTTGGATAAAGCTCCACCAACACGACCCAAATTCAAAACCGCCAGGGATAACGACCGAGGACCGATGTCAGCCATGAATGTAAATGTAGATCCGATCAGAACCAAAAATTTGATTAAAGAACGTTCTGTGAGTTCTAAAACCGCAACTTTAAAGGTTTTCTATGCAAACGCTCGTAGCATACGCAATAAATTTTCAGATTTAGAGGAACTAGTGTTTACTGAAAATTATGATGTGATTGGTATAACAGAATCTTGGCTCAATACAGTAGATAGAGACTTTTTAGCAGAGTATTCACTTCCCGGTTATGTAATTTTTGAGAAAAGCCGAATAAATAAAAATGGAGGTGGCGTTTTATTTTATATCAAAGAAAGTCTTAACCCGACCCTCTTGTCAAAACCTCAAATTGTGAACGTCGACACATCTTTTGTGCTAATAAAGAATAATAAAGGTACAAAAATAATACTTGCATTAATATACAGACCTCCAGCTCAATCAGTGCAAACAGACCGAGAAATTTATGAACAAATTGCAGATGTAAGTAACTCACAAGATACCGTATTTTGGGCGACTTTAATTTACCTGTGACCAAGTGGGGCGATACTCTTACTTCACACTCCGGACATGACTTGTATACGAACTTGCAAGAGAGTTCGCTTTATCAATTTGTTCGAACACCGACCCGTGGTAATAACGTTCTTGACATTGTACTTGCAACAAAAGAAGAATTAATAGAGAATTTGAATGTTGGTGATGAATTCAGTAACAGCGACCATCGTACGATAACTTTCACTTTAAACTTTACTAGTAACGAACCAAATAGTAGCATCGAAAAAGTCCCTAATTTCAAGAAAGCAAACTTTCATAAACTTAGAGCTATGTTTAAAGAAACTGACTGGAGCTCTTTAATTAACAATAACGACATAAATACATCTTGGAAGTTATTCGAAACCACTTAGCTAAAAGCAGTGCAAGACTGCATACCATCGAAAATACGGCGTCCAGGCCATAATAATAAGCCCAAATGGTGGAATAAAGATATTTCAAACTGCCTGCTTGCTAAAAAATTTGCTAATGATAGATTAAAATCCTCTCAAAATGACGAAGAACGGGTGAAATTTGTAGAGCTACGACGCAGAGCCAAAAAGTTAATTAAGCAAAGTAAAAAGACCCTAGAGTTACATATTGCGAATCAAAGTAAAACAAACCCGAAAGAATTCTATAGTTATATCAGAAAGAAAAAAGGAGTTACTTCAACTGTTGGACCGTTAGTCGATGAAAATGGAGAATACACCAAAGACGAAGTACAAATGAGTAATGCCCTCAATACCTTCTTTGCATCAGTTTTTACAACAGAAGACCTCAGTGATATCCCTACACCATCGCCGATTCAGATTGATAATTCAGATGTTCTAAGCAATATCACCGTTACAGAGAGAGAAGTATTGAATTGTTTAGATAAACTCAAGGTAAATAAAACGCCTGGACCTGATACAATCTCGCCTAGAGTTCTAAAGGAAGCTAAGGATGAGCTCTCCAAACCACTGACATTACTATTCAATAAATCCTTGCAGTCTGGAACTATGCCTGATCAGTGGAAGATAGCCAACGTAACACCGATATTCAAAAAAGGCAGCAAATCCCTACCCAGTAACTATCGTCCAATTAGCTTAACCTCAGTTGTATGTAAAATGCTAGAAACGGTCATAAGAGACAGACTCGTAAATCACTTAGAGGAAAATAACATACTTAAAGATACTCAACACGGCTTTCGTAAAAAACGTTCCTGTTTAACAAACCTCTTAGATTTTTTCCACGATATCCTCAACCTCTACGATGAGAGTAAAGCTGTAGATATTATATACCTTGATTTTCAAAAGGCCTTTGACAAAGTTCCCCACAAACGTTTACTGCTAAAACTAAAAGCGCATGGAATACAAGACGGTGTGTTGAAATGGATAGAAAATTGGCTCAGCGACAGAAAGCAAAGAGTAGTCATAAACGGTAAGGCATCTAAATGGACCAATGTAAGTAGCGGGGTACCCCAGGGATCGGTACCAGGACCAATTCTCTTTCTAATTTACATCAACGACATAGATGAGGGTCTCACCTGTACAATCTCAAAATTTGCTGACGATACAAAAATTGCAAGTAGCGTACTCTCAAAAGATCAAGTTGACGATATGCAACACAATCTAGATAAATTGTCACATTGGGCCCAAATTTGGCAAATGAGTTTCAATGCGGATAAATGTAAAGTACTACATATCGGATACCTAAATGAGAAAGCAAACTATTCGATGAATGGCACTCAGCTTAAGAATGTAAACAGAGAAACCGATCTGGGAGTAACAATATCGAGTAACCTAAAACCGAGTCAACAATGTTCAGAAGGCAAACAAAATAATTGGCTTTATAGGCAGGTCATTCGAGCATAAATCCAAAGACGTTATCCTAACCCTTTACAATTCCTTAGCCCGCCCTCTTCTGGAATACTGCGTTCAATGCTGGTGCCCTTATTACCAGAAAGACATAAACAAGCTAGAACGAGTTCAACGTAGAGTTACCAAAATTATACCTAGCCTAAAGAACAAACCATACGAAGAGCGTCTTAGAGAATTAAATCAATTTCCTTTAACCCAGCGCAGATTAAGAGGTGACTTAATTCAAGTGTACAAAATCATCAAAGGCATCGACAATATGAACTGTAGTAAGTACTTCACTATCGACCAATCTAATTACACGCGGGGAAACGGTTGCAAAATTATTGGTAAATCTTTTAACTCACACGAATCTAAGAATTTCTTCTTCAATCGAGTTGTCAACTTGTGGAATGGGCTTCCCCGAGACGTTATAGACTGCAGCACCGTTGATTCATTTAAATTCCGCCTAGACAAATATCTCGCATCAAACCCGCGACTGACTGCGTTTGTAAATGAATAACTTTATTTTATCCTCCCCTCAGTTACTAACCCATATGGCCCCTACGAACTTCCTAGTCCTGCCACGGACATTAGTTCCAGGGCAGTAGTTCCCTTTCCAATGTTGCCTTACCCACTCTAAACCACTGTTTGGACACTTGATCCTCAGTGTTTTGGAGGACAAGCAGCCTAGAAGGGTCACTAGATCTGTTGTTGCTTGATTTCCTTTGTACTCCTTTGTATGACCTAATCCATGCCAACAACGCCCCACCTATTCCATGCGCCTCAACCTTTCTCATCAATCTCTCATTGCGGACTCTGTCGAAAGCTTTACTGAAATCTAAATATATTATATCATATGACTTGTCATTATCTACTGCTTCATATACCTCTGAGAAAAAACTAAGCAAATTAGTAAGGCAAGAACGTCCCTGAGTGAATCCATGCTGAGAAGAATTTATTCAATTAAATGTATCTAAGTGGTTTCTAATTTTACTAGGAATAATTGACTAGTAGCTTTCCTATGATTGATGTAAGACTAATGGGACGGTAATTGGATGCTATTGATTTGTCACCTTTTTTGAAGATCGGAACTACGTTTGCAAGCTTCCAAGCTTCTGGAACTATACCTGTCTCTAATGACTTGTTAAATAGAAATGTTAATGGGTAACTTAACTCATCCCTACATTCTTTTAATACTCTAGCATATACCTCATCAGGACCAGGCGATTTATGAGGTTTCAGTCTGTCAATTTCCTTAAGCACATCATTTCTACTTGTAGTAACCGTACTTAACCTATTTTCTATACTATCGCTATATACCTTACGGACTTCTGGATACTGTGCCAAATTTTCAATAGTGAAAACGGAAAGAAATTGACTATTTAATGTACTGCACATTTCTAAATCATTTTCTGTCATTTCTCCTATCGAAGTTTTAAGGGGACCAATTACATCTCTAACCTTGGATTTATATAGTTGGTAAAAAGCTTTAGGATTATTTTTTGAGTCATTGGCAACCTTAATTTCATAATTTCTTTTTTCATTCCTAATATCCTTTTTTACCTGTCTTGATAGATTCTGATAGTAAGCAAGTAGGTGAATTTCGCCTTTCCTAAGTTTTCTATATATTCCTCTCTTTTGTCCTAGAAGATCTAATAGTCTATTATTCATCCAATTGGGTTGGTTCTGTGTTGATCTAAATTTTCTTTTGGGGATGTATTTATTTTGTGCATTGAATACTGACTCGATAAAATTATCGTATGTATCTACCAAGGTTGTCGTCTCTTCCTGACTTAAGATGACAGGTGCCTGAGAAGGGGTACACTCGTTTGGACACCTGGATCGACTTAATTTTTTGACCATAGGGTTCGCTAATAGGGCTCTTCTTAACCCACCATAATTGGCTTTTCTGAAGTCAGGTATTAATGTTGTATTCTCTCTGGTATTACCTTTCCATTGTATATTAAAATACACAGAATTGTGGTCACTATTTCCTAGGTGGTCCCCTATCTCTACATTATTTACCATATGTTCATTGTTACTGAAAACTAAATCGAGAATATTATTACCTCTAGTCGGCGTATCTATGAATTGAAATACAAAACTATCTTGTACTACCTCTATAAACTCCTCAGAATCAGAGTCTCCTATTTGATGCTGCCAATCTATATTCGGAAAATTAAAATCCCCCATAATGCACACATTGCTAAACCTTGATGCCATTTTAATTTCCTCCCATAATGACGTTCCGTCATTTCTACTCATATTTGGCGGTCTATACATAACTCCAATAACTATGGTCTCCCTACATTCGTTAACCTCTACCCAAACACTTTCATTATCGTTATTTAGTCTAATACCTGATTTAATACAGCTTTTTAATGTACTCCTGACAAACACTGCTATACCGCCACCCCTCTTACTTGTTCGGTCATATTTAAACAAACTATATCCTGGTATATCAAATTCTGCTAAAAAATGCCTGGTTTCTGTATTAATCCACGTTTCAGTTAGCGCTATTATGTCTATATTTTCTTTGCTAACAAGGGCTCTAAGTTCGTTCATTTTGTTACATAGACTCCTACAGTTTGTGTAATATACTCTCAATTTACTTCTTTTCTTTATACCTAATTTACCTTTATTTCTAACGACATTTCCATCTTCCGTTGCACCATCACTACTATCATTTGCAATATAGTCATCATTTTTAGCATGAGACTGAATATCCTTATCGCTTTCGCCTGACGCTAAAATTGTTCAATTTAACCTCTCATTTACACTCTCAATATTTCTGTTCAAAACCCCACAACCACCCTATCTAAAGAACTAGCTAATGTGGAAACCCCTAACCGTGAAAGATGAACCCCATCCCTTGCGTACATCCCATCTCTCCCATAGAAACTATCCCAGTTATCAATGAATGGTATTGCTTTTTCTTTGCAATATTTCTCCAAACGGCAATTGACACCAATCGCCCTGGATGTCCATTCCTTGGGAACTCCTCTTCTGGTTAGGATACAATGTACTACAGGGATCCCTCCCTTCATCCTAACCTTATCTAACACATCCCGTAATGCTGCAGCAGTTCCTCACTTCTACCCTTACCAACATCGTTACTCCCGGCACTGAGACAGATAATGGGGTTATCTCCACTATCTTCCAAGATGTGGTCCATCTTCTCTAAAACCCTCCCAACTCCATGGCCAGGCAGACACACAACCTTCCTAAGTTTAGTGCGGGTAGCCCTAACTAAATGTCTTACCATGGAGTCGCCCACAATCGACACAGACTTACCTTCTCGGGACACAGACTTACCTTTCCCTCGGGAGGATCCAGCAGCTGCAGTTGGAGAACCCCCGGTGGTGGCAGAAGCTCCCTTGGTGGTGGTGGTGGTGGTAGGTAGCACAGCGTCAGCGGTTGGAGCTGAGTCGGCGGCAGGCACTTCGGTTATCCCTCCCTTATCCTGACTATCTTTTCCCTCACATTCGTCTCGCAAAGGAGAGAATGTATTTGTCACTCATACCTATTCTACTATCCTGCTTCTTGAGTGTGACTTTCCCACCCGTATTTTTAACAACCTGCCATGAATACAATTTTTCATCAACTTCCTCCCTTTTCCCCTTGTTCGACTTAATTTCCTCTTGGCTAAGCTTGAAAGCTAGATTTTCGTCTTTAATCAAATCAGTTTCCGAAAGACCTATATTATGCAGAGGGTTTATCGAGATCGCACTTAACCCCTTTGAGTCTTAAAGAGGTAGAATAAATAAGCTGAAGAAAATCGTCTAATGGTGTCCAAAATAAGATGAACATTACGTCATCGTGCGGAGGGGGTTAATTGAGATGGCGTGTTACTTATGCAGGTCCTTCCTAAGCCGAATAAAATGGCAATAATGAGACCCAATAACATTTAGAATATCGTCCTAGAATGATAGGAGTTTTAAGGGGAGGTATTTAGTTTGTACCCTAGACCTCCATCAAGCTTAAAAATTACACTCCCTTGACCCTCTTCAAGATAAATTTGTACATTTTTCGGTAGAAAAATGTCCCGGCCGAAGGCCGTTTCCTCTTACATTACAGGCTCGCTATCGCTCGCCAGGAAAAAATCGACACCTAAATGGCACGAAATGTCTAAAAATTGACAGAAATGGGGCGAAAGTTCTTAAAATCGCCAAACTAATGGGGCGTACGTCTTATTATCTCAAAAGCAATGGGGCTAAACATGAGGGAAACGTTGGTCCAGAAAAAACTCCCTCAAGTGGAAATCTCCCCTTAAGAGATAGTGATGTCTCTGAAACTGGACTGTATTTAGCGCTCGATTATTTTACCTTCGTTCCGTTAGTTTGATGATTTCGAGACCTTTCGCCCCATTTTCTTGTCAATATTTCAGACCTTTCATGACATTTAGGTATCGATTTTTTTTCTTCTTGGCGAGCGATAACGAGGCTGTAATTTTAGGAGGCCGGGAAATTTTTCTACCGAAAAATGTACAAATTTATCTTGAAAGGGGGTGTAATTTTAAGTAGTTTGATGGAAGTCTAGAGAGGAAACTAGAAATTAAAGTTAATAAATCAATATATAGGTCCCCCCAAACAACAAGCACTAAACTCTAAAGGAAGGTTAAGGGGAGATTTCCACTTGAGGGATTTTTTTTCTTTACCTCTTTCTCCCTCATGTTTAGCCCCATTGCTTTTGAGTTTTTAAGATGTTCACCCCATTGTTAGCAATGATTTGAAGCCTAGAAAACAGTGTATAAGCGTTCGTAATAAGGCAAACAGGATTCTCGGGTTCATCTCTAGGAGTGTGAGTAACAGAACTCCTGATGTTATCTTAAAACTTTACTTGTCATTAGTGAGACCCCATATGGATTATGCTGTCCAATTTTGGTGTCCTTATTACAGAATGGACATAGATTCATTGGAGAGAATTCAGCGTAGAATGACAAAAATTATCCATAATATTAGAAATTTTCCGTATGAAGAAAGGTTGAAGAAATTAGGTTTACATTCGTTAGAGAGACGCAGAGTTAGAGGGGATATGATAGAGGTGTTCAAGTGGGTTAGTGGGATTAACAAAGGGGACATGACAAATGTACTAAAGCTCAGTGATAGCGAAAGAACTCGTACCAATGGTTTCAAATTAGATAAATTTCGTTTCAGAAAAGATATAGGCAAATATTGGTTTGGTAACAGAGTTGTAGATGGGTGGAATAGGCTACCAAGTGATATAGTGGGATCAAGAACGATAGGGAGCTTTAAGAAAAAATTGGATAAGCATATGGACGAGAAGGGTTGGGTGTGAAGGGGGATCAGCCGGGTTGGCCCAATCAGCGCTCTGCAGACCCCCGTAATCCTGCGTTAATCTCTAACCGGTTTGGTAAGATGATCCTCAGGGTATTAGAGTGTTGAGCCTATAATTGGGCTTTGTAATTGGGGTTGTGTGGGACAGGGATCTGCCTTGCTTAGGCCAATCGGCTTTCTGCAGACTCCCATTTTCTTATGTTCTTATGTTCTTATTAGTTTGGCGATTTTAAGAACGTTCGCCCGATTTCTGTTAATTTTAAGACCTTTCGTACCATTTAGGTATCGATTTTTTCCTGGCGAGCGATAGCGAGCCTGTAATTTAAGAGGAACCGGCCTTCGGCCGGGAAATTTTTCTACCGAAAAAGGTACAAATGTATCTTGAAAGGGGGTCAAGGAGTTTTAATTTTAAGCTTGATGGAGGTCTAGGGAATAAACTAAATACCTCCCCGTAAAGTTTCCCTCTCTAGATTTCACTATAATTATTATCCACATTTTCGCCACTTACGATTCGACCATTAGATCAAGACTTACAGTAGTGTGTGTTTAGCATACTTTGTTTAAGATCACGAAGACAATTGATAATGTCTGGTGAAAATTAGTGTGTGTTTAGCATACTTTGTTTAAGATCACGAAGACAATTGATAATGTCTGGTGAAAATTAGTGTGTGTTTAGCATACTTTGTTTAAGATCACGAAGACAATTGATAATGTCTGGTGAAAATTAGTGTGTGTTTAGCATACTTTGTTTAAGATCACGAAGACAATTGATAATGTCTGGTGAAAATTAGTGTGTGTTTAGCATACTTTGTTTAAGATCACGAAGACAATTGATAATGTCTGGTGAAAATTAGTGTGTGTTTAGCATACTTTGTTTAAGATCACGAAGACAATTGATAATGTCTGGTGAAAATTAGTGTGTGTTTAGCATACTTTGTTTAAGATCACGAAGACAATTGATAATGTTTGGTGAAATAGTGTGTGTTAATCATATTTTGTCTAAGATCGCGAAGACAATTGATAGTGTCTGGTGACAATTAGTTTGTTTAATATATTTTGTTTTAGATCGCGAAGAAAATTTATAATGTCTGGTGAAAATTGCGACTGGAAGGTGACTAGGCCCGAGGAGGCTATCCTGGTTGGCTTGGTGGAGCAGTGGGCGTCGGAGGACCCCAAAGGTGCTAGCCTGTGGAAGCTCCGGTAGGCCCTCCTCATTTTAGCAGACGTGTATAAGGACTTGACTGGCGGGGTGTGTGCTGAGGAGGACGCTGTAACCACCATCAACACTCTGTAGGAGTCACAGAAGACGGCTGTCACGCGGCTTATGACCTACCTGCTATCAACGTGGACCTTAGTCCACGAGGAAAAAGCATGCCCCGCCACCACCTCTCGGCAACCCTCCCCACCTCGCGTAATATCCCTCCCACGCCCTCCTTCACCCCCATGCTCCCTTACAGACGATGAAGACCTCCCCACCGACCCCAGCAACCCCTTCTGCACCATCTACGTCGATAAGTCTTCTTCTCGTTCACAGTGTTGTCCTTCCATCCCACCTCCTGTAATATCATCTTCCCTCCCACGCCCTCCTTCACCCCCATGCTCCCTTACAGACGATGATGACCTCCCCACCGACCCTAGCAACCCCTTCTGCACCACCTACGTCGATAAGTCTTCTTCTCGTTCACAGTGTTGTCCTTCCATCCCACCTCCTGTAATATCATCTTCCCTCCCACGCCCTCCTTCACCCCCATGCTCCCCTACAGACGATGAAGACCTCCCCACCGACCCCAATAACCCCTTCTGTTCTACCTACGTCGGTAAGTCTTCTTCTCGTTCACAGTGTCGTCCTTCCACCTCACATTCGTCTACAAAGGACCCTCTTATCGACGCCTGTTCCCCCTTCGAGGACAAGCTCAACATTAATGCCATCTAACCTCCGACCCCTCCTCAGTGTCCAACAAATGACCCAAGTTCAGACGACGCCCTCCCCACCGACCCCTTCTGTCTCACGCACGAAAATAAGTCCTTAAGAAGCACCCCCATCTGTCCTCCATAGTCGCCTACAAACAACCCCAGCAACACCCACCCCACCTACATCAACGAACCTTCCGGTAGCTCCTCACCAACCAAATTCGATGAGTGCCCTATCACTAACCCCACCAACACAGATTCCCACACCAACACACATACATAATCGTCCTCCACAACTACTCCCTCACACCCCACCACCCCCTCTACTCCAAAAACTACTCCCTCGCACCCCACCACCCCCTCCCCTACTGAAATAGACAATCCCGATAAGCTACTGGTGACCGAGCCTGCATCCCTCATTGTGCCCGATAATCAAAATCCCCTGGGCTTGACGTTTGACGTCTCATTTTACCCTAACATGGATTTCCCCGAGGCATCACCCGAGAACATCAGTCACACTTTCACCTGTGCTTGCGGAGCCAATCCCAATATTTACTGGAAGGGGCCTGAACCAGTGTCAACTTACAGTTGTAACCTGTGTCATAATGTTTTACCCATGACGGCTTTCAAGCAGCTCCAACAGTGTAGCTTGCAGCGGCATTCTTCTAAGACTTCAGAGCCCGATGTAAGACAGAAGGCAAGAGTTGTAGTCGTGATTGAAGATGATCATGACAACTCTGCGGTAACGGACCTTAAAAATATCATCAGTGGAGACTGTATTTCCGATATGCATCTTCTCATATATGGAAAGAACTGGCAAACCTTCTCCTACTATCAAATAAATACAGAAACGAACTTTGATGAAATTACAAAAAAATATTTGAGCCACAAGGAAAAGCCCAATAGCCGGTGGCAAATATCCTCAATTTTCCAGAGCCAGTCGGCATCGGCAAAAGCTTTACAGTTTGCCCAAAACCTCCTGATGGGTCATCCAGGGAAAATAGTATTTGTTAAGGGAGAAGTTGGGAGCCTTCCTAACGACACAGTGAATTGGATGAAGACATATGGCAGTGAGCTTCCCGTTGAAATACTCTGGGTGACCAATAACCCAGAGAAAGGGGTCTTGAGTGACAAGGTTAAGCAGAGAGTTTTGCAAGGCAGCGGGGCCATCCATACCGTGGAAGATCACCAAAGACTTTATTATCTCCGGGAGGCTCTGTCCAGTACAGAAATGTATGATACTACTATGGTGGTTCGATGTGGCCCACAGTTCAAGTTCCAAGGGGTGCGGGAGCTGGCCAACATTAGTATAGCAGAGTCCGGATGTTCGATGACTATGAAGGTCCCAAGAATGAAGAAAAAGCAGGGATTCTCTGTGTTGCTGAAGCCTGAAGAAGGACCTCAGACGCACTGTGCTCTGCAGTCAGTCACCAGTGGTATCATGAGTGACGGCAGCCAGCGGGTCATATTGGCTAATTCATAGACGTGAGCATAATCTACGTTTTTATTGATTTCACCACACCACCAATGAAATTAATGAAAGCATATATGTGATCCACCAGGATTCAAACCCGGGTTATCACACACAGGTTTCTAGACACCTTAACCATTACACCACCAAGATGGTCCAGAGTCAAGTATTATCAACTCTGCGTAAGCAGAGTGGTATCGCCCCCTGTATAGTGGTACATGCTAACCGAAATGTCTGTCTGTCTGTCTGTCCCATAACTCTTCCTAGACGGTTTGACGGATTTTCACCAAACTTCACACGAATGTCTCAGATGTGATGATAATAGTGAGACGTATGTCTGTCTTTCCGAAAACTCCTCCTAGACCGTTCGATGGATTTTCACACAAACTTCCAACGAATATTCGGTGTGTGAATGCGACGGTCAGTCAAAACAGATTTTTTGAATGTATTCAATAGTTATGATTTTAAGTCCAAACTATGGACAGTTTTCTACCGAATAATGTAACGGTACACGAGTGTGTCCGCTATCACTCTTCACTCTTGTTTATTTTTAAATGTGTTTTTAATTTTTAATTTTTAGCAAATATTGACATTGTTTTCAAATGTTTGGCATATCTATTATACTGTATAATATACTATATATTTATCTATATGAATCAAACATGTTGATGTAGCTTTATGAAATCGTCGTTACCTTACCCATATAGCATAAGGACGTGTTTCATTCAGGCTATAGTCTATTCGCTGTAAGTAGGCGAGAAATCATTACCTCTGTCCTCTGTAACTCAAAAAGGGCTAGAGCAAATTGGCTGTAAATTTCACATCTATTCCTTGACGTAGTATCTGGTCCGGACCCTATATAGATTTCCGAGAGCAGGTAAGGTATATATTTGTTTCTTACGGAGTCTAATTAGCCGGCCGAGAACCACGACATAGGGACTTCTAAGGACATGATTAGTGACCTCTGTTTAGTGCAGCCCGAACCAGGGAATTATAATATTTATGTATTTTAATCGCCAACATATTGGGGAGAACGATTTAGAATCTTAAAAGTAATGGAGCTAAACATGAGGGAGAAGGAAGTCCTGGAATCTAAGCCACCCGTAAGTAAGTTTACTTAGTTAGATCGGAAAGTTTTGAGCCGATATCACATTCATGAGTGCTTTTGGAGGAGCACTTTATTGACTACAATTCGCGTAGAGCTTTATTTTTATCAAATTGATCTAGTAGCTTAGGAAGGGAACATATTGATCTAGTAGCTTAGGAAGGGAACATATTGATCTAGTAGCTTAGGAAGGGAATATATTGATCTAGTAGCTTAGGAAGGAAACATTGATCTAGTAGCTTAGGAAGGGAACATATTGATCTAGTAGCTTAGGAAGGGAACATTGATCTAGTAGCTTAGGAAGGGAACATTGATCTAGTAGCTTAGGAAGGGAACATATTGATCTAGTAGCTTAGGAAGGGAACATATTGATCTAGTAGCTTAGGAAGGGAACATATTGATCTAGTAGCTTAGGAAGGGAACATATTGATCTAGTAGCTTAGGAAGGGAACATATTGATCTAGTAGCTTAGGAAGGGAACATATTGATCTAGTAGCTTAGGAAGGGAACATATTGATCTAGTAGCTTAGGAAGGGAACATATTGATCTAGTAGCTTAGGAAGGGAACATATTGATCTAGTAGCTTAGGAAGGGAACATATTGATCTAGTAGCTTAGGAAGGGAACATATTGATCTAGTAGCTTAGGAAGGGAACATATTGATCTAGTAGCTTAGGAAGGGAACATATTGATCTAGTAGCTTAGGAAGGGAACATATTGATCTAGTAGCTTAGGAAGGGAACATATTGATCTAGTAGCTTAGGAAGGGAACATATTGATCTAGTAGCTTAGGAAGGGAACATATTGATCTAGTAGCTTAGGAAGGGACATATTGATCTAGTAGCTTAGGAAGGGAACATATTGATCTAGTAGCTTAGGAAGGGAACATATTGATCTAGTAGCTTAGGAAGGGAACATATTGATTAGTTTTTGTTTCACCTGAGATTGTAAAGGAACACCTTGAGATGGTTCGGCCATGTAGAACATATGGGAAGCATGAG
>CM064485.1:62927547-62955047 GCA_032716605.1 Paralithodes platypus
GAAGACTAGTTTATCCCGGGATCTGTACAAGAGTTAATGCTGGATTTTAACAACGAATCGAAGGCTAGTTTATCCCGGGATCTGTACACAAGTTAATGCTGGATTTTAACTGCTAATCGAAGACTAGTTTATCTCGGGATCTGTACACGAGTTAATGCTGGATTTTAACAGTGAATCGAAGGCTAGTGCAGTGGTTTAATTGACTGAACACTACCGATACTATAATGTTTAATTGACTGAACACTTACCGATACTATAATTTTTTTTTACAGTGGATTGTGACCTAGTGTAAAGTGTTTTGATATACACGGTGACTCCTGCTCTGCCTTTCAATTCTACCCGTATAATACGAAATTACCATTGCGTTTGGAAGGAATCGTGTTTCGCGTACCAGATACTAATGCTCAATTGACTTCGGAGTATCCGGACTGTTTGAAGACCTAGTGCAGTGTGTGTTAAAGTTTGCCAAACGTAACATGATGTGTTCCTCGAAATCTACATGGCGTTTACACAGTGTAGAACACAAGAAAATGGGAGTCTGCAAAAAGCTGATCGGCCCACACAAGGCAGATCCCTGAATGGTCAGAACTGTGGAAAGGCCTACTGTATTTGACTACAATAGTATAGAGAATTTTAACAGTGAACCAAGCTTCTTTATTATTGCGTGTCTTATCGTAATTTAGCAAGTGTGCTATGTCATTTACAAGAGATTTTCAGGACTCTCGGAAAGCCTAGTGTATGGTGGATTTATTGCAACTGTTATTGTAAATTTCTATGCAGTTTGTACGATGATTTTCAAGCCTGTTGGAAAGCGTAGCATATGGTGGTTTTAGCTTGCCTGATGATTTACACATACATATATTTTCCCAGGAATTCGAAGGCCTAGTGACTATACCCTGGGTTTTTTCCCCAGCTGATGGTAAATTGATATCTCTCCATCCTCATTACTCGGCTATTACCAATATTGTGTTGCTAAATATGTTGCTAATTATGAAAACTTGGCAATAATATGGTGCAGAGACATAGCAATATCACATTTTTCCATTAAAAATCGAGAAGTCAGATACTAAGGGATTCCATTTACCATCAGCTGAAATTAAACTGACTATAACGTTTTAAACCTACCATGTGAATACTATCGTGTGACTTGATTCTAAACAATTACCATGGATTTATTATTACAACTTTTCGAAGGACCAGTGTTGTGTGTTTCTTGTGTACGGTGATTACTTGTGTATGCTGGGTTTTTTATCATATTCTGGCTGATAATATTCGATTGTAGTCAGCTTCGGAAGGACCTCTTGGGAATGAATGGGTTATACACTATATCAATTAACCCTTTAACTCCCACAGATCCTTCCTAACCCCAATAAAATCGTTTAATGTTAGCCAGAATAGAATGAAAACACACGTCCTATAAGAGTAAATTTGGCGTTTTGCCTAGTTAACGTGGGATTGTCGTGAATGTTGCATATCTTGTTGCAATTGACAAAGTTCTCTGTGCAATCTGAACTCTATTTTCGGGATTGTTTGAAGGCCTCATTGCAGTGTCATACTTTATATGTTGGTTATTAATTCGAGGGACTTATTACAGTGTGACTTACCTTATATATATGTCGGCTATTAGTTTGAAGGCCTCATTGCAATGTGTCTTACTGTACTGTATATGTTGGTTATTAGTTGGAAGGCCTCATTGCAGTGTGTCTTACTTTATATGTTGACTATTAGTTGGAAGGCCTCATTGCAGTGTGTCTTACTTTATATGTTGGCTATTAGTTGGAAGGCCTCATTGCAGTGTGTTTTACTGTATATGTTGGTTATTAGTTGGAAGGCCTCATTGCAGTGTGTCTTACTTTATATGTTGGCTATTAGTTGGAAGGCCTCATTGCAGTGTGTTTTACTGTATATGTTGGTTATTAGTTGGAAGGCCTCATTGCAGTGTGTCTTACTTTATATGTTGGTTATTAGTTGGAAGGCCTCATTGCAGTGTGTCTTACTTTATATGTTGACTATTAGTTGGAAGGCCTCATTGCAGTGTGTCTTACTTTATATGTTGGTTATTAGTTGGAAGGCCTCATTGCAGTGTGTCTTACTTTATATGTTGGTTATTAGTTGGAAGGCCTCATTGCAGTGTGTCTTACTTTTTATGTTGGTATTAGTTGGAAGGCCTCATTGCAGTGTGTCTTACTTTATATGTTGGTTATTAGTTGGAAGGCCTCATTGCAGTGTGTCTTACTTTATATGTTGACTATTAGTTGGAAGGCCTCATTGCAGTGTGTCTTACTTTATATGTTGGTTATTAGTTGGAAGGCCTCATTGCAGTGTGTCTTACTTTATATGTTGGCTGTTAGTTGGAAGGCCTCATTGCAGTGTGTCTTACTTTATATGTTGGTTATTAGTTGGAAGGCCTCATTGCAGTGTGTCTTACTTTATATGTTGGTTATTAGTTGGAAGGCCTCATTGCAGTGTGTCTTACTTTATATGTTGACTATTAGTTGGAAGGCCTCATTGCAGTGTGTCTTACTTTATATGTTGGTTATTAGTTGGAAGGCCTCATTGCAGTGTGTCTTACTGTATATGTTGGTTATTAGTTGGAAGGCCTCATTGCAGTGTGTCTTACTTTATATGTTGACTATTAGTTGGAAGGCCTCATTGCAGTGTGTCTTACTTTATATGTTGGCTGTTAGTTGGAAGGCCTCATTGCAGTGTGTCTTACTTTATATGTTGGTTATTAGTTGGAAGGCCTCATTGCAGTGTGTCTTACTTTATATGTTGGCTGTTAGTTGGAAGGCCTCATTGCAGTGTGTTTTACTGTATATGTTGGTTATTAGTTGGAAGGCCTCATTGCAGTGTGTCTTACTTTATATGTTGGTTATTAGTTGGAAGGCCTCATTGCAGTGTGTCTTACTTTATATGTTGACTATTAGTTGGAAGGCCTCATTGCAGTGTGTCTTACTTTATATGTTGGTTATTAGTTGGAAGGCCTCATTGCAGTGTGTCTTACTTTATATGTTGGTTATTAGTTGGAAGGCCTCATTGCAGTGTGTCTTACTTTATATGTTGGCTGTTAGTTGGAAGGCCTCATTGCAGTGTGTCTTACTTTATATGTTGGTTATTAGTTGGAAGGCCTCATTGCAGTGTGTCTTACTTTATATGTTGGCTGTTAGTTGGAAGGCCTCATTGCAGTGTGTTTTACTGTATATGTTGGTTATTAGTTGGAAGGCCTCATTGCAGTGTGTCTTACTTTATATGTTGGTTATTAGTTGGAAGGCCTCATTGCAGTGTGTCTTACTTTATATGTTGGCTGTTAGTTGGAAGGCCTCATTGCAGTGTGTCTTACTTTATATGTTGGTTATTAGTTGGAAGGCCTCATTGCAGTGTGTCTTACTTTATATGTTGGTTATTAGTTGGAAGGCCTCATTGCAGTGTGTCTTACTTTATATGTTGACTATTAGTTGGAAGGCCTCATTGCAGTGTGTCTTACTTTATATGTTGGTTATTAGTTGGAAGGCCTCATTGCAGTGTGTCTTACTGTATATGTTGGTTATTAGTTGGAAGGCCTCATTGCAGTGTGTCTTACTTTATATGTTGACTATTAGTTGGAAGGCCTCATTGCAGTGTGTCTTACTTTATATGTTGGCTGTTAGTTGGAAGGCCTCATTGCAGTGTGTCTTACTTTATATGTTGGTTATTAGTTGGAAGGCCTCATTGCAGTGTGTCTTACTTTATATGTTGGCTGTTAGTTGGAAGGCCTCATTGCAGTGTGTTTTACTGTATATGTTGGTTATTAGTTGGAAGGCCTCATTGCAGTGTGTCTTACTTTATATGTTGGTTATTAGTTGGAAGGCCTCATTGCAGTGTGTCTTACTTTATATGTTGACTATTAGTTGGAAGGCCTCATTGCAGTGTGTCTTACTTTATATGTTGGTTATTAGTTGGAAGGCCTCATTGCAGTGTGTCTTACTTTATATGTTGGTTATTAGTTGGAAGGCCTCATTGCAGTGTGTCTTACTTTATATGTTGGCTGTTAGTTGGAAGGCCTCATTGCAGTGTGTCTTACTTTATATGTTGGTTATTAGTTGGAAGGCCTCATTGCAGTGTGTCTTACTTTATATGTTGGCTGTTAGTTGGAAGGCCTCATTGCAGTGTGTTTTACTGTACTGTATATGTTGGTTATTAGTTGGAAGGCCTCATTGCAGTGTGTCTTACTTTATATGTTGGCTGTTAGTTGGAAGTCCTCATTGCAGTGTGTCTTACTTTATATGTTGGTTATTAGTTGGAAGGCCTCATTGCAGTGTGTCTTACTTTATATGTTGGCTGTTAGTTGGAAGGCCTCATTGCAGTGTGTCTTACTTTATATGTTGGTTATTAGTTGGAAGGCCTCATTGCAGTGTGTCTTACTTTATATGTTGGTTATTAGTTGGAAGGCCTCATTGCAGTGTGTCTTACTTTATATGTTGGTTATTAGTTGGAAGGCCTCATTGCAGTGTGTCTTACTTTATATGTTGGCTGTTAGTTGGAAGGCCTCATTGCAGTGTGTCTTACTTTATATGTTGGTTATTAGTTGGAAGGCCTCATTGCAGTGTGTCTTACTTTATATGTTGGCTGTTAGTTGGAAGGCCTCATTGCAGTGTGTCTTACTTTATATGTTGGTTATTAGTTGGAAGGCCTCATTGCAGTGTGTCTTACTTTATATGTTGGTTATTAGTTGGAAGGCCTCATTGCAGTGTGTCTTACTTTATATGTTGGCTGTTAGTTGGAAGGCCTCATTGCAGTGTGTCTTACTTTATATGTTGGTTATTATTAGTTGGAAGGCCTCATTGCAGTGTGTCTTACTTTATATGTTGGCTGTTAGTTAGAAGGCCTCATTGCAGTGTGTCTTACTTTATATGTTGGTTATTAGTTGGAAGGCCTCATTGCAGTGTGTCTTACTTTATATGTTGGTTATTAGTTGGAAGGCCTCATTGCAGTGTGTCTTACTTTATATGTTGGTTATTAGTTGGAAGGCCTCATTGCAGTGTGTCTTACTTTATATGTTGACTATTAGTTGGAAGGCCTCATTGCAGTGTGTCTTACTTTATATGTTGGTTATTAGTTGGAAGGCCTCATTGCAGTGTGTCTTACTTTATATGTTGGTTATTAGTTGGAAGGCCTCATTGCAGTGTGTCTTACTTTATATGTTGGTTATTAGTTGGAAGGCCTCATTGCAGTGTGTCTTACTTTATATGTTGGTTATTAGTTGGAAGGCCTCATTGCAGTGTGTCTTACTTTATATGTTGGTTATTAGTTGGAAGGCCTCATTGCAGTGTGTCTTACTTTATATGTTGGCTGTTAGTTGGAAGGCCTCATTGCAGTGTGTTTTACTGTATATGTTGGTTATTAGTTGGAAGGCCTCATTGCAGTGTGTCTTACTTTATATGTTGGTTATTAGTTGGAAGGCCTCATTGCAGTGTGTCTTACTTTATATGTTGGCTGTTAGTTGGAAGGCCTCATTGCAGTGTGTCTTACTGAATATGTTGGCTGTTAGTTTGAAGGCCTCATTGCAGTGTGTCTTACTTTATATGTTGGTTATTAGTTGGAAGGTCTCTTTGCGGTGTGACTTATTTGGCCGGTTTGCACATTTCAAACGGGATTGTCACGGTGGTTTGAGTGATTTCCGTGGCGTGCTACGATTTACTCAAGGGTCTTCTGATCTAGTGCTTCGTGTATTTGTGGTTGTACATAGTTATATAAACTTCATTTTATATTTTTTATTTATTTATTAAATTTATTATGATTTTGAGCAATGCCAATCGATTAACCCCTTCTGTACCGGCCACGTCTTTCTTATTTAATTTCAGCGCCATTTAGTTGATTTTATAAAGCTTAGGAAAGGATATGTGGTAGCTAAGATGAATAATTGAGGTTGTCTAGCCTTTTAATGTATAGACGTCCTTCTTAAGGGGGGATGGGCCGGTTCCCTGGACCACTTTCTCCCTCATGTTTAGCCCCATTAGTGTTAAGATTAGTCCATTAGTTAGTCGATTTTAAGACCTTTCGCCCCATTTCATCGTCAATATTTAGACCTTTCGTGTTATTTAGGTGTCGATTTTTTCCCTGGCGAACGATAGTGAGCCTGTAATGTTGGAAGAACCGGCCCGGGACAATTTACTACCGAACAATATACAGATTAATCTAGAAGGGGGATCTAATGGATGTTTTTTTGTTTTTAATTTGATGGAGGTCTAGGGAGGAAACTAGTCAAATAATGAATACATGCAAAAATCGCCCAAAAATTTAATATAATCGTCTTAGAGTTGCCAGAATATAATGAAAAGGACGTCACCGGTACTGAATGGGTTAAGGGGAGATTTCCACTTGAGGGATTTTTTTCTGGACCCCTTTCTCCCTCATGTTTAGCCCCATTGCTTTTGATATTCTAAAACGTTTGCCCCATTAGTTTAGCGATGTTAAGAACTTTCACCCCATATTAAGACCTTTCGTGCCATTCAGGTGTCAATTTTATCCTGGCGAGCGATAGCGAGCCTGTAATTTAAGAGGAACCGGCCTTCGGCCGAGACATTTTTCTACCGAAAAATGTACAAATTTATCTTGAAAGGGACTCCAGGGGGTGTCATTTTAAGCTTGATGGAGGTCTAGGGAACAAACTAAATACCTCCCCTTAACTCCTTCAGTACCGGTGACATCCATTTCATCATATTCTGGCCAAATATTAGACAATCTTAATCAGCTTAGGAAGGACGTCTACTTATCCAAAGTAGTAGTTACACAAAGCGTAGTTTAAAAGAACTAGGTCATTCAAGCAGCGACTTTAAATGTCTGAAACCCAACGAGAAAGAACATATAAACATGAATTGATAAGAATAACTCAAGGGTGATTGATACGATATCAGCATTTTTGTGAGGACGGTACAAACGTTTTTATGATTACAATACAAACTTTTTTATGATTACAATACAAACTTTTTTATGATTACAATACAAACGTTTTTATGATTACAATACAAACTTTTATGATTACAAAATACAAACGTTTTTATGATTACAATACAAACTTTTTTATGATTACAATACAAACGTTTTTATGATTACAATACAAACGTTTTTTTATAATTACAATACAAACGTTTTTATGATTACGATACAAACTTTTTTTATGATTACAATACAAACGTTTTTATGCGTATGCTGGCAGCATGATGATAAACAAGTTCCTGGAAATCTAGGAAAATTTCGGTAAAACGATATAAAGCTTTAAAGGATTAGTGCTTGATTTTAGGTCTGTATATTAATTTATATGTAGATGTGCTGGAAGTGTGACAAGGAACAACTTGAGATGGTTCGGCCATATGGAACGTATGGAAAGCGAGAGAATGACTAAGAGGGTGTACGAGAGCGAGGTGGAGGGACAGAGAGGGAGAGGTAGACCGAATGAGAGGTGGAAGGATGGAGTGAGGAAGTGCATGAACGAAGGCGGTGCTGGTTGGGGGGAGGGGCGTCGACTGACTGGGGACAGAGGTGCATGGGGGCGGTTCGTTCGTGGCCACCCCTTCGGGGATCACGGCGTCAGGCAAATAGATAGATAGATAGATATTTATTTATTAATTGATTTTTTAGTTTCCTCGCTAGACCTCCATCAAACTTATAAAAACACCCCTTAGATCCCCTTTCAAGATACAATTTTACAATTTTTTCCTTCTATAATTTAAGGCTCGCTATCGCTTGCCAGGACAAAAATCGACACCTAAAGGGCACGAAAGGTCTTAATATTGATAAAAAAAAAATATGGCAAAAGGTCTGAAAATCGCCAAACTAACGGAACGAACGTCTTAAAACCTAAAAACTAATACGCTAAACATGAGGGAGAAGGGGGTCCATAAAAAGCGAGTACTACCCCCTTAAACACGACAGTCACAACCATTTGAGGTATTCACAAGCTGATTTTCCCAGTCTTTCTTCTATTCAACTCTCTCCCCCAATCTGTCTTTCCCTCTTCCTGTGACTTAAATTGCTTCAAACTCCGTGTGGCCAGACATTTTGACTCTTAGGGTACCTTGAATTAGGCTCTCTATCAATCACTCTTTCAAGTTTGGGGGAAGACACTTGTTACAGACAGCTTCGCTTTTTACCTCCTTCATACACTTAGGAGAAAAAGCTCATTAACCATAAACAAATAAAGCTTTAATCACCACAGTCACAGCTATTCGTGGTATTCTGAAGCCAATGGTGTTAATCGCTCATTAACAACCAAATAAATACAGATTTAAACCCCACAGTCTATAAAACTATTCGTGGTTGGTAATAGAGTTACAAGCTCATTAAAGAACGGTAATAGAGCTTTAAACACCCACAGCCACAGGTAGTCGTGGTGGTATTCTCAAGCCAATGGTCTTTAAGGGGATAGTGGCTGTTTATTTTTTTTTTATTTTATTTTTTTTTTTTTTCCTCGCTAGACCTCCATCAATCTTAGAAATACACCCCCTTTCAAGATATTTTTTTTTAATTTTTCGGTAGAACAATTTTCCGGCCGAAGGCCGGTTCCTCTTATAATTACAGGCTGGCTATCGCTCGCCAGGAAAAAAATCGACACCTAAATGGCTCGAAAGGCCTTAAAATTGACAATGAAATGAGTCGAACGTCTTAAAATCTCCAAACTAATGGGTCGAACGCCTCAAAATCTAGAAACCATCGAACCTAACACGAGGGAGAAAAGGGGCCAGACAAATTACCCATCCCCCCTTAAAGTTCATTCAAAACAAGCACAGGTGTTACTCGGTCTCTTGATTTCTTAACCCTTTCAGTATCGGTGACGACATTTCCGTTATATCCTGGTAACTATTTGACGATTTTATTCCGCTCAGGAAGGACGTTTATCAATTCAAAGGCAATTAATCCTTTTTTCTGCCGTACATCTTTCCTAAGCGTAATAAAATCGTCCAAATGTAGCTGAAATATGGGTTGATCACATAGCTTCCCACCCCCCACCACCACCACCATCACCATCACCATCACCACCACCACCACCACCATCACCACCACCACCATCACCCCCACCACCACCACCACCACCACCACCACCATCATTTTCTGCAACCCTTTTTTAAACCCAGAACTCGACCGCCAACCACAAAACTGATCACACCAACCGAATCACCATACTTGCAAACCACATTATTTACAACATCCCCGCCACATCCTTAAGAACATGGGATTTAACATATCTTCTACCTACCACACCTCCTCTCAGAATTAACCACATCCTCACCATCTCCTCTTTAGAACAGGATTTAACATTAATGCTACCTGCCACACCTCCTTACAGTTAACCACAGCTCTACCACATCCTCATAACATTCGCCCCACATCCCTTACATCATTAGTCACTGCAGTTTCTTCTGACCACATCTTCAGCTCATTTAGGATCTATTTATAATCTTTACCAGCTCACTGCATTGTTGGACCCACCTCACACAACCACACCCCACACTCCATACAACCACACCCCACACCCTTACCCACCACAACTATCATCACATCGCCAACATCATCCCTATCTATATTAACATCACTCTCCACCAAAACTGTCATTACAAACATCACTACACCTTCATACTAACACTCCGCATCTCACCAATGATTTCGGCCTCATCATTACCAACACAATCACTAGTAGCAGTAATCACCAGTCACGCTCACAATCGTCTCCACAATCACCACTAAAATCACCATATTTAAATCAAATGGCCTCTACAATCCACTATAATTACTACCCCACACCTATTACAATCACCACTTCAACCACCATATTCAACTCAATGGCCCCCTACAATCCACTAAAACTACTGCCTCACGCCTACAACAAGTCACCAGTCACCACCACAATCACCACCACAGTCGCCACCACAATCACCGCTAGCATCACCGCCTCCCAGCTTGTGACAGTGAAAGCCGGGGATTGGTAGCTGGTAGTGGACATGGGGAAGATCAGAGACGGCCCACTCCCTGTCGCAAGTCTCTCAGCCTCCTTAGTGTGTTTACGAACTATGTCGGAAGCACAGGGTCGCCCCGTCTCCTGCCCAGTCGGCCCCCTCACATCCAGGCCCTGACCAAACCAGGCCCTCCCACGCCCATCCCAGGGGTCTCGCGGGCGTTCTGGGGGCGGCGATCGAGGGGCGTACTAGTGTCCCAGGAGCGGTGAAATAATATAAAGGATCGGTCAAGGGATTAGTGATTCCCGGTGGCGTTTCCGAAAGTCGTTTGGGCCTTCAGTCTGCATACTGGATATGTAACCGCTGCAGTATAAAAATCCTACGTGCAATCGGGAGCAGTCTATCGCGTCCCTATTGTAGAGTCTGTGTTTACGAGTGTCTAAGGCATCTCACGAGTTATACAAGGTTCTATTCCATGCCCCAAACATCCGATTCCCTAGGCAATTTCAGGATCGCCGCGTATTTCCCAGAACAGTGAGGGATACAGGACCTACGGGATTGCTCTGTACCTGCAATATCAACGTGCCGCTCCTGTGTTGCAAGGTGTTGTGGTTAGCGGTGTGTTGAGAGGCATTATTGTGTTGCAATCGCATACATTTCCTCATCTTTGTGTTGAGGACGATGTGAATTGCAAGCCTTATAATAATAATCAACAATGCAAGCTAATTTAATCATTTATGTTCTCCCCAGATATCATAATTGTTAACCAGAAGTGCCCTGCCTAGAAATTATAATCGTGTACCAGAATTCACCTACAAAAAAAAGAAAAATAACCAGAATTGTTCCCCACCAAAAATAAAAGAAAGTAAATAAATTGATGGATGGAAAGTGAAATAAATCTCCCCAGTGTAATGCCCAAGTGAACGCGTTCTATCAGGATCATAGAGTTTAAAAGATATATTAGTGGCAAATTGTACCACTTGAGAAGATCGGTGTGTAAGTGTCGTGTGTTACAAGTGAAGTATATAAGTATAAGTGGAGATACGGGAGCCAATCGGTGTTACGTGGATTTAAGCCTGATACCCCTCCAATACTATCACCCTACTACTATTACTACCACTCCTACTACTACTACCCCTGCCAGCTACGACCTCCTTATATACCTTTACGACCTCCGACCACGACCTTACGACCATGGAATATTGAACTTGGGCCCAACATGAGGTGAGTACACAGAGTCAATTTACATGTTAAGACCCTTCGAAGCAGATGAATGTTTAGATGTATTAAATTTGTCTTTGTTTTAGACAGCTTAGGAAGGAGCTATTTGATTATCATTACTCTCTCCTAAGATAAATACAATCATTAGGCTATATCTAAAATAACACATACTTGTCATATCACAAACTGAAAATAATTAAGAAAAGAAAACGGACTTATGAATAATTTGTGCCTGACTGTTAAAATAAATTTGCCTTACTACTTTTAAGCTTGCTGTATTTACTTGTTTAATTATCTGCATGCGCATACCTCGGACGCATGATGTGCATATTTGTCGTTATGCAAATTAATGGCATACATTATCCCCTTGAGAAAGATGCCGCCATTCGTGTGTTACCCTGGCTACCATTAGACGATTATATTTAGTTTGGGAAAGTCGTCTGATTGTATATAAAACTACCTCCAGTAACTCATTCAATTTATGATACCGTGAGAGAGAGAGAGAGAGAGAGAGAGAGAGAGAGAGAGAGAGAGAGAGAGAGAGAGAGAGAGAATATATAATATGTGGTACGGTGGGGGTAAAAGTGAAACTGTATGTGTGTGTGTGTGTGTTTAATTTTGTCTAAAGCTAGGAGGATTAAATAAAACCCGCAATATGTCCTCTAGTAGTCAAAGTGTTCCCAATTAACTAAATATATATGGCGAAATGGTCCTATCAGAATGGAAGTTGAACGTTCTTTGCCTCCTATAGGCCATCTAAATCGTGCCAGGATCCATTACATTTACTTTAAAATCCTTACTGTCTTTATGTATTGATCTTGGATGCCTTCGTTGAACAATTATAAGCTTTTGAATGGGCTCGATGAACACCTGGCCCTCATTTCAAGCCAATTATAACGTGATTTGAACACAGTGTCGTCTTATGTTGCCGCGCCTATTGGTATGACACAACCTAGAGAAACTCCCTTTAATACAGTGATAACCTCATTGCTTGTCTGCTGGCTAACCTTAGACAATTTTACTTATATCAGAAATGGTTGACCCGTACTCAGTGGATTAAGGAATGGATGGGATGGATGAGAGAGATAACATTACAACTAAAGATTCTGCTTAAGGGTGACCTGGCAACTCAACCGATAGATCATTCCATCCAGTAGATCTCAACCATTGCCAAGTTAACCATGACCATCTAAACCAGTGTCGTGATAAAGTCTTAACCTAACATACCATACTGTAAACTAACTATTCGTTGAATTAGTACTGGTTGAGAGCTTTTGGTTGAAGTGGTCTACTGGTTGAAATGGTCAGCTGGTTGAGAACTACTGGTTACTATGGTCTACTGGTTGATAGCTACTGGTTGAAATGGTCTACTGGTTGAGAGCTACTGGTTGAAATGGTCTACTGGTTGAGAGCTACTGGTTGAATTGGCGTACTGGTTAAAAGCTACTGGTTGAGAGCTACTGGTTGATATGGTCTACTGGTTGAGAGCTATTGATTGATATGGGTTATTGTTTGAGAGCTACTGGTTGAAATGGACTACTGGTTGAGCTGTTCCGTTACCAGCAAAAGCGATTGCTGGTTATAGCCTAGTTTGGTGTTTGTATGATTAGGTTTTATACAATACCGGCATATGCTTATGTGTTTGCACGTGTAGGTATATACAGTATAGTTGCATATGCCCTAGATCAATATATAAATGTTTATAAGCGATCTTGGCCCAGCCTTAACTATAACCTATATCTAACGGATTCCACAAGTATTTTAGGTCGCATCAAATTCTAATCAAGATAAGCCGGTATCACACGAGCGATTATGTCCCTCAAAGTTAATCCTCGCCCACTTTCATGACACTTTTTGAGGTCTTAAGTTTTATGATAATTATTTAGTTTGGTATATGTATCTATTAATGTATGTAATTAATATTTATATATACTGTATAATTGTATATATATATATATATATATATATATTATTTATCTGTTCTGCTTTCGTCTGTGGGGTGTTAGTCTTCCTATCCTTTTAATGAACTGGTTGTCCGACTGTACTTAGTTTTGATATACAATACACACTAGAGAGCTTGGTATGATAGAACATGAAGGGATATCCCTCCAGATATGATATTATATATATATATATATATATATATATATATATATATATATATATATATATATATATATATATATATATAGAGAGAGAGAGAGAGAGAGAGAGAGAGAGAGAGAGAGAGAGAGAGAGAATGACAGTATGACAGACATATAGAGATAGATATAATAAGTTATCATCTTCTTAATTTAGCCTATATCAAACATTCATAACTACATCATACATTTGAAGTGCGTTAACCTGCAGCTTGCATTTTCACTTTTTAATTTAGTACCGGTATTAATTATAATATTGTTACGCTATAGAGTATCTGTCGATGTATGTCAACCAATGCATTCATTTGTCTATATATTTACCTGTCCTTCCATCCATGTAGGCCTATCTACTATCTATATATATTTATGTAACTCTCTATGTATCTATCTATATATCTATCTATATATCTATTTCTATCTGTATCCTATATATCTATCTATCTATTTGTCTATATCTATCTAACTATCTATTTCTATCTGTATCCTATATATCTATATCTCTATCTATTTATGTATATCTATCTAACTATCTATCTATTTCTATCTGTATCCTATATATCTATATCTCTATCTATTTATGTATATCTACCTAACTATCTATATTTCTATCTACCCTATATATATCTATCTATCTATATCTATCTATCTCTTTCTATATATTCCTTAGTCATAGCTTGTTTAACCTACATTCCTACTAACCTATTACTCAGGTGTGGGAGTATGTGTGTAGTTCGGTGGTTAGCCATTGAGTCACAAACTTGTACTAGTAACGCCAATAAATATAATTATATCACTCTGTTAAGGGGGGATGGTTCACTTTTTGGCCGATTTTTGCATGTATTCATTATTATTCTAGCTTCCTCCCTAGACCTCCATCAAATTTAAAAAAAACATCCATTAGATCCCCCTTCTAGATTAATTTGTACATTTTTCGGAGCCCGACGGTTCTTCCAACATTACAGGCGCACTATCGTTCGCCAGGGAAAAAATCGACAACTAAATAGCACGAAAGGTCTAAATATTGACGAAGAAATGGGGCGAAAGGTCTTAAAATCGACTAACTAATGGGGCAAACATCTTAACATCTGAAAACTAATGGGGCTAAACATGAGGGAGAAAGTGGTCCAGAAAACCGGCCCATCCCCCCTTAAACCGGTATCACACGAGAGCTTTTATAGTCAACATTCTATGATCAACATTATACTGGCAACATTTCTGTAATATTTGGCACTGGTATCGGAAACTAGACTGATGGTAGATGAATTGAGGTAACCTAACTATTGTAGATGTTAACCAGTGTTGAGGATAAATGTTGAGGGAAAAAGCGCTCGTGTGATACCAGGTTTATTCTCTTAAGATTTACAGTATTGTGTATTCGTTCAATTAGCGGGTCTGGAAAGAACGTGACCTTCTGTTGTGTATGTTAGGAAGAATGCTACTGGGTTGAGAACGTGACCTTCTGTTGTGTATGTTAGGAAGAATGCTACTGGGTTGAGAACGTGACCTTCTGTTGTGTATGTTAGGAAGAATGCTACTGGGTTGAGAAGGTTTATCATTTAACGTAGTCACCGGTAAGTCATTGCCCTGGTGAGTCACATAATATAATATTTTATCTTTTCGGATGAGTACTATCTTTGTACCCTTTCAAGTTGATGACGAAATATTTCTTTAGTTAGTTGGAGAGAGAGAGAGAGAGAGAGAGAGAGAGAGAGAGAGAGAGAGAGATTAGGTAACTTCAGGATATGTTTATTGAACTTAGCTAAGACCTGCAAGAGGGCGAGAGTTAATTGAAATAATTGTTTACCTTTTCCATACAAAGATTAATTATCATGTGTTATGGTTTTAGTTTGATTGTTTAGAGATAAGCATTAATAAACTAAAATAAATAATCGTTATTTGATTGAAAGGGTTGTTATCGATGTCTCACGAGCTCTGTTATCGGCTATTGTCCTCCGAGTCACAGCATCGGGGTCCTAAGTCTTCTATTGTGGCGTGTATACTCCCAAGACTGTTATCACTATTAAGAGGGCGATTTCCACTTGAGCGACTTTTTTGTTCTGGACCTCTTTGTCCCTCATGTTTAGCCCCATTAGTTATGAAATTTTAAGACGTTTGCCCCATTACTTTGGTGATTTATAAAACTTTCGCCCCATTTCTGTCAATTTTAAGGCCTTTCGTGCCAATTAGGTGTTGATTTTTTCCTGGCGAGCGAAAGCGAGCCTGTGATTTAAGAGTAACTGGCCTTCGGCCATACCGAAAACAAATGTACAAATTTATCTTGAAAGGGGGTCTTGGGGGTGTAATTTATCTTGAAAGGGGGTCTTGGGGGTGTAATTTATCTTGAAAGGGGGTCTTGGGGGTGTAATTTATCTTGAAAGGGGGTCTTGGGGGTGTAATTTATCTTGAAAGGGGGTCTTGGGGGTGTAATTTTAAGCTTGATGGAGGTCTTGGGAACAAATTAAAACCCTCCCCTTAACGAATATAATCGATAGTCCATAATCTTGTAGCCTATTAACCCCTTCAGTACCGGTGACGTCCTTTTCATTATACTCTGGCAACTATTAGACGATATTATTCTGCTTAGGAAGGACGGCTACCAATTAGAAGGCTGCATGTTATCTTAAGTAATCCTTTTAGTTACCATAAGCTTCATAAAATTGTCTAAATGTAATTGTCTAAATGTAATTGTCTAAATGTAATTGTCTAAATGTAATTGCAATCAAATGAAACAGACGTCGCCGGTACAGAACTATAATTATACTCTCTCTCTCTCTCACCTGCTCCACTCACACGGCCCTCCTTAACTCACTCTCACTTTCTAACACACACACACACACACACACACACACACACACACACACACACACACCCACACACACCCACACACACACACACGACTCAGGTACCCGATAAACGAGAACCGGAAGTAAGTGTTTAACCCTTTCGACAAATTGCTTACGGTCACACGGGCCGCTATTTTCCGGATTATTTACTCGGGAACTGTTATCCGGAAGCCTTTTATTTTGCGTACTATTTCAGCCAACTATAATAATCTACATTTAGGCTAGTCTACTTGTCGATACCAGTGCAAAAATATGGCTGGACAAGTTGTATGGTTATTATATTTAATTGTTTATTTATTAGTATGTTATGTTTTTAGTTTCCTCCATAGACCTCCATCAAGTTTAGTTAAATACCTCAAGACCCCCCCCCCCCCTAGTGATACATTTGGTAGAATATGCTCCGGCCGCAGGCCGATTCCTCCTAAATTGTAGGCTCGCTAAAAAATCGACACCCAAATAGCACGAAAGTTCCTGAAATTAACTAAGAAATGGCACGGAATGTCTTAAAATCGTCAAACTAATGGGGCAAATGTCTTAAAATTTCAAAACTAAAAAAAAAAACCCTCCCCCTCCCCCTTACTGGTGTCGGTATAAGAATCGCCCGTGGGACTCCTGTGTTGTCTCCCAGGTCTAGCGTGGGTATTTACTTCCCACTGGACAACAGGTGGCACACGAGTCATTAAACGGGAGGATGGTAACGGAGTCCCGTATTGATGTGTGTGTGTGTGTGTTTTTTTTTTTTTTTTTTTTTTTTTTTTTTTTTTTTTCCTTTTTTTTTGTTATTGTTATATATAGGCGAAGCAGTTCATTTATTTAGGGTAACACACATACACACACACATACACACACACATACACAGAGAGAGAGAGAGACTTAGATATTTGTACTTGTTTTCCACTGAAACGAGAAGACTATTAATAGCTAATTTTTCCGTTGATAGTTGCATTTCCTTTTGTATTCCTGTTCTTATTGTTATAATTGAGGTAGGCTACTGGGTTATTCAAAGTGTATTCAACCAGAGAAAGAAAAAACAACAAGTAAGATAAATATTGAGAGGAAGTGCTGCAAATGGAGAGTGGGAAGACAAGTGAATGTACTGTAGGCTACCTGTACTATTGTGTTTTTTTTTGTTTTTTTTTTTTTTGTTTTTTTAGCCTAGCTGTCTTGGAAATGTATGGCCACTAAAATAATAAGAAATGCTTGAAAAAAAAAAGTTGAGAAGGAGAGTGTGGGGGGGGGGGTTGAGTCTGAATACCTGTATATGTTTAAATATATTAATGTAGATTATATATACCGGTATATATATATTGTATATTTATGTATTTATTTATTTATTTATTGCAACCAACAAGTGTATTAATGTGCTGCCCTTTTAAAATATTGTCATTATAATTAAAAATGTAATTACAGATGTTGGACGAAAATAAAACAAAACACGTATAACAGCTCCAAAAGTAAGAAACAGCTGAATGTGTTACCCTAATAACCCCAGACTTGAAAACAGCCAGCTAAGAAGAAGACACAAAAAACCCTCCCGTCTGCGAAAAGATTGAACATGTAGTGTAAAGAGATTAATGCCATACCGACCTGTTAGCTGTTCCCAGACCCAAACATACTGTACGGGGGGCGAGAATGTACTGGTGGTTTGTTTACGTTCTGTTACGGGGGATCTGTTGTCGTTAATCTTGGAGCTGGGACGGTCGTGGAATGGGATGATACGTGAATATTCTGTATTCTCTGTATCTTTTTATATATATATATATATATATATATATATTGAAGCATCTTTTTATTATATTAAATCTTCCATTGATTTAATTGATCTTTCCATAGCTTCCCTTTTGTGCATTTTAACGTAACTTGCATCTTGTGTGTTATCAGGCTATACCAGTGGGTTAGCCTGAAGTAGAGTACATTTATGCCCAGTTAAGCATACCCCGCATTCCACAAACACTCTTCTCACAGACCTTACACAAAGAGCTTTTGACGGCATCAACTCAGCTAGACAACCACACAGATCACTACTAGCCACACTCGACATTAGTAAAGCCTTCGATGCCATACCCCGCCACAACCTAACATATATATATATACAGTACTCTCTATATCTCTCTCACACACACACACACACACATACACACTTTCTTTTAAGGGTATTCTAGGATGTGAGAGAGTGTGTGTGTGTGTGTGTGTGTGTGTGTGTGCGCGCGCCCCCCCCCCCCCCCCATCAAACCACAGCCACTTTTATTTTTCCGACTATTATTCTCCCATGAAAGCGACAGTGTTAGTGAAAGTCAGAGGTATGCTGCTGGTCGGATTGATGTATATGCTGCTTGGTATCATATCAACACTATATTAAGGGTATGACAAATATATTTATTATAATTGGCTTTATTGATAGTGATTTACCTTTCTATGCTTGGTATCAGATAGTCGGTATAAAAAAGGGTATGGAAAAGGAATATAACATAATTGGGCATATTGATATTAATTTACCTTTCTTCCCTTGGTATCAGATCAACTTTATGACAATGTATCTAACTCCATTGGGTATACTGCTAGTGATTTACCTTTCTATCCTTATACAATATCAAGTGGGTTTATTAATATCAATATACTTTAGTTAAGGTATGTTATTATGGACACTTTAACTATCCTTTTCACACCCATAATTTGTCTACAGTTAAATGGTCAGACTAATGTTCATATGTATACTCTGTTCATTCTAGGGAGACCTGAAATCCTGACCCTTAACCTCTGTAATTAATAAAGGGCTTTAGCAAATTGGCTGTAAATGACCACACCTATTCCTTGGCTGACTCTTCCCAAAAGGTAGCAATAATAGTAGTAATATTAAAAAAGGGCCTGAGAAAATGGGCTGTAAATGACCACACCTATTCCCTGGCTGAATCTTCCCCCAAAAGGTAGCAATAATAGTAGTAATATTAAAAAAGGGCCTGAGAAAATGGGCTGTAAATGACCACACCTATTCCCTGGCTGAATCTTCCCCCAAAAGGTAGCAATAATAGTAGTAATATTAAAAAAGGGCCTGAGAAAATGGGCTGTAAATGACCACACCTATTCCCTGGCTGATTCTTCCCAAAAGGTAGCAATAATAGTAGTAATATTAAAAAAGGGTCTGAGAAAATGGGCTGTAAATGACCACACCTATTCCCTGGCTGATTCTTCCCAAAAGGTAGAAGTATTAGCTCGATTACTGTAGTCCTATATGTGTTATAGAGGATAATATATCAGATTTTTGGCCTACCTATATTGAATGAACTAGAGCTTAGTATAAAATCACCAGTTTAGTCAGTCAGTTAGTCATTCAGTCAGTCCTTAAGATAGTCAATAATTCAGTAAGTCATTCAATCAGCCAGACAGTCATTTGGTTGGTAGCCAGTGAGTCGTTCAGTTAAGGGGAGGTACTTTATTTTCTGGACCCCCTTCTCCCTCATGTTTATCCCCATTAGTTGTTTAGATTTTACGACGTTCGCTCCATAAGGTTGGCGATTTTAAGACCTTTCATCCCATTTCTTAGTCAGTATTAAGACCTCGACCCTACAATTTAGGAGAAACCGGCCTTTGGCCGCAAATTTATCTCGGAAGGGGTGACTTGGAGGTGTTTTTTAAGCTTCATGGAAGTCTAAAGAGGAACAAAAGACAAACAAAAGTACATATAGAAAAGAAGAAGAAAAAAAACTCCCCTTCCCCAGTTGCATCTCTACCCACCACTTAACCTATAAATGTTGTCTGAGCTATTTTGGGGGTTCGCCTCCCATTAAACTCTTGCCAATTTTACTTAGACAATTTGTTAGCACACGCACTCACTCTTTCATATACTCACTCACACGCTCACTCTCTCACTCTCACACACTCTCTCTCTCTTTCTCTCTCTCTCTCACTCACTCACTCACTCACTCACTCACTCACTCACTCACTCACTCACTCACTCACACACACACACACACACACACACACACACACACACACACACACACACACACACACACACACACACACACACACGAACACTATCTTTCTTCTTATTGTCATTTTAGGATATAGTGTGTGTGTGTGTGTGTCTGTCTGTCTGTCTGTCTGTCTGTCTGTGCCATTAAATCTCCCAGTAATGCAGCTAATGGGGTCATAATGTCCACTTAAAATACCATTAACATAGCGGCCATAGTGCCATTAAAATTGTTCAGGATTATTACTTCATAAATCAATTAATTAAAATTCAATAGTTCATCCTCTCAGAAATGCATTAGCCATTAATAAATATGGCAATACTACTACTATTACTACTTATACTATTCCTACTACTACTGCTACTACTACTACTACTACTAGTACTACTACTAGTACTACTACTACTACTATTATATTAATTATTATTAATATTTTTATTGTTATTTTAAATTCTACAAATAATCAAAACATAATAATTATAGTTATTAAAAAATCAGTAGGCCTAATAAAAAAAAAAATAGTAACAAGTATTTTAATTAGAATTGTCATGAATTTTAAGAAAACATATTTCAAGCAAGCAGTTTCAACGCTAAAAAAAAGGTAGCAAGCAAAACTGAAACAAAAAGGAATTACGCCAGCTATAAATTTCGACGTGTAGAAAATGTAACAAGCAAAAAAGAAAACGGGAACATTCCTTAGCAGGCCATTACTCGTATAGGAATTCTTGGACCGGACTTTGGTAATTTGATAAAGAGAGTCCTGTTAACTTGAAATTTAGCTGCCATTTTGTTTCTAATTCTTCCTTTATCCCATTGTTTTGCCATCAGTATTATTAAGCTTTTTCGATGAATTTACTTCTATTCATTCTTAACCATCACTATTCATCAGTCTATATCCATCTAGAAGCTTTAATCAGATAGACGAGTACTTGATAGCAACGATACCTGAACACAAAATGGCGCCTAGTGACCAGTACATCATTCTGGGACTCTCTTAATCTAGGGTACCCCACCTCCGGACCAATCAAAACGTCGGAAGGTGGGAGAAGGCCGCCTGTGATTGGTCGAGGCGGCTACCGTGTGATTGGGGTGCTTATTTATAGTGATTGCACAGACAGGGAGATTAGCTCGGGGTTGGCTACTTACTGAGTGGTGATTCCCGGTTTGACTGGGAGTGGAGTTTGTGTTTACTGATTGGCTTATTTCTCAGGTTTCTGATTGGCTTATTTCTCGGTTTTCTGATTGGCTTATTTCTCGGTTTTCTGATTTCCCATTCACTGTTTACTGATTAGCCATTTCTCGTGTTTTTATCATTTTACATTCACTATTTACTGATTGCTGTTCTTATGTTATTGATTGTTTGCTGATTGTTTGCATATTTCTCGGTTTTCTGATTTTCCATTCATTATCTACTGATTGCTAGTCTTCTTTTATTGGTTGGCCCTTTAGCATTTATTTATTGACATATATCTTTTTGCTGATAGGTCAAACGCCGCATCCTGATGGGCGTTTTATAATTGGCCATTCCTCGTTTTCTGAGTACCCATTCACGGTTTACCGATTGTCCACTTAACGTTTTCTGATTATTTATTCCCCAATTTTGAATTTTTCATTTCCCGTTTTCTGATTGCTTAGCCCTGTACAGTTGCGGTCATTAATTCTGATACTTTATTGTATTATTTTTATTTACATTTCTGTTGGGGAGAGAGAGAGAGAGAGAGAGAGAGAGAGAGTGAGAGTGAGAGAGTGATAACAAAGAGTGCTGGTGAATAATATCATGGGTGGCGTTAGTGGTTGAGAGAGCGAGAGCGAGAAAGAGTGATGCAACATTGTGGCAGGTAGCTAGCCTAAGAAAAAATGGAGTTATCGAGAGTTTTGCAGTGTGTGTGTGTGTGTGTGTATGTGTGTGTGTGTGTGTGTGTTACTCAGTTACTCAGTTACTTGTTCGTCAAGGGGAATCCACGCAATGCGAGCTAAGCTCATTATTATCGCGCCTCCTTAACTGGGAATGTATTGCGTGAAATGCATGTTAAGTGTTTTATGTACTGTTGGAATGGCTGTGGATGTGTGTGTACTCTGTATTTTAGCCAATTGGCGACATCGGAAACGAAGGCTTAGGGTGGATCTGTATGGTACCATTCTCACTATAGACGGTACCGTCTCGCCCGAAGGCTTAGGTAGCCATCAGCTTAGGTGAACCATATAATACCCATCTCGCCTTGTACCATTTTTGCCAACCCCAGATGGGACGTCACAACGTCGTCCACTTATTCCAGGTACCTATTTACAGCTAGGTGAACTGAGGCTAACACATGAAAGGAGACAAGCCCAATTTGTCTCCGCCCGGCCAGGGATTGAACCCCCGACCCCTCGTGTGTGAGACGAGAGCTCTACCTACTAGGCTACGGGCTGTGTGTGTGTGTGTGTGTGGGGGTGGGGGAGTTAAGAGTTATAGATTTGTGTGTACGATACGTGTGTGGGTGTGGGTGTGTGTGTGTGTGGGTGTGGTGAGTAGAGGGCAGTTAAGAGTTATATATTTTGTGTGTGTGTGTGTGTGTGTGTAATGAGTACTTCGGAATGTGTACCGGATGTGCTTGTGTCAATGTCAGTGTGTATGTGTACCTCTATGTGCGTTAGTATGTAAGTGTATTCATCTCCACACGGTAGTATATACTGTATCTCTCTCTCTCTCTCTCTCTCTCTCTCTCTCTCTCTCTCTCTCTCTCTCTCTCTCTCAACCACTTACCTAAAAGCAGTGCAAGACTGCATACCATCGAAAATACGGCGTCCAGGCCATAATAATAAGCCCAAATGGTGGAATAAAGATATTTCAAACTGCCTGCTTGCTAAAAAATGTGCTAATGATAGATTAAAATCCTCACAAAATGACGAAGAACGGGTGAAATTTGTAGAGCTACGACGCAAAGCCAAAAAGTTAATTAAGCAAAGTAAAAAGACCTTAGAGTTACATATTGCGAATCAAAGTAAAACAAACCCGAAAGAATTCTATAGTTATATCAGAAAGAAAAAAGTAGTTACTTCAACTGTTGGACCGTTAGTCGATGAAAAAGGAGAATACACCAAAGACGAAGTACAAATGAGTAATGCCCTCAATACCTTCTTTGCATCAGTTTTTACAACAGAAGACCTCAGTGATATCCCTACACCATCGCCGATTCAGATTGATAATTCAGATGTTCTAAGCAATATTACCGTTACAGAGAGAGAAGTATTGAATTGTTTAGATAAACTCAAGGTAAATAAAACGCCAGGACCTGATACAATCTCGCCTAGAGTTCTAAAGGAAGCTAAGAATGAGCTCTCCAAACCACTGACATTACTATTCAATAAATCCTTGCAGTCTGGAACTATGCCTGATCAGTGGAAGCTAGCCAACGTAACACCGATATTCAAAAAAGGCAGCAAATCCCTACCCAGTAACTATCGTCCAATTAGCTTAACCTCAGTTGTATGTAAAATGCTAGAAACGGTCATACGAGACAGACTCGTAAATCACTTGGAGGAAAATAACATACTTAAAGATACTCAACACGGCTTTCGTAAAAAACGTTCCTGTTTAACAAACCTCTTAGACTTCTTCCACGATATCCTCAACCTCTACGATGAGAGTAAAGCTGTAGATATTATATACCTTGATTTTCAAAAGGCCTTTGACAAAGTTCCCCACAAACGTTTACTGCTAAAACTAAAAGCGCATGGAATACAAGACGGTGTGTTGAAATGGATAGAAAATTGGCTCAGCAACAGAAAGCAAAGGGTAGTCATAAACGGTAAGGCATCTAAATGGACCATGTAAGTAGCGGGGTACCCCAGGGATCGGTACTAGGACCAATTCTCTTTCTAATTTACATCAACGACATAGATGAGGGTCTCACCTGCACAATCTCAAAATTTGCTGACGATACAAAAATTGCAAATAGCGTACTCTCAAAAGAACAGTTGACGATATGCAACACAATCTAGATAAATTGTCATGTTGGGCCCAAATTTGGCAAATGAGTTTCAATGCGGATAAATGTAAAGTACTACATGTCGGATACCTAAATGAGAAAGCAAACTATTCGATGAATGGCACTCAGCTTAAGAATGTAAACAGAGAAACTGATCTGGGAGTAACAATATCGAGTAACCTAAAACCGAGTCAACAATGTTCAGAAGTTGTTAAGAAGGCAAACAAAATAATTGGCTTTATAGGCAGGTCATTTGAGCATAAATCCAAAGAAGTTATCCTAACCCTTTACAATTCCTTAGTCCGCCCTCTTCTGGAATACTGCGTTCAATCCTGGTGCCCTTATTACCAAAAAGATATAAACAAGCTAGAACGAGTTCAACGTAGAGTTACCAAAATGATACCTAGCCTAAAGAACAAACCATACGAAGAGCGTCTTAGAGAATTAAATCTATTTCCTTTAACCCAGCGCAGATTAAGAGGCGACTTAATTCAAGTGTTCAAAATCATCAAAGGCATCGACAATATGAACTGTAGTAAGTACTTCACTATCGACCAATCTAATTACACGCGGGGAAACGGTTTGCAAAATTATTGGTAAATCTTTTAACTCGCACGAATCTAAGAATTTCTTCTTCAATCGAGTTGTCAACTTGTGGAATGGGCTTCCCCGAGACGTTATAGACTGCAGCACCGTTGATTCATTTAAATTCCGCCTAGACAAATATCTCGCATCAAACCCGCGACTGACTGCGTTTGTAAATGAATAACTTTATCCTCCCCTCAGTTACTAACCCATATGTCCCCTACTAACTTCCTAGTCCTGCCACGTTAGTGGCAGGGCAGTAGTTCCCTTTCCAATGTTCCCTTACCCACTCTAAACCACTGTTTGGACACTTGATCCTCAGTGTTTTGGAGGACAAGCAACCTAGAAGGGTCACTAGATCTGTTGTTGCTTGATTTCCTTTGTACTCCTTTGTACTCCTTTGTACTCTCTCTCTCTCTCTCTCTCTCTCTCTCTCTCTCTCTCTCTCTCTCTCTCTCTCACGTACAGTTGACACATATGAATACTGGACAAAAATCACTCGTAAAATCTCTGCCTGCCGGTGAAAGTCCAATTTGGCCATTTTCACCTACCCTGTTTAAAAGTCGAGGCCAATTTTAAAGGTCAACTATTTCAGATTTTAGGTAGGATGCAGTGGTGTGGACTTTTTGTGTCAATTGGGTTTTATGTACGTGTGAGAGAGAGAATGTGAGAGTTAGTAATGTTGACCTTTTTCAATTGGTGTGTGTGTGTGTGTGAGAGAGAGAGAGAGAGAGGGTGGGTGGTATGGACTTTCTGTTCCACTGGGTTGTTTGTATTTTCTAATTATTATTATTTCTTTGTGTTGTTAGTATAATTATTAATTAATATATTTCAATTATAAATATTTCCATATAGTGTTCTCTTAATTTTTAGGTACTGGTACTTGGTCTAAAAAGTCCAATATTGTTTCATTCAATTATCTATCTAGCCTTTCTGCTGGTAATCCTTCCATCTCAATATATTTATACACTGTTGATTTATTCCCTAATCCTTTCGGCAGTCTTCGTATTTACAGCCTATTTATTCTAACCTTTATAGTGAGTTACAGAGGTTAGAATAAATGCAAATCCAGACAGAAAGTTAGACAGCCAATCTGATACATACTATAGATCTAGATAAAAAATGAAAAATACATAAACATTTCAAAGAACTAAACACAAACATATATGAATAACAAACAAAACACAAAACAAACATGAATAACAAACAAAACACAAAACAAACTTATATGAATAACAAACAAAACACAAAACAAACATATGAATAACAAACAAAACACAAAACAAACTTATATGAATAACAAACAAAACACAAAACAAACATATATGAATAACAAACAAAACACAAAACAAACATATGAATAACAAACAAAACACAAAACAAACTTATATGAATAACAAACAAAACACAAAACAAACATATGAATAACAAACAAAACACAAAACAAACTTATATGAATAACAAACAAAACACAAAACAAACTTATATGAATAACAAACAACACAAAACAAACTTATATGAATAACAAACAAAACACAAAACAAACTTATATGAATAACAAACAAAACACAAAACAAACATATGAATAACAAACAAAACACAAAACAAACTTATATGAATAACAAACAAAACACAAAACAAACTTACATGAATAACAAACAAAACACAAAACAAACATGAATAACAAACAAAACACAAAACAAACTTATATGAATAACAAACAAAACACAAAACAAACTTATATGAATAACAAACAAAACACAAAACAAACTTATATGAATAACAAACAAAACACAAAACAAACTTATGAATAACAAACAAAACACAAAACAAACTTATATGAATAACAAACAAAACACAAAACAAACTTATATGAATACCAAACAAAACACAAAACAAACTTATGAATAACAAACAAAACACAAAACAAACATATGAATAACAAACAAAACACAAAACAAACTTATATGAATAACAAACAAAACACAAAACAAACTTCTATGAATAACAAACAAAACACAAAACAAACTTATATGAATAACAAACAAAACACAAAACAAACTTATATGAATAACAAACTAAACACAAAACAAACTTATATGAATAACAAACAAAACACAAAACAAACTTATGAATAACAAACAAAACACAAAACAAACTTATATGAATAACAAACAAAACACAAAACAAACTTATGAATAACAAACAAAACACAAAACAAACTTATATGAATAACAAACAAAACACAAAACAAACTTATGAATAACAAACAAAACACAAAACAAACATATATGAATAACAAACAAAACACAAAACAAACTTATATGAATAACAAACAAAACACAAAACAAACTTATGAATAACAAACAAAACACAAAACAAACTTATGAATAACAAACAAAACACAAAACAAACTTATGAATAACAAACAAAACACAAAACAAACTTATATGAATAACAACCAATACACAAAACAAACTTATATGAATAACAAACAAAACACAAAACAAACTTATGAATAACAAACAAAACACAAAACAAACTTATATGAATAACAAACAAAACACAAAACAAACTTATATGAATAACAAACAAAACACAAAACAAACTTATGAATAACAAACAAAACGCAAAACAAAAGAAAACCGTTTCCGGTCCACGGCCCAAAGCACGTGCGGGAAGCCTCTCGCTGATTGGCCAGACACGCGGGTCGGATGATCCACTGGCCAATCAGCGAGCGAGGCGGAGGGGCTGGGCTGGCTGCTGATTGGTCGAGGCGAGGCGGGTGGATGGGCCGACGTAATTTTGAAGATCTAATTTGTCAACCCTTTCTTTCAAT
>CM064485.1:62957547-62966100 GCA_032716605.1 Paralithodes platypus
GGTTTGTCTATTGTCTTTCTGCTGATTTATCTATATGTCTGGCTGGTTAGCTATTTAAATGATATATACAATATATATATATATATATATATATATATATATATATATATATATATATATATATATATATTATATACCGGTATATAGATCCTTTGAATTAATATTTATATAATTACGAATATTAAACAATTAATTTTCGAATCATAATAAGATATCATGTACTTAAAATGTTCATAGATATTACATTGTAATTGGCACAATGACAATTTGTTATTTAATTGTTAATTAAATGTATTCGAAGAAGTAGATCCAGGTGACAACCCAATTAACCCCTTCTGTACCGGTAATGTCTGTTTCAGTTTGTTCTAGATATATTTAAAGGAGTTTGTGTAGTTTAAGAAGTTTCTGTGGTTGTAGAAAGGGTTAAGTGAGATAGTTCAAAGCCTGCTTTTTGCTGGAGGCCCTTTTTAAACTGAAGAAAATCGTCTAATAGTAGCCAGAATAAAGTTAAAGGGACGTCGCGGTACAGAAGGGGTAACAGAAATAGCCTTGAACTCCGAGGCCCCAGAGTGACACAGAAAGTTTCCTCATCAGTGCTGCTGGGAGGTAATGATATGGACTCCTGCATTAAGGGGGGTCACCTGCTTCTTTGTTCTCATTTTCTCTCTTTCTCTTCCTTGTATCCATTCGGCCCCATTCAACCAATTGTTTTAAGACGTTTATCCCCATCCAGGTGTCGGTTTCTTCCTGGCGAGCGATAGCGAGCCAGCATTGTATGGAGAAATCCGGCTTCGGAGAAATTTTTCTATCGAAAAATGTACAAATTTAGCTTGCTGTCAAAACAAAAATACGTATATGCTGGCTCGCTACCGCTCGCCAGGAATGGGGGTAAACGTCTTAAAACAGTAGGCTGAATGGGGCTGAATGGATACAAGCCAAAGAGAGAGGGAGAACAAAAAAACCGAGGTGGGCTCTCTTAAGATTATTATGTCCTTACCGGTATCTTTAAATTGATGAAAACACACACACACACACACACACACACACACACACACACACACACACACACACACACACACACACACACACACACACACTTACTCACTGTCTCTCTCTCACACACACACTTTAACTCTGAAATGTTTAATGCAGAAGTTGTGAGTTAGTGCTTCCTTTACTTCCTGTTTGGGCCCCCTTATAGTGCACTCGTACCTTCACATTTCCCCCTCCATTAACTAGGGATATTTCTGCATTCCTCGCCTTCTCTCCCTTCCTCTGTTTGTTTGGTTACTCTTGCTTGGTTATTACGTTTACTCTTTCCTATTTCTTCTCAACTCTCTCTTCTCTTCTACTTCTATTTCTCTCTATTCTACTTCTCTCTCTCGCTCTCGCTCTCGCTCTCTTCCTCTTCCTTTACCCTCTGTTATACTTCCTTATTATTTCATTTCTCTTCCTCTTCCTTCGTTATCTTCGTTCCTCTTCTTATCTGTTCCTTACCTTGCCTTATCTCCTTCCTTCGCCTCTCTCCTACTTTCTTCCCTGTAATTCCTCTTTTCTCCCCCTACCCTTCCCCTCTTTCCTCTTGCTTCTCCTCTTCCGATGGACAAGTATCTATCCCCTCCATCCCTACCTATTAGCCAGCCCCTACCCCTTCTCCTATCTCATATTATCCTCTCTATCCCATCTCAACCCAATCCTTCTCACCTCAATCTAACTACACACTCCTTTCTATATATCTATTGCCAGACATCGTAATCCTCTAGAGTGGGTGGCCACGAAAGAATCGCTTTCTTATGCTTCCATATTCCTGCATATCCGTTTTCCTCCATACCCCTATATTTGTTACTCATCCCCCTATATTTGTTACTCATCCCCCTATATTTGTTACTCATCCCTCTATATTTGTTACTCATCCCCCTATATTTGTTACTCATCCCCTATATTTGTTACTCATCCCCCTATATTTCTTACTCATCCCTCTATATTTCTTACTCATCCCTCTATATTTCTTACTCATCCCCCTATATTTCTTACTCTATCCCCCTATATTTGTTACTCATCCCCCTATATTTCTTACTCATCCCTCTATATTTCTTACTCATCCCTCTATATTTGTTACTCATCCCCCTATATTTCTTACTCATCCCTCTATATTTCTTACTCTATCCCTCTATATTTCTTACTCATCCCTCTATATTTCTTACTCATCCCCCTATATTTCTTACTCATCCCTCTATATTTGTTACTCTATCCCTATATATATCTTACTCATCCCTCTATATTTCTTACTCATCCCTCTATATTTCTTACTCATCCCTCTATATTTCTTACTCATCCCTCTATATTTCTTACTCATCCCCCTATATTTCTTACTCATCCCTCTATATTTCTTACTCTATCCCTCTATATTTCTTACTCATCCCTCTATATTTGTTACTCATCCCCCTATATTTCTTACTCATCCCTCTATATTTCTTACTCATCCCTCTATATTTCTTACTCATCCCTCTATATTTCTTACTCATCCCCCTATATTTCTTACTCATCCCTCTATATTTGTTACTCATCCCCCTATATTTCTTACTCATCCCTCTATATGTCTTACTCATCCCCCTATATTTCTTACTCATCCCTCTATATTTGTTACTCATCCCTCTATCCCTCTATATTTCTTACTCTATCCCTCTATATTTCTTACTCATCCCTCTATATTTCTTACTCATCCCCCTATATTTCTTACTCATCCCTCTATATTTGTTACTCATCCCCCTATATTTCTTACTCATCCCTCTATATTTCTTACTCATCCCCCTATATTTCTTACTCATCCCCCTATATTTCTTACTCATCCCCCTATATTTCTTACTCATCCCCCTATATTTCTTACTCTATCCCTCTATATTTCTTACTCTATCCCCCTATATTTCTTACTCATACCTCTATATTTCTTACTCATCCCCCTATATTTCTTACTCATCCCTCTATATTTCTTACTCATCCCTCTATATTTCTTACTGATCCCTCTATATTTCTTACTCATCCCCCTATATTTGTTACTCATCCCTCTATATTTCTTACGCATCCCTCTATATTTCTTACTCATCCCCCTATATTTCTTACTAATCCCTCTATATTTCTTACTCATCCCTCTATATTTCTTACTCATCCCTCTATATTTCTTACTGATCCCTCTATATTTCTTACTCATCCCCCTATATTTGTTACTCATCCCTCTATATTTCTTACTCATCCCTCTATATTTCTTACTCATCCCTCTATATTTCTTACTCATCCCCCTATATTTGTTACTCATCCCTCTATATTTCCTACTCATCCCTCTATATTTCTTACTCATCCCTCTATATTTCTTACTCATCCCTCTATATTTCTTACTCATCCCTCTATATTTCTTACTCATCCCTCTATATTTCTTACTCATCCCCCTATATTTCTTACTCATCCCTCTATATTTCTTACTCATCCCTCTATATTTGTTACTCATCCCCCTATATTTCTTACTCATCCCTCTATATTTCTTACTCATCCCTCTATATTTCTTACTCATCCCCCTATATTTCTTACTCTATCCCTCTACTTACTCTAGCTCCCACTCTCTATCCCCTCTCCCTCCCGCCTTCCCCCTTCCCTTTACCCTACCACCTATAACCCCTTAGCCCCCTGCCAGTGCCACCCAGCCGCCCCTGCATCTGGTGGTGATGGACGGGTCAGTATAATGCCATAATTATATACCCACGGCTTTGGCAAGGTCGCTCTGGCAGGCACTGGCAGGGGTAGGGAGGGGGGGGGGGTAGGGGAAGGGGAGGGGAGGGGGTAGTGACAAGGAAGGGGGATTGCACAGATGAGAGAAGCAGGGAGTGGGGGTGGGGAGGGAGGGAGAGACAAGGAAGAGGGAGGTAGCATAGAGGGGAGAGGCAGTTACAGGCAGGGAGTGGGGATGGGGAGAGAGTAGATGAGGGGAGGTGGGGAGAGACGAGGAGGGTATGGAGTGGGGGCAGGTAGAGGGAGGAGGGGAGAAAGAGGGAGGGTGTGTGACAGAGGGGAGTGACAGTCAGAGGCAGGTAGTAAGGGGGGGGGCAGGGAGGAGGGGAGAGACAGAGATGGGGGGGAGGAGGGGAAATACAGTGAGGGGAGGGGGCACAGACGGGAGGAAGGGAAAGGTAGGGAAAGAGGGAATGACAGGGAGGGAAAGAGGGGAGGGGATAGGGGGGGATTCAGGGGGAGAGTAGAGACCGGTTAAGAAGGAAACAAATAGAAGCAGGTAAGCAGCACGAACAAGCAGACCAGAACGGATTTGGTAAGCAGGCAGATAGGGATACAGGTAGACGGTAAGCAGGCAGATAGGGATACAGGTAGACGGTAAGCAGGCAGATAGGGATACAGGTAGACGGTAAGCAGGCAGATAGGGATACAGGTAGACGGTAAGCAGGCAGATAGGGATACAGGTAGACGGTAAGCAGGAAGATAGTGATACAGGTAGACGGTAAGCAGGCAGATAGGGATACAGGTAGACGGTAAGCAGGCAGATAGGGATACAGGTAGACGGTAAGCAGGCAGATAGGGATACAGGTAGACGGTAAGCAGGCAGATAGGGATACAGGTAGACGGTAAGCAGGAAGATAGTGATACAGGTAGACGGTAAGCAGGCAGATAGGGATACAGGTAGACGGTAAGCAGGCAGATAGGGATACAGGTAGACGGAAAGAAATATAAGGATTAACAGGAAAATGTAATTAATAAACTGCTGATTTCTCGATTTTTCATGGACAAATTGATTACTGATGTGTTGATGTGTACATCATAGTAATCCCAACTTTTCGAAATACACAACATATATCTCTACAAACACATTAATTAAAAGCTCAATAATGAAGATGGCGAACATGGCAATTTACCGTGGGCTGGAAATAAATCTAGAGAGCCTAGGGATGTTACAAAAGGGTAGTCATGCACACACACATACTGACATCTTTAATAATAGTCTCGCCGGCAGACAGGTAGGCAGGAAGGCATGCAGGCACTGATGAAAGCATGCAGACAGCCAAGGGGAGGGAGGGAGGGAGGGAGGGAAGGAAGGGGAGAGAGAGAGAGAGAGAGAGCTGCAAAAAATTAAGTGGACAGTGAGCTAGGAGACACACATACACACACACAGAGAGAGGAGAGAGAGAGAGAGAGAGGAGGAGAGAGAGAGAGAGAGAGAGAGAGAGAGAGGAGAGAGAGAGAGAGAGGAGAGAGAGAGAGAAGAAGAGGAGAGAAGAGAGAGAGAGAGAGAGAGAGAGATAGAGAGAGAGAGAGAGAGAGAGAGAGAGAGAGAGAAGGGGGGGGAGGGAGGGAGAAATGCAAAACATTAAGTGGACAGTGAGCTAGGACACACACACACACACACACACACACACACACACACACACACACACACACACACACACACATACACACACACACACACACACACACACACACACACACACACACACACACACACACACAGAGAGAGAGAGCAGAAATACAAGAGTGAGTAATCCTTAAAACGGTACAATGCGATAAACAGTTATACACACATACAGACAGACACACCTTGACATACATACAAACACACACACACACACGCACAAATACCTTGACATACATACAGACAGACACACCTTGACAAACAGACAGACAGGTGATAGTAAACCTATAAACCGTTCAGGTACAACAGGTAAGCCGTGAGCTATAGTCTATTCGCTGTAAGTAGGCGAGAAATCATGATCTCTATCCTCTGTAACTCAAAAAGGGCTAGAACAAATTGGCTGTAAATGTCCACATCTATTCCTTGACTGACTCTTCCCAAATGGTAGAAATATTAGCTTGATTATTCTAGGCCTTTTTGAGTTACAGAGGTTAGAGGTCATGATTTCTCGCCTACTTACAGCGAATAGACTATACTCAGGTGTACAGGCGCTCCCAATATGTCCACTGCTACCTAGATTTATATACTATGTAATATGAATGAGTTGAGATGTCTTTTTCATTATCACCAAACTAGTGGGGTAAAACGTCTGAAAATCTCCATGTAATATGAATGAGTTGAGACGTCTTTTTCATTATTATCGCCAAAGTAATGGGGTAAAACATCGTACAATATCCATACTAATGAAGTAAAACAGAAAGATCCCAAAAGATATCCCTCGGACCAAATAGGGTTAAGAACGACAGATTAATGTGGGTGTGTGTGTGTGTGTGTGTGTTTTTGTTTTTGTTTTTTTGTTTTTTTGTTTTTTTTTTAGGTTGCAGGCAAACTATCGACTGTCCCTGTAAATCCCCAGACAGACGGCGATAGTGGGTTACAAGCAGAAGACATTAGCCAATATCTGTCACAATCAAACACTCGTTTACCCTGCTATATTTAGGCTGCGGGGGTTTGAATCCCTCCTCGCTTGGAGTGTTTGTTAATGTGTGTGTGTGGGGGGGGGGGGGGGGTTTGATTGTGTCTGTGTGTGTGAAAGTGTCTCTGCGTGTGAAAGTGTCTCTGCGTGTGTATTAGTGGGTGGGTGGGTGAGGGTGGGGGGTGATTGTGTGTGTGGAAGTGTCTCTGCGTGTGAAAGTATCTCTGCGTGTGTATTAGTGGGTGGGTGGGTTGGTGGGTGAGGGTGGGGGGTGATTGTGTGTGTGAAAGTGTCTGAGTGTGTAATACTGTGTTTTTTTGTGAAAGTCTGAAAATGGCTGTGTGTATTTAGTGTGTGCGTGTGTGAAAGATAAAGTGTGTGCGTGTGTGTGTGTGTGCTTGTGCTTGCCTGTAAGAAAATATATTTTGGGGTTTTAAATATATATCATCCCTTTTCCCTGCCAACCAATCTTAGTGGACTGGCCATAAGCACCATTGGGGCTCCGTCCCCCCCCTGTGTGGTATGTTGAAAAGGTGTGGTGGTATGGTGTGTGCAGGTTCCTGTGGGTTAAAATTTAACAAAATGTGGGCATATGTGTGGCCGTGCCTTTGTAAATGTTAAGTGAATGTAAGATATAAATGCACAATGGTTGTATTATGTATGTAAATGTACTGTAGTTTTTTTATACCGTATGGTTTGTGAAAATTTAAATGTAATTTATAATAACCAGTAAGTGTGGTTGAAATGGTAATGTAAAAATTGGTGTGAATGTTAAAAATATGTATGTTAATTTTATTGCATATGTGGGGGTTTTGTTTAATGTGTGTGTCAAAAAAATCTGTGTGGTTTGTGACTTTTCCGCCTTTGCTTATCTATGGGATCCGCTATTTTTCCGTGTGTGTGTGTGTGTGTGTGTGGTGTGTGTTGTTGTGGTTGGTTGTGTTGTGTGTGTGTTGTTGTGTGTTGTGTGTGTTGTGTGTGTGCGGTGGTGGGGTTGTGGTGTTGGTGTTGGGTGGGTGTTGATTGGTGGGGTTTTTGATGGGGGTGTTGTTGTGTGGTGTGTGTTGTGGGTTGTGTGTGTGTGTGTGTGTGTCGTGTTTATGTGTGTGGGTGTACTCCACCCCCTTAATGAAATCTGTATGTATTGGGTGTGGTGTGTGTATTCCCTGTAAACAAAATGACGTCCCTCCGTTGGGGTGTGGCGGTTGTGTTGTGTGAACTGTTTTCCCGCTTTGTCATGGTGGCAAAGGAGACAAAGTGGCCACTAAACTGGAGCGTTTTTTTATATTAGAGGTCCAACGCAAAGGGCAAAAGCCAAGAGGGGTAAAGGGTTGGTTGACCAGGGGAGGGTACAGGTGGTTTTCAGGTTGGTGGGTGGGTGGGGGGGAACAGGTGGAGGGAGGTTGGTAAGGGGGTGAACCAAAGGGGGAGTAAATGGGTGGGTTTACAGAGGGGGAAGCCAGGGGGGGGGTGTAAGGGTGGGTGACAGGGAGATGGAAGTGGTAATGGGTAAAAACAGGTGAGGGAGGGGTAAGGGGGGCCGACAAGGGGTAGTCCCCCACCCCCCGAGGGGGGTTATGGGTGGTTTACAGTGGGGAGGTTTTAGGGGGCCCCTAAGGGTGGGTGACAGGGGGAGGTAAAGGGGGCAGGGAGGCCCTGGTAAAGGGGGGAAGGGGGTGTAAGGTGCCAAGCCCAATTAGGGCCAAGGGTGGGTGACAGGGGGAGGTAGGGGCAGGGCATGAAGGTTGGTAGAGGTTTGGGGCAGGAGGTGACAGAGGGCAAAGAAAGGCCTGTTAAGGGGGTAAAGGAAAACGGGGTGTGGAAAGGGACACGCAAGGCGGGGTCAATAAAAGGGTTTTTTGGTTGGGCGAGGGGAGGAGTCAAGGGGGCATAAAAAGGCCTGGTAATGTGGGTAGTGGTGTGGGTGTAGGTAAGGAAAAAAAGGGCAATAGCAGGTGTCAAACAAGGGCTGTGGTGACAAGGGGAGGTGGGGGGGGGGGGAGGTCCAAGTGGGCATCAGTAAAAAAATGGTAAGGGAGGGGGAGGGGGTTGGGGGGGGGAAGAAAAAGGGCCGGTTTACTCCCGCCTGGGCCTGAGTTCTGAATTTGATGAAACAGGGGGTTTCCCCCCTGGCCCGGGTTTTCCGAACCCCTAAAAGAAAATAAACTGC